>VZQC01003135.1:352313-423803 GCA_009823505.1 Rhizomys pruinosus
ATATGCTGAATATAAGTTGGAGAGAACAACAACAAAAGAACTGAAAAAAAAACTCTGGAAAGACTCAGAAAAAGTTGCAGGATGTGTATGATAGAGTGCAGGGGGACTCGGGTGGGGTTGTGGGCAGGGGAAAGGAAGCGACTCTAGAATTGATTGAGAAATGATGTATGACCTATGGAAAAAGTTTAATAACAATAAAAAAGAAAGATGATATCGTGAAAATTGCAGGTAAATGGATGGAACTAGAAGATGTCATATCAAGTAACACAGTCCCAGTAAAACAAAATATGAATGGTATCCCTCATCTGTGGATGCTAGCACCAAGTATCTAGTTGTAAGGCAAACTGAGCAACATTAATGTTATATTCCTCAAAAACTGAACACAACTGTGCTCTTATATTATGAATCCCTAGACAGGTTCTAGAACTAACTTACCATTTACTTTCTGACTATGGATTTTTGGTATATGATGGTGGACAGGTATACATATTTTAGAGTACCAGAACACTTTTAAAATAAGAAACCAGTGTTAGGTAAAAAATAACTAATCTGATCTTTTTTTATTTCTCATCTGAAATGACATGCTTTTGAGATCATTCCTCCCTAGAAAACAAAACATTAGTACAAATCATTCAATTCATTTTTAAACAATGATAAAATAATACAAATTCATGACAAATGTTACTAGAAGCTACATTTTAACACAACATTTTATTGCACTTCTTTCTTCTTCCAATTGATCTTGGACAACATTTTTCATCTCCCAAAACTAAGAATTAATTGTAGATTTAAGAAAAAATGATTTTAGCTTTGCTTTGTTAGGGTTGAGAAAGAAGTCCCTATATTCTCCAGTATAAAATCACCTGACACTAAAAAAATTATTTATTTACCAGTGGAAATATATTTTGAAATATTATGACAGCAACATTGATTATAGCTTATAGCTTATGAGGGTCTTAATGTTTAAAGATTTCAAATTCGGGATTCATAGGAGGCCTATGAGGTGGTTTGCCCTTTTGGATGCAAGATTTATTAGAAGATATTTTATTGCCACAATGATTAACAGGTAGCCCATATTAAATTTGTGCTTGTGGTCAGGCTGTCTCTTTGATTTCTGGCAGGCAGCTGGGTGGGAGGGAGTCTGTGTACAAAGTTGTGGGAGAGTGGAGAGGACAAGTATCTAAGGAAACAAGTCAATGGAGATGCTTTACAGTATGTCCTGTCCTTGGCTAATAACCTTGTACTTCCTATTGGAAATAGGAAACTTCAAGTTTGAATATGGCATGATAAGGCATCAAACTTTTCTGAGTTTGAGTCTAACAGAACATCATTTCATGAAATGACTTGTAATATATGATAATGATAGCACCTCAGAATTCACATTAGCACCTCAAAAATCAGCCAAAGAGTTAACTTTGCAATAAGTATAGTAGACTGTTAACCCCACTTCAGTAAGAAAAGGCTCTCTTGCAACATCTAGAATATATTTTTGCCTATAATAATTTCTTTTATGTACAAACTCACTTGGAAGTAGCAAGTTTCATGTAATCCTGGATCTTAGATATACAGTTTTACTATTTTTTTGTCTTTTTGATAAAGGGTCTCCCTTTGGTCTCAACTGGCCTGAAGCTCACTATGTAGACGAGGCTGGCCTTGAGCTCAAAGAAATCCACCTAACTCTGCCTCCCAAGTGCTGGGATTAAAGGCATGTGCCACCATGCCTGGCAAGTGTCACTCGGTGTTTTATCACATATGAATGAATGGTTTCCTGGGAGTCACATCCTACAGTCAGGACACATTTTAATTAAAAGGAAGAGATGGGAACTACTGACTGAAATATGTTCAAAGGTATGGGCCAGCATGTTTTTGTAGAGCAGTTAGTTTTATAAAAACTAGAAGCAGAAAAATGTGAGTCTTCTGGTGATTTATTTGTTATTCCTACATTTTGTGTTTATCTTAAGTTATATTTTCTACAAATGTACCCTACACCCAAATGCATCACATGCTGCAAAAACCCTATGCAGATGGTGTTTGTGATTTTTTGAAGCATTTACATTTTTTACACAATTTCGTTATTTGCTTTCAGTCATTTAATAATTTGCTAGTCTTGGGCTTAGTCATTTTCTTTTGATCTTCCCCTCCTCTCCCTCCTTTTCCCCATTCTTTCATTTGTTTTTCCCTTTCCTCCCATCACATTCCTTCTTCATTTCTTAATTCTTCCTTTAACTTAAATTTTAGGGCAAAAGTCAAAGCTCTGGGATCTCTAACAGGTTAGGCTTTGTCCATCCCAACATTCATTCCAATGAAAGAAATTAGTCATGGTGGGAAGCAGATAAGAGAGTGGCTGCATGTGGAAGAGCAGAGATAAGAACCAAGTGATCCCAAGTTCATCTTCCAGCTAATGATATGAGTTTTAGGTATAGAAGAAGAACTGGACATGTTGCAAGGATTATTGGTAATTTAGCGACTCTGGTCAAAGTGTGGTCTGCTTAACAACTCTCCCAATTCTGAACTGCTGAGAACTGGTTCTCAGACGAACAGGCATCATACAAATTATAGCCTTGCCATCATAGATTATTGCACTCATCTGGGTGGACATGGTCTGCCATTTCTTGTACTCTAGATAATTTCAGTTAAGGAAATAGGGGTCTGAATAAAACATTGCCATTTTCTATTTTTTTGTGAAAAGAGGAAGTTTAGAAGAAACATTCCCAAATGAGCATGGAAGCAGGGTTGTGCCTCCTGTTTGATTATTTCCTGTGTAGTTCAGTGCCAATATGATCCACTAGATTTACATGGTATAAACAATATAAAAATTTGTCTAATCACCTTAGCATGGAAAACTGTACCAATCTGATGACCCACAATTTTATTAGGATTAATTTTACAGTGTATTCCATGTTCTTATAACCTAGCAAATATTCTAGTTTTCAAGAATTTAAACTATCATTAGCTAGTTCATTTTCAGACCACTTATTTCTGAAAATCACTTTAAAAATTTAAAGTATCACAAGTGTCTCACCCAACTTGGTGAAACAATAATACTAACCATTCAACTCGAAAGATTAAAAAGTCTCATGTTCAGACTGTTTAACATATTAGTATAGAAAAGATGCTCTAAAATTCTTATCGAATTTCTGATCACTACTAGCATTACCTGTTAATTTTTAATTTAAAAACAAAATATTATTGAAACACTGGGCTTTTTTTTTGAAACAAACAAAACAAAAATTTACTTTGTAATGCAATCCAAGTTTAGAAATAGAGATCCTCCTTGACAGTGTTTGTACAGATTGCTATCAATAAAGACAGAACTACTATTTTTATCTATAAAGGAACATGCAGTGAATTAAATGAGACAATGAGACAGCTAACTGTCACAACTAAAGTATTAAAAAATGGATGTCACAAAGCAGGTAAGAAGAAACATCCTACTTCTTTAGAATATTCACAAAAGTAGCGCAAACAAAAACAATCTGAAGGAAGTTATTCTCAGTGTCCCAGTGTCTTGGAAATAAATGTAAGAAATGGAAAGCAACTAAATGGAATCTGAGAATACAGGCTGGAGATCTTGAGCATATACAACTGAGACCACGGCATTTATGACAGTGTAGATAGCACACACTGTGAATGACAAGGCCACCGCTCCATTATGGAGTCATAAGCTTCATTCTCACTCAAATCTTTTCAAATCACATAAATATTGCTTTTATTTTCTCTTGACATTAAAAATTAATGGAACTGAAGGTTTTTTTTTTAATTTTTTTAATTTTATTTATTTCTGTATGTGTATGAATGTACTGTCTGCATGCAAGTCTGTGCACCCGTGTCGTGCAATGCCGCGGAGTTCAGAAGAGGGTGTCAGATTCCCCTGGAACTGGAGTTCTCCTGGAATTGGAGTTTCAGACGGTTCTCGGCCGCCATGTGGGTGCTGGGGATCGAACCCGGGTCCTCTGCAAGAGCGATCGGTGCTCTTAACCGCTAGGCCATCTCTCCAGCCCCGGAACTGAAGTTTTTTATCTTTACTTTGGAATCCTCCATTGCTTAATAAAATTTATTGGCCAAACTTTGGTCTTTCCTTTTTCCACAGTATTTTTGTAATTGTAGCCATTCGTCCTATGGGAAATATACACGAGATCAAATAATTTGGGATGCAAGTTCACAAAAAGCTAGGAATGATGTTAAATAACTGGCAGCATAACATAGAAATATAGTTTCTTTTTTTTTGAAATATAGTTTCTATATGTTTTCTGAATTTTGAGAATAATGGGTTTATAATGTTTACAAATTAAGACATATTCATATCTCTCCTATTGCACTACTACATTTAATAGAAATTTTAAAAAAGTATAATTAAATTTAGTTTAAGGTGTAAATGAGTCCCTTTTAAAGAGCTGTGTATCTGGAGCAGATCTAGTAGGTCTTTTATTTTTAGAGAGGCATGCACTTAATTGGGTAGTTCATCCTCATGTACAGGATTGATACCTGGTTTGCTCTATTCGATTGTAAACAGTTTAGTGTTAATCATATCAGAAAATACTTCTAGCATCTTCATCTACTGAAAAACTTACCAAAGAAAATGTTATTGTCCAAAATAATTTCTAAAGCACCTATTAAGAAATGAAACCACTTTAACAAAATGATTACTTTCTATCCCTCAGGGAAATAAATATTAATTGGTTCTTTAAATGGAAAAAATATGCATACAGTAAATAAATATACAAGATTCTATTTAGTTTTCTTGCATCAATGAGATGCCAACACTCTACTAACAGGACTAATGAAAGAATATGTCCTTATTTTATTCCTTATGGCATATATTTATTAAAATTGAGGATTTGGGTAATTGGTATCAAATAAAAGGGGAAAAATTCCTGGAACTGGTATATTGTATACTATGGATCGCTGCTAAGATAAAATTATGGGAAGAAATTATGTCTCAATGGACAATGGCAGATAGTTCTAATAAGTATAATATCTACGAAACTGATATGGTTTGTTAACATCATTTATGTACGTGTTCATTCTTGACTATTTTTTATCTGCATAAAAACATGAAGCTAAACTATTTAAATTTATAGAACAAGAATACTTAAGCTTTTAATGAATTATTAAATCTTAAAACAATTGTTTTTTAACTGCTATCCCAAACAAGTTCTATTATTTTTCATATCATGTGATAGTTAAAAAGAAATAAATGCATTGCTCTTGGAAAGAGAAGGCTTTCAGATAATTACTAATAATGGTTTGGGTCTTGAAAATCAGGCTGACTTTATAGTCAGTTTAAAACTGGTTAAATGAAATGGTTTTAAACAGTACAAGAATTTTTTTCTTATTATCATTCATCTTTCTAAAAATACTTTTATTGCTGATTTGCGTATTTCACACATTATCTTTCAGTCCAATTTAGACACATTCCCTTTACCTGCCCCCCCCCAAGTTCATGCCATCTGCCATACATATCTTGAATCTTTCTCTCAGTCTTTCCAAAGTTTTTCACTGCAGACGCTTCTTGTTTTGGGCAGAGTTTAGCTGTATTGTTCAGTTCTTTGACCCAGTCTTTACGTTGTTGTTCCCTACCCTTTGTATTGCTCCAACATATGCCTGTATATCCATCACATATGTATCAAAATTATTACTTTCAAGAATAAATTGTATGTTAATTCCAAAATATGTTTAGGCATTCATTTTCCCCCTTTAATTTTATATTACTCTAAAATATGAATACAGGGGCTGGAGAGATGGCCTAGCGGTTGGGAGCACCGACTGCTCTTGCAGAGGACCAGGGTTCGATCCCCGGCACCCACATGGCGGCCGAGAACCGTCTGTGACTCCAATTCCAGGAGAACTCCAGTTCCAGGGGAACCCGAGACCCTCTTCTGACCTCCGCGGCATTGCACGACACGGGTGCACAAACCTACATGCAGACAGTACATTCATACACATTCAAAAATAAATAAAAAATTAAAAAAAAAAATTAAAAAAAAAAAAAAGAAACTTATTAAAATATGAATACATAACTTCCACCCATATACAGTAATTACAGAGTCTGAAAATAAGTGGTAGGTCAATTCTAGAGCCTGTGAAAGATTCACATTATAACAACACAGTTGCTTTCAGATAAAAAAGAAATATAACAATAACATTATTCAGCTTGCATTTCAACTGGGGATTTGGTGTTAGCATCCACAAATGAGGGAAACCATCCATTCACATTTTGTTTTTCTAGGACTGACTTACTTCATTTAACATGATGGCTTTGATTTCCAGCCATTTGCCTGCAAAGTTAATGATATCATCATTCTTTACTGCTGAATAGAACTCCATTGTGTAATTTTTGTACCACATTTTTGTTATCCACTCAGTGTGCTGAGGGCCATTTAGGTTGGTTACAGCTCTTCACTATTGTGAAGAGTGCTGCAGTAAACATAGATGCTCATGTACCTTTGCAGTAGGATGAGTCTTGTGGGCATATAACCAGGAGTGGTATGACTGGGCAAGGTGGTAGACTCATTCTGAGTCTTTTAAGGGTTCTCCACTCTGCTTTCTATAGTGGTTGTATGAGTTTACATTTCCACCAGCAGTGGTTGAGTGTTCCTCTTTCTCCACAACCTCTCCAGCATTTTGTGTCTTTTTTTTTTTTATCTTAGCTAGTTGTATCAGAGTGAGATGATATCTGAGAGTGGTTTTAATTTACATTTTCTTAATTATTAAGCATATTGAACATTTTTAAAATGTTGCTCAGCCATCTTTAATTCCTCACTGGTGAAGCCTCTGTTCAGCCTGTACTTCATCTTTTGACTGAGTTATTTGTTTTCTTACTTCTTTGTTTTTCGAGTTGTCTGTATATTCTGGATGTTAATGCTCTATCAGATGTATCACTGGTGAAGGTTTCCTCCCACTCTGTGGGTTTTCTCTTCACTTCATTGACTGTTTCTTTCGCTGTACAGAAGTTTTTGAGTTTGATGAGGTCCCATTTGTCAACTGTTGGTTGACCTTATGTCCTGCACAGCTACTGTTTGATTTAGAAAGTATTTTCCTATGCCTACATCTTGTAGGTTGTTGCCAACTTTTTCTTCTATCACCTTCAGAGTTTTGGGTTTCAGATTGAGATCTTTGATCCACTTGGAGTTGATTTGGAGACTAAACAATACAATCCTGAATAAGGAATGGGTCAAAGAAGAAATAAGGAATGAAAGAAAAGTATTCATGGAACTGAAGGAAAAAGACTGTATTAATCACTCTTCTATTGCTGTGATAAACCACCATGACCAAGGGAACTCATAAAAGGAAGAGTTTATTTGAGTTTACGATTGATGTTTCCAGGGAGCCAGAGTCCATTGTGGCGGGAAGCATGGTCACCAGGGCTGGAGCAGCAAGCCGAGGGTCACATCTCACAATGAGCACAGGAAGCAGTGAGAGAGAGATTGGAGACTACAAGGCTTATTAAACTCACTAAACCTGCCCCCAATGACGTACTTCCTCCAGCACAGTCACACCTTCTAAGACTTCCAAGAACAGTGCCACCAACTGGAGACAAATGTCTGAATACTTAAAGCCTATGGGGGACACTCATTCCAACCACCACAAGACAATACAACAATACAAAACCTGTGCAATACTTTAAAAGTAGTCCTAAGAGAGAAATTTATAGCCCTAAGTGCCCACATCAAAAACAAACAAACAAACAAACAAAAAAACAAACAAAAAACAGAAAGGGAACAGATAAATGATCTAACAATGCAGCTAAAAAACACTTGACAACAACAAATGAACACTAAATCCAACAGACAGGAAGAAGTCACAAAAATCAGAGTAGAAATCACTGAAACAGAAACAAAGAAAACAATACAAAGAGTCAATGAACCCAAAAGCTGGTTCTTTGAAAAGATAAACAAAATAGACAGACCTCTAGCCTAGTTAACCAAAAGAATAAGCAAGCAACTCCAAATCAATAGTATTCATGATGAAAGGGAAAACATCATAACAGACAAAGAAAAGACCCAGACAATCATACAAGAATACTTCAAAAACCTATACTCTACTTATTTTGAAAACCTAAGAGGAATGGATGAATATCTGAAATCCTGGGAACCAACAAAGCTTAACCAAGAAGAGACTGACAGTTTAAACAGACCCATAATATTTGAGGAAATTTAATATGTAATAAAAAACCTCCCAACTAAAAAAAGCCTGGTCCCAGATGGTTTCATATCAGAAATCTATAAAACCTTTAAAGGGGTCCTACAATCATTACTACTTAAACTGTTCAGAAGGATACAGACAGGGAAAAATCACAAATTCCTTCTATGAAGACAGAATCACTCTAATACCAAAACCAGGCAAAGATACAATCCAAAAGAAAATTATAGACCCATCTCATTAATGAACATAAATGCCAAAATTCTCAACAAAATATTTGCAAATAGCATACAGACCCACATCAAAAAGATCATCCATCATGATCAAGTTGGATTCATACCAGAGATGCAGGGATGGTTCAACATATGTAAATCAATAAATATAAAACACATAAATTGACTGAAAGACAAAAACCACATAATCATCTCAATTGATGCAGAAAAAGCCTTTGACAAGATCCAATATTCCCTCATGGTTAAAGTTCCAGAGGGAATTGGACTGAGGGAACATTCCTCAACATATTCAAAGCTATATATAGAAAGCCCACTGCCAACATCATCCTAAATGGAGAAAAATTGGAAGCATTCCCCTTAAAGGCAAGAACCCAGCAAGGCTGCTGCTTATTGCCTCTCCTCTTCATCATAGTGCTTGAAATGCTAGCTAGTGCAATAAGACAAGAGAAGAAAATTCAAGGAGTACTAATCAGAAAAGAAGTCGAACTACCCCTTTTTGCATATGATATGACAGTTTACCTAAAAGATGCTAATAACTCCACCAGAAAACTCCTAGAAATGCTTAAGAGTTTCAGTATAGTGGTAGGATACAAAATTAACCTAGAAAAATCAATAGCCTTTCTTTACACCAACAATAAACAATTGGAGAAGGACTATAAGGGGACCTTCCCACTCACAATAGCCTCAAAAAAATACCTGGGAACAAATCTAACCAAAGACACCAAATATCTCTACAACAAAAATTTTAAACCCCTGAAGAAGGAGATTGAAGATGACATCAAAAGATGGAAAAACCTCCCATGCTCATGGATTGAAAAAATTAATATAGTGAAAAATGTCCATTCTACTCAAATTGATATATAGATTCAATGTAATCCCAATCAAAATCCCCATGAATTTCTTTGCAGACTTGGAAAAAAAATCCTTAAATTCATATGGAAAAACAAAAGACCTCAAATAGCTAAAACAACCCTGAATGAAAAGTGCAATACAGGGGGGATTGCTTTACCAGTCTTCAAGTTTATTATAGGGCTATAGTCAAAAAGTCACCCTGGTACTGGCACAAAAACAGACCTGTTGACCAATGGAACAAAATCGAAGATCCAAACTTGAGCTCATACAATTTCAGCTGCCTCATTTGTGACAAATGGCAATAAAAAAAAATACCCTCAATTGAGGAAGAATAGCATAGTCAGCAAATGGTGCTGGCAAAACTGAATCACCATTTGTAGAAGAACAAAATTAAACCCTTACCTCTCACCCTGTACAAAAATCAACTCCAAGTGGGTAAATAATTTTACTACCTTGGCTTTATGTAATCTGATTTCTGTAACAACCAAACAGAATATCCCACTCTTATAATTTTGTTTCATAAAAGGGTACAGCTTCTATTTTTTCTTTAACCAACATCAACTTATAGCTTGGAATAAACTTCCCATGTATTCAGAAAATAGTGCTGGTGAAAATTTAGGGCAGACATGCAAGAAGTATGATCTTTATTGAGTGATGTTCTTTCAACCTAGGACTAGTGAAGTGTCTTCATTATTTTCAGAGCTGAAGATAAAATGCGCTTTTAAGATAACATTTATGGTGCATTGTCTCATTATCATCTTACTGAACTGACGAATGCTGTTGATTGTTAAAATGTGAAATGTAAGTCACTGTTGACCTTATAAATATCTATCAGGGATTTAAAATATTTTGTGTTATTGTAAATAAAGATGTATAAAATTCAGTGTCAGTCTGCAATGCAGAAACATCTCAGATGTTAAATATTATGTCTCTTGAGGGATGTGTAATTTCTCCCCAGGTGTATCTAGTTACATTAAGAATGTAAATTTTCTATCTTGCATCATAAAAATACATCTTTATTTGGCTTTTATAAAAAAGAAGAAAATGGGGCTGGAGGGATGGCCTAGCGGTTAAGAGCGACGACCGCTCTTGCAGAGGACCCGGGTTCGATCCCCAGCACCCACATGGCGGCTGAGAACCGTCTGTGACTCCGGTTCCAGGAGAACTCCAGTTCCAGGGGAATCAGAGACCGTCTTCTGACCTCCGCGGCATCGCACGACACGGGTGCGCAGACCTGCATGCAGACAATACATTCATACACATAAAAAAATAAAAATAAAAAATAAAAAAAATAAAAAAAAATAAAAAAGAAGAAAATAGGAAATTACAAAAAATTACAGTAAGATGCTGAATTACTCTTCCTCCTGTGTCTCCAGACTTCTAGAAGAATGAGATTGGTTAAGTGTCATCAGTTTCTATAAAGACCTCCTCCAGAAGTGTTTAAAATGAAAAGAGGCAAGCAGGTAACCAAATGTAGAGAACCATGCAAAATGAAAGTGGACATGAGAGACTGTCACCCTGCTGTCAGTTACCGGTGGGCCTGGGTGAGGAGTGAGAGCATTTAGCCCAGAAGCCTCCAGTGTCTGTTATGATTCTCGCTCTTCTCTTTCTTCTTTCTTACTTTGTATGATGCAATTCCTCTTGAATAAATCCATGACACTAAATATCCTTTTGTATATGAATGTTTTTCTAGACTTTTCTATTATATTCATCATATAAATTACAGATTTAAAGCTGTTTCTCAATTTAAATTTTAAAAATTATTTTTAGTAAAACATATACCAGAGAGATCACTATAATTGCACAGCTAATTTAACTTTACTAAAAATAAATCCTTGATATTTTTAGTTTGGGGTGGAGTTTAAAAAGAAAATGATCAGGAAAAGAAGGGTAGCCTTGTAGTTGCAAGCAAATACTTTGAAGTCAGAAGGATCAAGTTGGGCTAGATGTACACAATCTGTGTGAACTTTGGTAAATTGCTTAACTTGTCTCAGATCCCTGATTCTTTATGTGGAAAGTTAAGATAAGAAAGTCCTTACCTGATAACATTACTATAGTTGTTAAATAATGTGAATATTTTTGCCCATTGCTTTTTATGTAGTAATACATCAGTAACAGTACTTAACATATGTACTGATATCATATTACTTACAATTTTTCCTTAGCTTCAATTTTACTGACATTTCTCTTCCTTTCATTATTTATCAGTGCCAATAAAACAAAATTAAAGCACTCCTTATGTCCCTGTATTTAAATCAATTTGGTAGGAACAAAGAGGCTGTGGCCCTAATGAAAATGTCACAAAAGTTAGTAAATTTGTTTGTGATGGTATTCAGGTGCAACAAGTGAACACCAAAGAGAACTTCCAGGCAGACATTTCAGGGGCATCTAGAAGCCAGTGAATATCACAAGAATAGTCTGGCAAAGATATCAATATCGACCTGAGAAGATAAGTTACATGGAAAACAAACAAAATACTTAAATTTTAAAAGGACTGTATACCTGTGAATACATGAACCTATGTAGAGAAAGAGGGGAATTCCATAATAGGAAAGAAAAAGCAATAAAAATACAGAAATTGCTATACAACAGTCATCTATGTACTATTTTTCCTATGTTTATCTAGACTTGACGAATTTTAGATTAATGAAAAATGATTTCTTATAATTTTCTGCTTTGGATGTTCATAGCACCTGGATGTCACTTTCAGTTACTATCTAAATTCTCTTACTCTTGTGGGCTTCGACTAGTGGACTCATCACTAAAAAGCCCAGTTTTCTCCTGTCACAGAGCCGCAGTCACTTCCTCTGGCATCATTGGCACTATCGAAGTCTCTACATTTCATGATAGACATCTATATCTATGCTAAAGTTAGTGTTTCCAGGGCCTTTTCTCCTCCTAACACTCATATGTAGCTTGATATGTCTTTTTCTGGAATAGTATGCTTTTAAAAAACATTTTTATTTTTTACATGTTAGAACATATAGTTCATGTTTTCTTTTAATATTTATCTTTTCCCATTAATTAGTTGTTAAAATTCTAAAAGGATCATATTGTCTGCCTCACTTATATAGTAATTAGTAGAAACATTAATAAAATTATTGATTGGCTCACATTTCCAAGTTCCTAATGTACACTAGTACTTTTTAAAAATTTTACATTTCTGGGCATGCATTCCACAGATGGAACTCAGGTTGTCAGGCTTTCCTTTCAAGCATGTTGTTATTTGCTGAGATATTTTATGACTCACCTCATAATATTCTTTATTTTTTTAAAAAATATTTTATTTATTATTTATATTTTATGTTTATGAATGTATTGATTGCATGTGTGTAAGTGAACTCATGTAGTGCAATGCCTGAAGGAGTCAAAAGAGGGCATTGGATCCCCTGGAACTGGAATTATGTATTGTTCTTAGCTGCCATGTGAGTGCTGGAAATTGAACTTGGGTCCTCTGCAAGAGCAGACAGTGCTCTTAACAACTGAGCCATCTCTCCAGCCCCACCTAGTACTCTTTCCTGTAGTCAATTATAAATCACGTTTTAAAACTCAACATGGTTTACTTGCACAAAACTGATCAAATTTGAGAGATCGTTAATGCCCTTGAAGTGGTTTTTGTGGGTGTGAAACAAATGGTGAGAATTTGAATTGTTTCCTTATTATAGTATTGAAATTAAGTCTACTTAATTTATCAAATCATGTTCATGCCCTGATTTTATATACTTGTATATATCAATAAACATTGTGATACTTGAAAATAAAAAGAAAGAGAAATAATAACTTATTAACTAAAAAAAACAAAGCAACAATAACAAACAAAAAAGGGGGGATTTCTATTTCTTATTCTGGTGAAATAATCAATGTGCAGGGAAAAAAACTCATGCAATAATTTTTCAACACAGAAAATGTGACTAATACTGGTCAAATTTAAAATATAATTTATTGGCATCTTTTCAAAAAGCTCTTTCATTTAGAAAACTGCTTTATGTTGTTATTCCTGTTTATCCTCTGTGAACAAAAGAGATGTTTCTGTTTCAGTGACAAAGAAATTCTTTTGCTCAACTACTTAAGTCTTGATCATCCTTTGAGGCTTATCATCCATGTCAAGAGTTAAAGAATATTTTGTTCTCATTTATTCTATCAGACTCTCCTTCATTAGTTTAATTTGGGATGCATTCGTGCAGCAAAACTCTTTGATCTTTAGTCATGGACTATTAAATCTCTCTCTTGAAATGCATGATCCGTTCACCTTACATCATGTTATCTTTCAAGAGCCATATAGAAAGGCACTTGCTTCATGACACAATTCACATTTAATTTTCCCTTCCCCTGAACATCTTCAGCAGTGTGAGTTCATATGTACCATTGGGTATCACAGTTTGATTTTCATTCATTCACATTTTTGTTTTTCCTGCACTGTAATATACAATGAAGTTTCAAAGATGAATGATACAGGATCTTTGCTCTCAGGATGTCACCCTTTACCCAGGCATGATAGCACATGCTTTAAGTCCAATATTATGAAGCAGAGGCAAGTGGATCTCTGTGAAATGGGTGCCAGCATGATCTACATATAAAGTTCCAGGCCAAAAAAAAAAAAAAAAAGAGAGAAAGAGAAAACGTTACATACTAGTATAGAAAACAAAACAAAAAAATTACACAATATATTTAGAAATAAAACTCTCCAGAAGTGAGCTATAAAGGCTAATGGAAAGAAAACTTCTTCCATACTTCTGCCTAAGAAAAATCTACAAGCTAATATGTAAGTCACATCTTTGAAACCTATGAAAATTCATTAAGCACGCATGTTAACACATGCTGCAATCCCACTATTCTGCAAGCTGAGGAAGGACCATTATGAGTTTGAGGCCTGCCTAGGCTCTACAGAGTTCAAGGTCAATCTGGGTAAATTATCAAGACCCTGACTCAAATTAAAATTACAGACATCCTTGCGTAGTGGCAGAGTAACTGCCTAGTACATTTAAGATCCAACTTCTATCTCCAGTACCAAAAATAAAGAAGTAAACAAGTGTTGGGAGTGGAAGCAAGTGGTTACAAGTATTTGAGATAGAGGGAATGCTGAGTTTTAACCTGACACTGTATGAAGAGAATTATGAACACTTTGGGTTTCTGTTGTGGATATTTGGAATATAAAGACTCAGCTGAGCATAGAAAGGTGTAAGACAGAACAGGAAGAATCAATCTTAGTGAGCTTTGTGCTACAGGAACATTGCCCAAAGGCAATTAGGCTACTGAATTATTTTTATTCAAATCATGTTGTTATCAAAATTGAATTTTGAGTAAAATATCCTTCATAGTTTACAAAGAATAGCTTTGAAGACAAAAACCTTTAGACATAAAGATATATTTGGTACTGGCTTCAAGAGTCCTGGTGACAGGGTTTTATTGCCAAATTATTATTAGTGGCTATATTTAACCAACTAGTTGAGAGATAGAGGAGCTTGTAAAAGTTGTTTGTTTATTGTTTCAAGGGTGAAGGTGAAAAGGGACTCAATAATGACTTCTAGGATTTGACATTTGTAGTAGGTCTACAGGTCACAAAATAAATAGAAGAATGAGAGAGATAGAAGAGAGATTAATGCACACAAACAACCACAGGATGCCTGGCTCAGATGATGTATTAATAACATGCTCTCTGGAGAAATAAAGCCAATAAAATATATAACAAATTGGGGGTTTATAAGCTGGAGAGATGGGTTTAATAGGACTGTTTGCTCTTGATCCAGGTTAAAATCCGAGAGTATACATGGTGGCTAATGACCATCTGTAGCTCCAGTTCCAGGGGATCCAATGCTTTCTTCTGACCTCCACTGGTATTGCAGGACAGGGATGCACTTGCATACATGCAAAACATACCCTCATGTGCATAACTTAAAAATAAATACAAAATTTAAAAAGAGGGGATTTATTACATCAGCTAACATAATCAAGAGCTCAATAGTCTCACAATGTTCATCTGTAGAGTGGAGAACTAAGGAAACTGGTAATGCAAGAAGTCAGAACAAGAAGTCAGGCTAGTGATGGAGCTCCAATATGAGGACAAATGGCTAAATGTATCCTGAGGATGTCAACACAGATTCACTTTCAAAGGCTGAAGAATCAGGAGTCTGAAATCCATGGGCGACAAGAACAGAAAAATCTACTGGCCTAGAAAGGGTCAAGTTTGTTCAACAGTGATTATCTGGATTTAGCCATTCCATTCAAGGCCCTTAACTACCAGACAATGGCTGCTTCCATCAGGCCAGGTTTTCTCAACTCAGCTGGATAACCTGAATATCAAGATTCTCTGGAATCACTCACAGACACATTCAGCAGTAGGCATGACTCATTTTCTATACATCCTCAACCCAGACAAGTTGACTTAATGGAAATAGTTAGGATATTGAATGGAACAAATAGAAAACAGCCATTTCAAAGTCCTGTTTACCAGAGACTTGGCCTTCAGAGGCTTTAGAAAAGGTCTCATGTGATGTGAGCTTCTAGACAGATGTTATATAAAGTTTGCAAAAGGGAGATGTTTTAACTGTAATTAGCTAAAATTGTGGCTGATTTCCACCCTCACTTCCCTGCTTTTGTTGAATGCTGCCAGAGCGTATCCATAGAAACAGGACTTTATTTGGGGATACAGTAAATATGGAGTTACTGGAATAAATTTACAAGGTCTGCAGTGGTTTTCATATATAATTGTGTGATAATGGTTTTGGAGCATGATGGTTGGGTTCCGGGAACACTGAAGTCACAAACTGGGGATCCACTTTCCCCTTTTCATTGAGACATTGACAAGAAGATATCCTATTAAATTTCTTCAGTTTAATATGTAATTTCTATGGTTAGAAAGATGCATCACAGGTTAAAAGCAGTGACTACTCTTGAAGAGGACCTGGGATTAGCTCCCAGCACCCACATCTATAACATCAATTTCAATGGATCCAACACTCTCTTCTATCCTCCATGGGCATTGCATTGCACAAGTGCACATACATACATACATACATACATACATACATACAATACACTTATACATAAAATAAAAAATAATAAATAAAATGTAGCAAAATGTGTGCTGTCAATGCAGTCACATTGCAACAATCGCATAGCCCATGTCTGTCTATCTATCTATCTATCTATCTATCTATCTACCTAACATCTATCCATCCACCTATCAACTGTCTGATATTTATCTCTATCTACCTATCTTTCATCCACGATATCAGATAGGTAGATATAGGTAAAAAAATTTCCCAAATTTTAAAATAATTACATTATTTATATGACATCAGTAGCAATGAATTAGACCATTAAAAATAAAAGAATATTTTCTGAACTACAAGGAATAAAATGAAAATCTCTAAGACACCTGGCAGAAGAAAGATTAAATGGTTGTTTTCTCTACAGAAAAGAAGTTATGTCTTTCAATTAGAAAGAAGTAATTAGAGTGTGCAGCTTTAAATATGGAAAAAAATAGTTACAAAAGTTTTTCAAGCAGTAAGTTAAAAATAGTTACTCTAATGCATCTTCATGTGCAGTTTAGAATAACTTTTTAGTGAGCAATTAATTGTTCTCATATAAAACAATACTTCTGTACTAATTTTACATTTGTAAATTCTAATCTTTGTCCTGGAAAGGGCATGGTGCACACTTTACAGCCCATAAAGCCTGCTTCTTAAGCTTCCTTCCTAAGTTCATTGAACTTGACAAAATGACTCTGGAGCAGTCAAGTATCAACAGGAAACAGAAGAAATTCAAGAGTATGTTTAGACAAAGAGTGAGGAAGAATTCTCAAATCATTCCAGAATCCCATTTTTTTGCATGGGTATGTGTATACATGCTCAGTTCATGTGTGTGCAATATGTGCTATTCAGCTGTGTGTTGGGAGGAGAGGCAGAAGTTCAAGGCTAGTGTCTTCCTTGATTGCTCTATACAGACACAGGGTCTTTGCTGAACCTGGAGCTTGTGATTCTGGCCAATCATCTAGCCAGTTTATCCCAGGGATCCTTTTACTTCTACTCCCAATTGCTGATTGCAGGTGGCCCACCTTGTCCTCATGTCATCATGCTTCTGAGACAGGCGTCTTATCCACTAAGCCATCTGTCACACCACACTCCCTATGCTGATTAGTTTTTTCCAAACAGACCAAAACTACAGTCAGCTGGGAAGAAAGAACAGCAATTGAAGAATTGCCTCCACGGGATTGGCACACACTGCATTTGTAGAGCCTTTCCTTAACTTTTAATTGATGTAGGAAGGCAGTTCCATCCCTGGGCAGGTGGGCCTGGGATGTGTAAGAAAAGTAGCTGAGCAAGACTGGGGAAAGCAAGCTAAGAAGCAGCATTCCTCCATGGTCTCCACTTCAGTTCCTGCCTCAGGACTCCTGGTTTGAGTGCTTGCATGAATTCTCTCATGGAGGAACTGAGTGTTGGAAGTTAAGATGAAATAAACCCTTTCCACTCCAAGTTGCTTTTTGTCAGTGTTTTATCACAGTAATAGGCAACCTATGACAATCCTGAAGTCTTAAGAGAATCCTCTCAGAACAGAGGGACATTACAGATCTGGAGGAAAGGAAGCTGGTCTGTACCAGATGCATTTTACCTGTATATGACCTGTTCTGTGTGCTCCTCGAAGCAAGTCTGCTTTGTCTACCCACTGCATGCAACACAGTAATACATAATACACACAGAAGTACTTGGTTGTAAATTATCATAGACCAAGGACTGTAGGAATGAAACTTTGTCTGGCTCGAGGCAAGGACTGTAAAACCTGTCCCAAGGTACCTCCAAGAGTTATCTGATATCTCTATATCTATATCTCTGTAAGGTCGGGATATTGCAGTGTTTTTCCCTGCCTCACCTATCTCTGCAAAGTTCCAGAACTGGATGGCCCTTTTCCTTGAGGTATTGAGCAAAATGTCACACCTCTAGTTTACTGGTTGCACAAACAGGAGCTCTGCAGTCCCCCTATAGGAGCCAAGATGGCTCGCCCTTCCCTTCCACCTGCCCTCTACTTCCTTGCCCAGAGCACAGTAACTTTTAGTATATAAACATACTGCTGGTGTGAATAAAACTGGGTCTGTCTCCCACACTTTCTCTGAGTCCATGTCTCTTTTCCCATAGGATAACTTTCCTGGCCTGCAGGCAGGAGACACCCTTGAAGTTTGCAGTCCTGTTCTAGGAGGGAAGAGTATCATGTGGATTGTGGCCATGCATGAGTAAAGGACCAACAGACAATAGAAATGACCCACAAAAGACATTCTTTTGCCATAGTTAGAATGTGGCTGCCTTCGTGCCTAAGTTTCACTAAGGAGAAATCCATAGCATCACAATTCCTTCTCTCTCTCTCTCTCTCTCTCTCTCTCTCTCTCTCTCTCTCTCTTTCTCTCTGTTAAACCTTAAGTGAGAATTTGGGGGAGAATAAAATAGATGGGCCTTGTTCCCGCCCTCAGGGCTTTGGACTTCATTATATTTTGTCAACTTGCTTTAGTAGTTTGGGGCTCTTGCTTCGGGTTCTTAGCTGTGCTGCCTTAACAGCATGCCAGGCCTGCCTTCCTTTGTCCACAGAGTGGATGGAGCCCTATCTGTCTTAATGGTGCTACGTTAACATTGTCCTTCTTTCCTTCCCTACTTCTCTCCTCCCTTTTTCCTTCCTCTTCCTTTCTCATTGTTACTCCCCTCTCCTTTTTGACATTTAGGTTGTGATCCTTAACATTTAACCGCTGTATCATCTCTCCAGTACCGCCACTTTTTTTCCAAGTTGACCTATCAGATAGATAAAGGTCAGGGGAATATATAGAGCTATAGAGGAGCAGTGTAAATGACATTTTATGATGCAAGTTGCTAACACAAAGAGAAAAATGCATTTGATTTTAGGCTAGTCTAAGAATTATAAGTTCTGCTTCCTCAGAATAGTGGTGGAACTTAAGGAAGAAACAGAACAGTGTTTGATGTTCTGTTAGCCTGAGATGGGCAGGGCATGCCTCATTTCTATGATACAACATAATTCTACTCACTGCATGAGTAAGGTTTTGGGAGCATTGAACAGTAATTTGTAGTAAACAGGTTTCTGTTTATTGCAGATTGAGTAATGTTCGAACATGTTCTTTAATTGAACTGACTACTACAAATTAGGGAGTATATTATTTAGGTAGAGTTCAGTAAAAGTTTAAACTGCCCACATATCTCATTAATTTAAATTATTTTGTTGTATTAGGAGCTTAACAAATAGGGAAATACAGAATATCATCCTAGATACTCTGATAACTTGTCTCATTATTAGTTGCAATATGGTTCAAAATTCTAGAGAAGTATATAGTATATATTTGTACAAGTCGGACTTACCTGATTCCATAAAATATATATATCAAGTTCCTAATAATTTCTCTCTAGCAGAGAATCAATACAAAATAAACATATTGGGAGTGATCTGATGGGTAGCACTGTAATTGTAGCCAAATTCGCGTGGTTAAAGAGGACATAGAAGGCACATGACTTTAATCCCAGCACTCGGGAGGCAGAGGCAGGCCGATCTCTGTGAGTTCAAAGCCAGCCTGGTCTACAGAGTGAGTTCCAGGGCAGCCAAAGCTACAGGGAGACCCTGTCTCAAAAAGACCAAAAAAAAAAAAAAAAGAGTAAATAGATTCTAAAGAAAACCCTAGCTCTGTCATATCTCTAGACAAATGAAACTTCTTACAATAAGCTAAACATGGATCCTTATGTTTACAGACAAGCAGACCATGTACCACTCATAAGGGAAGCTTCTTATTACAATGGATGAAGGCTACTGCAGAATTCCACAGCTGGTCAAACACAGAATAGATGGCTAAAAGATGCCAGTCCTGGGTTACATATCTACAGTTGAACCTCTATACCTAAGGCTCTGGAACATAGTACAGTGAGGGGTAGGGAAAAATTAATGAATACATCAACTCTCACCTTTGAACCTTCCTTATACAACAGAGCATGCTGCACACAGAAGTCCATAATTGGCCAAGTTTTAAAAGAATAAGAGATTGCAGAGTGCATGTCCCTGGGTAGAATTTCTATATTGCCCATCCATGGCTCAGGTAACATTGTGAAGGGGTGGAAAAATTGTAAGAGCCAGGGCAATTTATGAACACAGGAAGCATAGGATTTTAGGCCACTGGAAGCTTGCACATGTGAACTTGTGTCAATGGTGGCATTGAGCACAGGACCCATGCCAACTCAATGAAATGAGGGTCCAGAAGGGAGTGGAGAAATGGGTGGTTGGTCAGCTCTTTAATGAGAAATTTTGGGGACTGACTGCTACTGGGCGAGGGAGAATATGCCTTACTTAATGTCTCTAGATGGGCTAACTGGACTGTAGTGGGTGAGTTTGCACTGAAGGACATCTGGGTACAGGTGCTTGACTGGATACAACTTACCATGTGTGGCAGGATGCTTTAGGTCTACTTGGGGATTGGAGAACATGGATGGAGAAAGGGGCCTAAACTTGATTAAGAACTGTGCTATGAAACTACAAAAGCTCAAGAAATATTTTAAAAACTTAACATTGAACTATCTTTAAAAGGCCAAGGTCAGTAGAAATAACCATTGCTAATCCATTAGTGAACTCATCCTCTCTTCTTAGAATAGAAAACTCCGGGGCTGGAGAGATGTCTCAGAGGTTAAGAGCACCAACTGCTCTTGCAGACGATCTGGGTTCGATTCCCAGCACCCACATGGTGGCTAAGAACCATCTTTAACTCCAGTTCCAGGGGAATCTGACACCCTCTTCTGACCTCCGCCGCACTGCACGACACAGATGCACTCACCTACATGCACAGAGTATATTCATACACATAAAAAATGAAAAAAGAAATGTTTAAAAAAAAGAATAGAAAACTCCACTTCAAATATAAAGTGAGTAAAAGAGTAAAAACTGTATGAATTCAGATAGGCCAGACAATAGACTCAGTGAGCTAAGACTTGGGGAGATAGTATAGGATTTTGTAGTCAGCAATGAAGAAACCTTATAATTAAAACATTATTTAATATATTTTATACTCAAAATTTATAAAATATATTTCTTGATAAACTGCTGAGTACAGGCCATAAATTAGCTCAACTATTGATTTGAATCATAATGAACCAGTTATAGTACTTTCTTCACTCTTATGTGTGCTTTAAGTGAATACTTTATAACAAATAAACATGCATAGCAAAATTAATGGACAAATAACATTCTAAGAATGTTTTATAGTCTACGTATATTCAAGTCTATGTCTAGAGGATTACTAGTAAATTCTTCAAAGTTAAATCTATCACATAGCTTGATTAGTTATCAAATCAACATCTTCACCTTTATCTTAGTTTATATTGTGGATTTTTTGATAATATAATGAAGACTATCATACTTGAGCTAGGTTAAGTCTGAAAATAATAAATATTATATTAGGTGAAAACAAGACAAGGACATGATATTTAAAAAAAATATATAACATATGTATAATATATATGTATACTAATGATATATATATATATAGATATATATAATGTAATATATATATATATAAAAAAAAAAAAAAAAAAAAAAAAAAAATTAAAATAAAAAATTTAAATTTTGCACATATGCAAGATAATTCTGATAGCAGATTTTGTATACAAAATCAAATGAAATCAAACACAAAACAACATAATTGTTGTTATGTGAACAAAAACTTTTTTTTGGGGGGGTTGTATATTCTTTATTTTTTTTCACATAAATTTATTTATTTATTTTTAACAAATCTAGACCCGTGTTCCCTCTCATTCCCTCACCCCGCCAGAGCTCATGCATTCTGCCAAACATGCTTTCCATCTCTTAGTCTTTCTCAATATTTTCCATGGGGAAGAAAAGACTGCATCAAAGAACTGACTGAAACAGTGAACTTCTGCTCAAAACGGAACAAAAAACTTTTAATTAGATGCTGAATCAGTCTAGTAAAAATAAATTCATTATTAAACTACAATCACAGAAAAGCAATGAAAGATGGCAATGGTCCCATTTTCTCATTCTTCACTACTATTGTCAGACAACATTTACTTGTGCAGAGAAACTCATCTTGCATTTTAAGTAAACTTGGAATGGTCAACATGGCACAAGTAAAATTAACAAGATCATAATAGGAATGTTTTTAATATTTTTAAAAGAAAGAATATTTGAATCACTTGTTACTGACAGGCATTTAGGATCAAAGGAGAGACATTTCAAAGGTGAGCATTTTATAGATAGGCAGATCTCAAATTAGACTAAGAAATTGTCTCAGAAGATCATGTCTCTATGACTATGGAGATAAGCCACAATTCAAGAGTTCCTTTGTGGCTGGGATTGGACCCTGCAACCAATGGCCCTGATTTACTTCTCGAATCTGGGGACTTCTCTGAAGCAAATAGATGCACTCTTTATACTTCAACACAAATTTTCTTATGTTTTTCAGCTAAATTTGCTCTCTCTAAGACAGTAAAGAATAAACTTGGTAGAAGAATATATTATGTTCATCTGTTAATCTTGTTAACACTTTTTAACTATTTATTATTCACCCTGATAGATGTTCTCTGTCCATCCTAATAACACGATGAATCCAAACAAGGATTTTTGGATCATCACTACAAGGTTTAAAGTACTACTTTTATTTAAGATTGAGACAATTTGCTTAAAGAAATCTAGGTAATTTGCCTACAGTCACACAGCTATTAAGTAACAGAGATGTTCTTCCATACAGAAGAGTGAAAAGAATAAACATGGATGTGATATAGATTCGTGACATTCAGGGTGACCAAATCCAAGTTATTCCTTTGGAGACCATAATTCCTTCTTTCAGTAGTCAGTGGTAGTGAGACTCAATTCACATTTCAGTGGAACAGACTCTAGGAAGACAAATTGTTAATAAACAATGCAATATATAACTATATATACATTCTAGAAATCATCAAAATAATACTTTTTAGCCTTAAGCACTTTAGAAGTAACTGCCAACTATATTATCTACCAAGTCATAAGACCTAGGCATACTAGTAGCTTGCTAGCTTACCTTTGAATTAATCAATGCAGACTTAAATATGGATCAACATGGAAGTCATGGGTATCTTAAAAACTATGGGGCCAAGCTCAGAAGTGTTGGATGTGTCAAAGGCTTAATGCCCTTAATCCAACAATGCTATGCTTTTCATTTCTAGTTAACAAGCTTTCCTACCTATATTAACATATTTTTTTCTTTGTCACCAAGTCTCATGTCCCAGTCTCCAAATTTTTCCTCTCAAACTGGCAAATTATGTTGTAACCCACACTGTTGATATTCCATTTTAAAACTCAGAAGACAAACTTATAACTCTAAATTTCTTGTGACTCTGCTAAATACTAATAAGAGAATCAAAGTTTGTCTGGCTCTAAAGCCCAGTGAAAAACCATGTAACTCAACAATAAAATAATTACAAACTCTCTTGTGTTGAACTGAAGAATATTTACTTTGGATTCAACTATAAATCCTTATGCTGACACTTTTAAAGGGAAAATAGAAACCTCCAAGTCACTACTGTGATAATAGAATACAGTTGGATGGCCAAGGAATTTAAAAAATCCAGGTCTTTTGCAAGAACCATAAATTATACTGTTAAATTGTGGCCGGACTCTAATGCAAATTGAGGTTACTCAGGCATACAAGACAGCAGCACTTGGCAAAAATCTCTGTTATTTATTTTCTGGAAAATCCATCTATCAAATGCTTCCTTCTCCACTAAAATGTACTCAAGTACCATGCAGAAAAGGAAACTGAGCTGATGGAGTATAAACTTGGAAACTTCTCTCTCTGAACTTCAATGGAATCAAATGAGAAGGAAGAGTCATCTGTAAATTGCCAAATTGCTTGTCTGTATAAGTCACATAACTGCAGAGTCACCTGACTGCCAAGCAGAGAGAAGTAACTGAATGCCTGGGGTCCTGTTTAAGAAGCCTGCCTTGTGTTGTCTTTGAATCCTGTCCATAGACACAAACTTCAAACACCAAGCTACCCACATGCTCCGTCAGCTTGAAATTCTCCCACGTCTACCAACAATAAGTAAAAGTGAACATACTACCAGATTTAAGGGACTTGAGTCAAATGATCAATTCTAGAGATTTCTCAAAATCTGCAGTAGTGACATTTAATGATAATATAATTTCCAAGTCAAAGAACTTTAGGATTTTAGGTTTTCTTATTAAAAATGATGTTTATGCTTTCATAACTATTTTGTTTAATTAATAATTAATAGGTGATTTAGAAAGGATTGTAAATATAAATCTTCATCCACTTCTTTTGTATGTATGGTCTATGTGTATCTATGTTTGTATGTGTATGGGCACATATGCATGCAGATACCCATATATGTTTGTATGTGCTATATATGAAGCCAGAGGTCAATGTTGGCTGCTTTCCTCAGTCACACCTCATCTTTCTTTTGAGACATGGTCTCCCATTGAACCTGGAGCTTACTGAATTGGTTACTCTGGCTGGCCCACAAGCTCCAAGGATCCACCAGTCTCCACTTCTACAGTGCTGGGGTTATTCTACAGTGCTGGGGTGTCTGCTGCCATGCACTACTTTTTAATTGGCTGTTGAAGATCAGAACTCAGGTCTTCCTGCTTGCATATCAAGCAGTTTACACAGTGAAGCATCTATCCTGCTCTCTGCCTTCTTTTCAATTTTGAACACTCAACAAATGTCTTATCATTTTCTTTAAATTTGACTAAATAAGATTCATACTTTCATATGGTCATTTGAAGCTATAGTTTAATTATAGGGATATTTTCTCTGTCTTCTCACTTTTATCATAATACTGATTGCAGAATTTCCTGGTGGCGGAGGTCTGATTGCTACTGGTATGATAGTTTACCCAAATCTATAGAAATAGCAGAAAGCTCATGTGTCTATTGAGTCTTTATCATATTATCAACACCAGAATTCAGAATCCTGCTGGATGCTGGAAATTCTAGTGCCCTAGAAACATCCCTTCAGGAAAAATGACCTGAAATGACCTACTGACCCCTCAAAAAGTGACAAGGTGGCTAAAACTGTTAATCCAGCACTCTGTGAGATTAAGACTAGCCTGGTCAACATAGTGAATTCCAGGTGGGCTGGAGCTAGGGAGATCCTATTAAAAAAATACAAGAAAAGTGTTCATATAGGCAAAAAACTTTATTATTATGTTAAAAAGAGTTAAGCCCCCCCCAAAAAAAGAGTTAAGCCCAAATGCAAATAAATGAGTATAAATATACTACACCTACAATGGAATTCTTGTGAAGCATTTATTAGTTTATTTATATATTTAATTTTATTTATATATCATTAGATGTGGTCTCATATTATGGGTGTGGCTTGTCTAGAACTCGTTATGTAGAATAAGCTATCCTTGAAAAATAGGCTATCCTTTCATGGGCTGACAGTTTGTCCAGGAATAACCTTTCGATCCTACTAATGAAGCATAAGCAATTAGATATATAGGTATTTAAGCAGCACTAATAGTTATGGTAGGTTACTTTGGCATAGACACATGTGTTTGGATGATATGTTAATCCATGAATTACATTTTTCCCCCTGTTAAATATGACAGGGTCTTACTGTGGCTTATAACATCTCCTAACCTGTAGAGGATGTAAGCTTGTGGCATCAGCCATGGGTTATTCCTCCAAGGAGAGAGCCAATACTGAGCCAACTGTCAGCCCATGAAAATTGACCAGAGTCCAAGTCAACAGCTCCAGAGAGAGTGGACTGTTTTACTTCTCATCCACCTGTGCCCCTTTTCTAAGCCTAGGGAACAATCCGTGGAAGAGGGGGCGTGGTAGAATGTAAAGGCTGCGATTGGGGTGAATGGTGAAACTACAGCGATGTAGTCTGGACACTCATTTGATAAACTTGATTGAACAAACAACCTGTCACCCCCCCCCCCACTGGATGGTGGGGCCGTAGGGGTTTGGGCACAACAGCCGGCAGATTGGTTTTGCACGAAGGATGCTTGTACTCATGGATTATCACTTATAGCTAAAAAATGAAAAAAAGAACTGAGAGAAAGATGCAGTACAGTTATGGCAGAATGCATGACCTGGGATGGGGTGGGGGTGGGGGGGAAGGGAAAGGGAAATAAGCCTAAACTGAATTGGAAAATAATGTATGAAATGCACAAAGCATCAATAAAAATTAAATTAAAAAAAAAAGAAATATAGGCTATCCTTGAACTCATAGAGATCTGCCTTTCTCTGCCTTCAAAGTGCTGGAATTATCGGCCACCACATTTGGCACTATGGGAAATTCTTGGCTGAGCCCTGGAAATTTTTCACTTACTTTGAAACAATTTTATATTTCTAAAAATTTAAAGAATAGATTTTCCATGTATTCTTCACCCATTGACCCCTAAAATGTTTTAGATCACTAGAGTGAAATGATTAAAACTAGAAAATAATATCAGCACATTACCATTAATTTACATACAGACCTCATTTTAAAATGTCCTTTATCTCTCTGGAATCTGATTTGGGTTGTCACACTGCATTTAATTAACCTGTTTCCCATGTCTTCTCACTCTGTGATGTGATCATTCTCCAGTCCTTTTGTTTTGAAATTTTATTTATTTTGTGTGTATGAATGTTTTGCCTCCATGTATACGTGTGTGCTATGTGAGTGCCACTGGGTCCTTTGGAACTGAAGTGACTGACAGTTGTAAGCTGCCATGTGGAGGATGGGAACTTAATCTGGGTCTTCTTCAAAAACACTTATTTCTGAGCGATTGTTTCAGCCCCAATCTTTGTCTTTGGGACGCTGAATCTTTTGTTCAGTAATGGTCAGTTAGCTTACAGAATACCTTTCATTTAATTTTTGCCTCTTTGTGCCTTTATTTTTTTTTTCTCCACAGAGTTATACATGTTTGTCAAGAATCCCTCATACATAATTTGTATGTCTTTACAGTACGTGTTAGAGGACATATAATGACAGTGAATCTTGTCAGTGTCATTGTTAGTCATAAGTTCACTGAAATTTTGTCTGTAGGATTTCAAAATTCTTCTGTTTATTATAGATGCATATGAGTCTATTGCCTGCATGTATGTAAGTGCACCCATGTTGTGCAATGCCCACACAAGTCAGAAGAGGGCACTGGATTCCCTGGACCTGGAGTTACAGATGGTTGTTAGCCACCATATAGGTGCTGGAATTTGAATGTGTCCTTTGCAAGAGCAGCCAGTGTTCTTAACTACTGAGCCATCTCTCCTAAAGTTTTGTAGATTTTTAATCTCTCCACTAAAAGAGTTACTGTTTTCCATTTGCAATTAACAAATATGTTGGATGAAATATTTGAGGCTATGCAAATATCTAATTTTTCATCAAATATACAGCCAATATTTTGGCCAAGGTTAATGGACCACGTCTATGTAAAAATTTTAACTTGGGAGATTTTCTCAATGGTAAATTTGCCAGAGTAAATGGATGTATTACTTACCCTGAGCTGTTGACAATCCCTCATTGTTTGCACATATTGAGTCTGTATTTTTTCTTTTATCTATCTATTTATCTATAATGGATCAATTTTAAAAATTGCTAAAATAACAATTATTGCATTTACCCCACTCTTACATTTCCTAATTGTAATATTTCAATAAAAAGCTGCTCCTTCTTCCCATTTGTTTGTGTTTTCAATTGTTCATACCACATTGGAGTCATAGATTTTATGTTATTCCTCACATTGTAGTCTAATACTAAGAGGGTTTTTGAATGTTAAAGTAATCATGATTTCTTTTTATAAGTTCTATGGATCCCATTTTTAAAGACCATGACTGCATTTGTTTCTGGCTTATGATAGCATCTATTTATTTTTATTTATTTATTTTTATGTGTATGTATATATTGCCTGCATGTGTGTAAGTGCACCTGTGTTGTGCAGTGCCTACAGAGAACAGAGAGGTGGTTGGATCCCTGGAACTGGAGTTATGGATGGTTGTTAGCCACTATGTGGGTGCCGTAAATAGAACCCAGGTCTTCTGCAAGAGCAGCCAGTGCTCTTAACCACTGAACTATCTACCCAGGCAACCATAGCATGTATGTTTATTCAATTTTTTTCACTTTTTTTTCCCTTTGATTTTCCTTGTCTTATCAAAAAGTCCTCTCAAAATTTTAACTGTATATCTAATATATTTTAATTTTCTAAAAACATATTTTTTTACTTCTATTCCCCCCCTGTATTTTTCCCACTTTCTCTCTGTCCTCTTTTCTATGTATATATATTGTGATTGGAGGCAGATGAACATAGATAATCTGTCTAGTATGAGCAAAGATAAATAGCCTCTTCCCATCTTTTGAAAATAGTCCATTTATCCTTTTGTCTTTCAAGATGAATGTGAGCAAATTAAAAGAGTCGATCCTCTATTTTGGCCATTAATTTTCTACTCCCCAAGAAAGGTGGCCACTAATGGCCCTGGTGATAGGTTATTCTTCTTCTGTTTCTACTATTTCAGTTAGCTTCAGACAGGGATTGACAATACTTCTGAACAATGACTGATTCTATCAATCTTTGAGCTAAAAATAATTCAAGGCAGTATATTATTTTGTGGGTGAAAATCAAAAGAAAATTCTTTTCTTTCTCTGTATGACAATCACTTAAAATATCTACATGTTCTGTTTGATCCATATCAAATATATAAATGTACTTTAATCAGAGATTATAGACCTGATTTTAACAAGATTATATATATATATATATATATATATATATATATCCATGGCATGTACTTTATTTTAGTTGTAAAAGGAAAATCTTGAAAGGAGAACAGAAACAGCTTTCTTCTCTCTCTCTCTCTCTCTCTCTCTCTCTCTCTCAGATCTTTTCCCATTAAAAATTACTTAGATAATTACTATTATCACATTGTCAGAGAGTGAGCTAAAGGAGAAATGTGAGGAGGTTATGCTGTGGAGGCTCATGAATATGAGTGGCTTAGAAATACAACAGTATCATAATTTTGAATGATGAAACAATGTAGAGGAGATGGCTACCTGAAAGTTAGTATACTCATTTAAACACATTCCAATAAAAATCTTGAAAGGTTGCAATTGAATGGTTTGAGATTCCCAAAGCCCACCAAGAAAGTAGAACACTGAATTCATCTTAGTAAAGAAGCATGAAGTTCCTAATGGCATGGAGAGCCCAGTCAAGTACAGCCATCTGGTTCCCAACACAAGTGCCAATAACAGACACTGGGGAAATGGCTCACGTCTTTAACAGGTTTTGTTGGTAAAACTGGATGTCCACAGGTAGAAGACAGAAACTAGATCTCTATTTCTCACAGTGTATATAAATCAGTTCAAAATCAAAGACCTAAGACATTGGAACTCCTGGAGGGAAACATGAGAGACATATCTCGAGATATGGGTATAGACAATAACTTTTTGAATAATTCAGAAAACAATAGCAAAACCTGACACATATAATTTCATGCAACTAACTTTCTGCACAGCAAAAGGAGCAATCAGGATGAAAAGGCTGACTATAGAATAGGATTAAATTTTCTAGTTGTTTTTCTGATAGGTGATTAATACACATGATGTATTTTAAAATCTCAAAAAATTACTACAAAGATCAAATGGTCCAATTATCAAATGAAAGAACTGAGTAGAAATATCTCAGATTAATGTACAAATAAATGCACAAAGTATAAATACATGAAAAAATGTTCAACACACATAACCATCTGAAAAATGAAAATCAAAGCCCTGAGATTCCATCTCACCTAGTCAGAATGGCTGTCATCAAAAAAATAAGGTCAAGAAATATGAATAACATTGTAAAGAGATAAAGCTTCTTTATATTCTGTTGATAAGAATGCAAAGCAGTCCAGATCTTTGGAAATCACACGGAGGTTCAGAAAAATATATAGGTAGTATAATGATCCAGCTCCTACCCACAAAGTAAATACCTCAAAGGGTCAAAGACAGCTTACTATCACTATTCATGCACATCATGTTTAGCTCATTTTGGAATGAACTTGGGTTCCTATTAGTGTGTGCGTGTATGTGTGTGTGTGTGTGTGTATGGATTAAGAAAATGTGATACACACACACACACACATACACTCTTCACTTAGTGTAATCCAAACAAAATTACGTCATTGCCAGGGAAATGAATTGAACTGAATATTATTAAGACAACAAGATAGGCATGAAATAATGGACTCAGAAAGACAAGTATCTTGTGCTTTCCTTCAAAGGTGGAAATGTAGAAGAAAGATATGAAAGTCAGAGATTGTAAGGATGAAAATGTATAGGAAGGGGTCAGTAGTATAACAAAAGTATATTATGTGAATGTATGAAAAGATCACAATGACTTTTTTTGACAATTAATTTTTTAATTTAATTTATTTATTTTTTATGTGTATGAATGTACTGTCTGCATGTAGGTCTATGCACTCATGTCGTGCAATGCCGCGGAGGTCAGAAGAGGGTCTCGGATTCCCCTGGACCTGGAGTTCTCCTGGAATTGGAGTTGCAGACGGTTCTCAGCCACCATGTGGGTGCTGGGGATCGAACCCGGGTCCTCTGCAAGAGCAGTCGGCGCTCTTAACCGCTAGGCCATCTCTCCAGCCCCAACAATTAATTTTTTTAACAATTAATGTATGCTTTAAAAAAGCATACAGTTTATAGAGATATTTTCTGTCATTTATATGCTGCATTTTAAAGCTAAGGTAGTTAACACAAGCATACCAATCTTATAGGTGTAACCATAGAAATTAGTATTTTGAACCATGTTAGGATGCTCTGAATTCAGCTTTATGACATTACATACATGCAATATGGACGATTATTGCTTTCTGTTACCTACCAGTATCAAGCAACGTATTGATACTGAGAAAAAATTTCTGTGAGCAAAGCAGAAAGTAAAGAACAGTGCAAAACCAGGACTTACTTAAAGGTAAGCAATTTCTTAAACAATTTCTTCAAGCTCTTTTCAAATCTCATCTCTAAGACATGTTATTTACTTGGAAAGAAAGTAACTTTCAAATAGTTCGAATAGTATAGGTAAATGATGGTGGTTCTTTTAACAGAAGCATTTTTTGTAGGTCACATAACAATTTCAATGTAAATTGGTTTTAATTTAGTGTAAAACTTTAATTTATTTAAAACTGCCAGAGCTTTTTCAGGGAAATTTAAAATGTTTGTAAAGTACAGTGAAGTATTTACTGTTATAAATTTGTGGATGCTAACACCAAATCCCCAGTTGAAAGGCAAGATGAACATTATTGTTATATTTCTGTTTATCTGAAAACAATTATGTTGTTATAACTTAAATCTCTTAACTGACTCTAGAATCCACCCACCACTTATTTTCAGACTCTGTAATTACTATATATGGGTGGCAAGTATGTATTCATATTTTATAGTAATATAAAATTAAAGGAGGAAAATGTGAATTCCTAAGCATAAAAAAAGACTGAAAGATGCAGGACAGTTATGGCAGAATGCATGATCTGGGGTGGGGTGGGGGGGAGGGAAAGAGGAATATGTCTAAATTGAACTGAAAAATGATGTCTGGAATACACAAAGCATCAATAACAAAATAAATAAATTTTAAATTTATTTTATTATAAAATACTTAAGGTATTTCTCTCTGTGATGCTTAATTTATCAATTCATTTTTAATTAAATGCCTAGGAAATTGCTAATGCACACTCTGAGAAGATACTTTCAGGGAAAATCAGATCATGTGGGTTTTGAACTAATAGTTAAAGCCAATGATAATTCAAACATTGAGTAGACTGTTGGAAAGAGGTGGTAGAACCATGAAAAGTGGGAAGTAGGAGGAAAGAGATCCCTAGGGGTGCATTTTCAGGGACGCTGTCTTACCTTGGTACTCATCTGTTATTGGTTGATCTTGCTTTCTGTCCACTATGATGTAAGCTATCTATACCTTCCCTGGCATGATGAACTGCACTCTTTGAAAGTGAGCAAAATAAATCTTTCCTCTCACAAGCTGTTTATGGCAGGTAATTGATCATATTGAACAATAAAACTAACATTGTCTTATTAACAACAACAAATTACTTGCTGTCAGCTTGTCCAAATTCCAAACAGTGTATGCTTTTCTTGTTCCTTTTTTTTTTTTCTAATTTACAGCAACAATTTGATCCTGAGGGCTAAAGAACTCAAACTATGCTAACTTTTTAATGTATTTTAGCATTTGTTATGTTGAGAAGCTCATGTCTACACAGAGAAGCATATATCTCTACTCTGTCCTGTATCTACATCCCCAGTGATGCAACAGTCCACAGTACTTTCCACATGAGCCAGTATCTTTCGTTGTTCTTTGTAACCTGATTTTTTCTATAAAAAAAGAATAGTATATGGCTTAAGTGCTTAGAATCACTTGCTCCTTTGTGATTCTGCCATCGTCTTGTGAAGAACAAGCATAGACTTACGTGCTTATATTTGCGAAAAACAATGATGCCACATGCGAAAATTAATTGCAACAACCCTAAATTCAGATTATCCAAGTTAATAGTTCTCATCAAGAATGGAAAAGTCAACGCTGATGTGGTGGCACATAACTTTAATCTTAGCACTTGGGAGGCAGAAGCAGAGGGATCTCTGTGAGTTATAGGCCTGTCTGGTCTGCATAGTGAGTTCTAGACCAGCTGGGACTACAAGAAGAACTTATCTCAAAAATAGCAAAAAAGAAAAAAAAAAGATGGAATGAAAGATGTAACAAAGGAACGATGGAAGGAACAAATGAAAGGAACAACCACCCTTTCCCAGTACAGGATGACCTAGAGTGGTCCATGCTAGAGATATGAAAAATAAGCACTTATTGTCAGAGAACAACATTCTTATATGGTTGGTTGTTATGCAATAACAATGTATTAGCAGGTAACTGATAAATCTTCCTATGTGAAGATCACCAAGTTTTGTCTCTTGCTATATATAGATCTTATCATTTTAGCAAGGTATTTTATTGAATTATTATTACAAATTAAATAACATGAAGTGATTTGACTCATTTTAGTTTATAACAAAATATTATTCATTATCCTAATGACTGCTTACTCCAATGCATTATAAATTTATTTCCTCATACATTTTATAGTAACTTTTGAAAAGTGAATTAATATATTCCTTTGAAGTATGAAGGCAAAGTTTTCCTGACATAGTATAATAGAATAAGGTTGGCAAGATTCTGCAGATGAGGTTAGGGAAAACATTTTCCAAAACTTTACTTAGATAAGTTACATATATAACTTCAATATATTGATCGAAGTGTATTTAAAGCTTATGAGATAAAATAATTTAACACAAAGCTATTGCATTAGAAAGAGCATAATGAAATAATGTTTCAAGTTTTCCTATGTGTTTTGGGGCCTATTAGATTAAGCAAGACATCCCTAAATAAATGGGTAACAGATGAACTTTACAGTCCTCTCATAGGTTAGGCATCTTAGGAGTTTACAATGCAGATACTGAGAAAGTGTGGGCTAGTACAACTGGCAACAAATCATTTATCATATCAGAAGATTTATAAGTCTTTGGTTTTGCCAATTTGAAGTAAGACTTAATTAAAAGGCTAAAATAGTTTCTGAGTATATATTGTGATAATTTGCAGCCTTTAAAACTTTGCCAACAAATATCCTATGAAAATCACCCTTGATAATGTATCTTTGTGAGTTGGAGAATTTACAGAACTGAATAATAAACATACAAAAATAAATAAAACTTTTTCATTCCTCTTCACTGACCTGTATAAAATAATTTCTCCATATTGGCACACAGAAAAACAAAACAAATGATAATGCAATACATGCATAACTCTAGACTCAAGCAATTCCTGATTAAAATATGTATGCTACATGTGTGAAAATATCATTAGGAGACTGTTCTCTGTGAATGTATCTCAGTCTTTCTTTATGGAATTATGTCAGTATTCTTTTGAATGTTTTATTTCTATTTTAATTCTTCCTGGGAAGGAAAAGAGATTGCTGGCCTGCTTGTGGAAGGAGAGAGTATGAAAACACTCCTCAGTGAAAGGCCAACACCTGAAGACAAAGCCTCGCCACAGGGATGAGCCTGTAGCTCAGAGAAATGAGCTTGCATCAAGTCCAAGAGGCCCTGAATTTGATCCTCAATATACATAAATAAATAAAATTAGAAAAAAACAATGCACAACACCATGCATGTGAGCTGTGATATTAGCAATTTGTAATCCCAGAACTCAGGAGGATGAGGCAATACTATCATGAGTTTAAGGCCATCTTGGACTACACAGTGTACCCTCTTTCTAGAAAAATATCCCTGTCACATTATAATTTGATATTGCTGCTAATTTTTACTGTGTATTCATCATGTTGCAAGTTCTAATCCACATACATGCAGTAATTCATTTCACCATCACAGCTACCATAGAATAAAGAAACTAATATTGCAACATCTATCAAGAGAGGATACCTCAAATAGTTGTAGCCCTTGTCCTAGGTCCAATCAGACTGTAAGTAGGAGCAGAGACACTCCAGTCTACATATAGCGATGTAAGAAAGACATTCTTATAGTTGTATTTGGGGGTTGGATCTTGCACAGTAAAAAGGACTAAGCCCATAGAATTTTATATTTATTATCATTTATATAAATTCATTGCTCCCCCAAATAGCACTTATAATCAACCTCTCACAGTACTCGTGAGTTCTTAACCATAAACATTGCTTATTCATCTCAATACATTTGTATTTCTACAGTCAAATTCATTCTATATATAAAGCACATGGTGGGGCAGCACAGGAAGAGAGTTCATTTCCTAGAACCTAGATATCTACCTTGAATCTGACCTAACAAAATGGACCATCTGTGGCTTCAGGCACCAGGACTGAGAAAGTGAAAATAGATTAAAGGTGAACTGATAATCATTTTTTAATTCTATAAGCTCATGCTTTTGACAAAACAGCTTCCTACAGAGATACTTTCTCAGCTATGTTTGGCATTACTCCTTTTACAACAGTTAGGAAATAAATGAAGAATGCCCCTCAACTGAAGAACACATAGTGAAAATGTGATACATTTAAACAATGGAGTTCTACTCAGCATTAAAGAAAAAGGAAATCATGAAATTTGCAGGTAAATGGATGGAACTAGAAACTTATAATAAGTAAAGTAACACAGCCTCAGAAAAATATAAAAAACCCATGTTGCATATATGTATATACATATATATACATATATATATATTCCATCCTGATGTAACCCCAGGATACAGAGAAAGTATGATGGTAAAGGACTCAAGAGATGGGGTTAGTAGGAGACAGGTATTTTTCCCATCTTTTTATTTGAACACAGACAAGAATCCTCAGGCCAGTGCTGAGATACCTGAGATACCCCATATCCTCACATTTAACCAGAATATGCACACTGCAGGAGGACAGATGAAGGGCCACGGGTAGGGAACTATCCTCCCTTTCTTGAGAGATTTGCCTGCAGAGGAAGGATGGACTCTGACAAGGGATCTCTGAGGAGAGGTCAGAGAGTGGCCACTGCAAGGGAAGCTCTGCCTGAGGCACGTGATAGAGCAGGCAGGGAAAGTTGCTAGAGACCTGGAGTGTGTGTTCTGAGCTGTCCCGCAACTGGTTTGTGCTGTCCTTGGGTACCTCTGACTGCAGAGGTACTGGACGGCAGCCTCAGCTGGTGAAGGTCCTCACTGGGGAGGCCACGAAGCTAGCGGTGCAGCACAACATACTCAGCTGGCATATTCCCTCTTGTGTCAGAGGAGTACATGGCAGGAAGAGGAAGAGGGCGAAAGAGACCAGTAGGACCACGACACATGTGCTGCCTCTGCTGTTTTTGTTTGCTATCTCAGTCGCCACGGCCTGAAGTCCCCTTAGTTGATCTAAAAGAGACAGATTCTGTTCCTCTAGAAGCTGTACTTTGTTCTATAGCTCCTGATTCCGGGATGTGTATTTCCAGACCCTACTCTCTAGACTCCCCTAGAGAGGACTTGTTCCTCCATCTTACTGACAGGAAGCATGGAGGGCAGAGTAAACCCCTCCTTCTCCAAAAGCCTCTTCTCTGTCAGGTTCAGCCTAGAAATCTGGGAAGGCTGACTTTCCCAGGGATCTCAGAGAGCAATGGGAACTCTTGCCCTGGTGGTGCTAGGTGGCGATAATCCTTCAGAAAAGTCAAGCACATGCTCTGCTGCCTTCTCCACATTCAGTGGAATCATACACGACCCCTCCTTTTCACAGCTCCCACTATCTACAAAAGAGAAAGCAGGGCTAGCTAGGCCCTTGAACCCTCGCTTCTCCCCCAGACCTCAGGTTTCAGTCTCACCTCGTTCTATAGAGATGGGTTCCTGTGGGAGGGAGTAAGTGTGGTCATGGTGTATAGAAGAGCTGGAGGAGTCGAGAATGTCCGGCAATGCTCAGGAATTGGGCAGAGAGCCCAGGAAATTCTCTACTTCCCAGTTGCTCAGTGCCTGCAGGGAATTCTTCGAAGACTACAGCTCCCCGTCCAGTGGCGTCTCCACATCCAGGTCCATTACAGCCCACAAATCTCTGCTTTCCTCCAGCAGGAAGCTCAGCAGGTCCTGATCACCGGGGCCCAAAGCAAGCACCATTTGGGATAAATACGGATAGGCTCCCCTCCAGCAGATCCAGTCTCTGATCCTTGGGCGCGACCCTTCAGACATATGGCTCTCCAAATTTATCTGTCACTCATTCTGGGGATGACCCTCTGAGGGTTTAGCAGTCATTCTGAAACCACAGCCACCTCCCAATCCTCTGCCCTCCTCAGCTTCCAACACAACACAAGTGACTTTTTTTTTTTTTTTGGCCGCACTTATTGATTTTAATCCTACCACAGAAATCACCTCTTCTGCACTAAGATTTACAACAACAACAAATAATAATTTGGTCTGCAAACTAAACTAAAAAGTTTCAAATGGCTCAAAAACTGTTTTCCATACAATGGAAAAGACTTGTGGTTCTTTCTAGGTGAAAGATCACACACACACACACACACACACACACACACACACACACACACCGGACAGGAGTATGTGGGTAGCTGCTGGTTGACACTTTAACTTTGGAAGGAATTAAGGAGGAACTACATAGGGGAGTAGAGGAGAGAGATAAATAATTCTTAGTGAGAAAACCAGAAGGAAATGTGTTAGCTCAAAATCCTACTGAAAATACACATATAAATACACACACATATGCATGTGTAGAGCTGAAGGCAATATAGCAAACAACACTGTCATGTAGCAAACAAGAGTGTCATGCAATGGGAACCTCCCTTCCAGTTGTTGGTCACAGAAATGTAACACTCCCAAATAACAGAGGATGTTGCCACAGCCCTTGATTACCTCTCAGGATTTGAAGGTAAGATCCTATTCATGAAGACAGAAAATACTTTGGACAGAGGGCTTGGGACTATTTGAGCTGGAACTAATCTGGAAACCTCTTCAGTAAAGAATAACTCTCATAGTATTAGAATATACTATGCAAACTGCCAAGAGAGAAAATAAAGCAAAACAAAATAAAACAAATAACTACAAAAAAACAAAAAAAAAAAAAAANAAAAAAAAAAAAAAAAAAAAAAAAAAAAAAAAAAAAAAAAAAAAAAAAAAAAAAAAAAAAAAAAACAAACAACAATGATCCTGTCCAGGAGCAAAGTCTATGAACCACACCAATGACTAGCTCAGAAAATAATATCTGCTAGTTGAGTAGTGACACATTTTATCTTGGAGGTAGTCAACAACTAAGGGTTGTTTGGCCTTGCCAAGAAGGAGCCTTCAAATAATTGTTTAAGGAAAACATGACATCTTTCAGCCTAATCAAGAAAAAAAAATAAGAAAGAAATCATAAGCTGAAGATGCTAAAACCTATGATGTCATAATCCTGATATATGTGTGGCATGCATGTATGCATATTTTGGAGTGATATAAATTGGAAGGAACAACAACAACAACAAGACTGGGTCAAATGACTGACTGAAATGGTGAACTTCTGCTCAAAACAGTAAACTTCTGCATTAAAAATTTTAAAAGAGACAGAAAACAATGAAAAACATGTATGACAGAATGCATGAGCTCTGGTGGGGTGGGGAACAAAAAAGGGGGAATAGGTCTACATTTGATTGGGAAATGTATGAAATCCACAAAGCTTCAATAAAAAAATTGGCTTTGAAAAAAATTTTATATTTTATTTTATGTCTATGAGTGTATTACTTGCGTGTGTGTAAGTGGGTATAAGAAATGTCAGTTTCTCCCAGAACTGGAGTTACAGACAGTTATTAGCTGCCATGTGGGTACTAGGTATTGAACCCAGGCCCACCAAAAGAGCAGTCAATGCTATTAATCAATGAGCCATCTCTCAAGTCCCATGCCAATCTGATTTACTGTACTTGAAATTCATACTACATTTGAGATCTTTTGTCTCTGGCCTTGGAGTCTCAAAATCAGTGCTTCCTCTACCTGCCAATGCATTTTGGCTCCTCATGCACAGACCATCCTATTTTCTTTTCTTTTGTCCTCCAATAATGGATTTGCCCCTCTATCCTTGGATTTCCCTTACTGTGGCACATATTATGAATTATTGTGAATACCTGTTTCTTTGCTTATAAATGCATCTAGAGTATAATTTCCACAAAGTCAAGTACTACATTTGTTTTATAAAACCATAATCCTAGGTTCCAGAGACTTTTCCTTGCAGAGGATATAGTAGAGCTGTTCTTGGGAAAATGTTCATGAGAAAGCAGGAAAATAGGAGTCAGCAAGAAAAGGTGAGCTGCGTAAGTTTGCATCAGTCTTGGGTAGACCCATAGGGTATCTAGACGTGGCTTGGGCATTCCAGTTGTACAGAAGATAGAGTAAGTACTAGGCTTTTGTCTTTCCTCATTTCCTGCTCTGTGGATCCAGTGACATATCTTCTCTGCCAAGGGCAATTCCCAAAGAAGGCCCAGATGAGAATCTGCAGCCTCCAGCCTGGTCAGGTAGATATTAGCATATATTACTTGTGACCCTTGAGCCTGAAAGTGATTTGGATCCCTGGATATAGTAGGTGAAGCAACAAATTGCAAAATGAGGCAGCAGCTTAGACAGGCTTATCAGGGTGAACCTTGCTGTAGTCAAGAATTTGACATAGATTGGCGTCTTGTGAACTTTTACTTACTCGAAGTTGCTGATCTAAGAAAAATTTATATTATGCCATGAAGAAAGCATGAAATTAGTCTTTTCAGTTAAGAATATAAAGCAGAAGTGTCAAGAGACATGAATTAGAGACTTATGATATGAATAAACATTGGCTCCATAGAGAAGAAGTGTGGGAGACAGCTGCTATGATAAGAGGAAAGGCACCTGGCCACTAAATAACTTGGTAATTATACCAACAAATTTTAAGAAGTAAGATATCTGGGGCCGTGAGTTATATGTGAATCTATTTTTTTCTCTTCTCCCACAGTCCATATTGCAGCCAGGCTTTCTTTAGTGACATCAAGATTACTTCATAGGAAAAGGCAACTTTGTTGACTTGTTCTACCAATTTCTACATCCTTCTGTTAAGAAATGTTTTTCACAGTTTAGAGCAAAAATTTTCTCCATAAATTATTCTAAATCTTTTTTTTTTTGTCATAGAAACTGTATTCCACACAGATGGTAAAAAAATAACCCTTATAAAATCTCTTTTTGTGAAAGTTCCCTCGTACCAGCGAAATGGTTTTTATTTCATTCCAGGTTCATCTCTTTCTGCTACTTAATTCTCAGTCTGGCCTTGTATGGAAAACAGAGGATCTGAACAGTAGTGACAGGACAGAGTGTTAGTCAGATCCCCTCCTAGGTAAGATAGCAGATTCCAAATAAAGTATTTAAGAAATAGAAGCAGTTTCTTCTGAATTGAACAATAGATTTCTTTATTATTCTTTAAATATTACTTATTAATTATTAATATTTATGGGTATGAATGTATTGCATGCATTTGTATTAAGTGTATCTGTGTTGTGCAATAGCCACAGATATAGGAAGAGGGTATTAGATAGCCTGGAATTGGAGATATGGAGAGTTGTTAGCTACCATGTGAGGGGTGAGAATTGAACCCAGGTCCTCTGCATGAGCAGTCATTGCTCTTAACTACTGAAACATCTATCCAGCAAGTTTAGCATTCTTTAAGGTAAGTGTAACATAACAGCATATTATAGACAATAAAGTATCCGATAATACCTACTTAAACCCTTATTTTGTCACTTAGTAATTTTGTGACTTAATTATTGGCCTGAAACTTCATCTATAAGGAGGAAAACAACACAACATATTTAATTTGACAAAATATACAGACACAAATTACCAACTACTAAAATTTCTTCAAATAAGTGATGTAGAACATAATCCAAATATTATGCCAGTCATGACTGTCTGCATATCATTTTAAAAATATGAAAAGTTCTTTTTTTCTTCACGTTTTTTATTTTTTTAATTGTTATTCAACTTTTTCCATAAGTCATACATCATTTCTCAATCAAATCCAGAGTCACTTCCCCTTCCATATCCCCCACCCCACTCAAGGCCCTGCACTCTGCCCTACATGTCCTGCATTTTTTTTGAGTCTTTACGGAGTTTTTTTCTTTCAGTTCTTTTGTTGTTGTTCTCTCCAACTTGTATTGCTACTATATATATATATATATATATATNCTTTTGTTGTTGTTCTCTCCAACTTGTATTATATATATATATATATATCACTTGAATTGGAGGACTTTTTTTTTCCTTAATAGATGTCATGTTTTCCTTAAGGAGGTGCTCAAAGTTCCTCCTTGGCAATCCCAAACAACTATCAATCCTGTACTTTTGCTCCACATTGGGGTAGCTTCTTTGTCACTAAAGAACATTTTGAAAACAAGTAATGAAATACACATATTAAGTAGATAGTAACTCATCTAAATTTATGTCAGTTTAACAAATCCGTGGTGTAATTTTGGCAAAAGATTTAAAAATATTTTTATTAAATGTTTAAGAATTTCATAGAAAAAAACATGAAAAGTTATGCTATTTATCTTAACATAAAATTAAATAAAGTATGGCTTGTCAAGAATGAACAAAAGTAATGTTCTCTGCATATTGACAGGAAGGCACTTATTAAAATAAAAATTTTTGATCAAGATTTCCTGCTGGCTAGTAGGGGTCCAGATCTTTCAATACTGCCTGAGATCACCTGACTTGGCTCTTTGGTGAGCTTGTGAAATCCCTCCACACATATCTCCCTGCTGTATAGACATCTGCAGTCTTTTCCACTGGCCTAGGACCAGGCTACCCTGCTGGCTAGTAAGGGACCAGGCCTTACAGAATGCCTGAGACTCAGCCTGCAGGGTGAGCTGGTTAAATTGTACTGTGTCCATTCCCTGGTTTTGGGACCATCTAGAGTCCTTCCCACTGCTCCAAGGTTTAGGCTTTCCTGCTGACTAGTAGGAATCAGCACATTCATCTCCCATCTTCCCTCTTGGGACCTTAGCACTATCAATCTGAGGTTTTGAAGTGCTCATAACTAGCTAGGACCACTGCTGGAGATCTCCTGAGTAGCCAGACTGGATCCATCTGTTCCTCCACTATAACATCAAAAGAGAGAACCTAGACCAACCAGCCTTTCATATCCAATCAGAAATCAACCAAAGCACATCAATAATACAAACAAAATCAAAATTCAATTCAACAAAGTACAGCTTGAGTTTTATACCGGAATCACAAACATCAAAAGAAATCTGTATGCCAAATGCACAAAGAAAAAAAAAACTAGTATGTCCTCACCAAACACTACCAATCCTATAGAAGAGTTCTACAATGAGAAGGACCTAGAGGTAACCCAGTACACAGAACTTAAAAGAAAAATCATAGACACGATCAAAGAATTCAATGAATTCAAAGAACAAACAATTCAGTGAACTAAAAGAGAAGAGGGACAAACTTCTGACTGAATTCACAAGAGAATTACTGAAAAAAAAATTCAGGCTGAAATGAAGAAGCAAGTGAAAAACTCAGTAAGCCAATTTAAAACAACAGGAGAAAGCCTTACTAACAGAATGGAAAACACACTATCAAGATTGGATGATAAAGTTGGAGAATTATGTTGCTCAAAGAATATAAAGAACTAAATTTTTAAAACCAGGCACGGAATATGCAAGAAATGTAAAAAAATAAATAAATAAAACATGAAAAGACCAAATTTACACATCATAGGCTTAGGAGAAGAAGAATTCCAGGTAAATGTTATTGACCAGGTCTTCAACAGAATTATAGAAGAAAATTTTCCAAAATTAAGGAAAAACATACACATACTGAGACAAGAAACACAGGGACTAGAAAATAGGGTCAGAAAATAGACTCACAATGGCATATCATAGCAAAACCAGAAAATTTATAAAGCAGAGAATACTAAAAGCAAGGAGAGAAAAATAAGTCACATAAAGGAAAGCCCATCAGAATGACAGATGACTTTACACTGCAAATTATGAAAGACAGGAGAGCCTGGACCAGAGTATTCCCAGTTCTAAATAGCCACAGATGCCAAGCAAGAATACCCAGTAAAACTATCTAATATAGTTGGTGGGGAAAGAAACATCTTCTATGTGAATACGCTAAAATAATTCATATCAACCAAACCAGCTCTTCAGAGAAAACCCTAAGCAATACAAAGGAGTGAAGATATGAATGACCATATCCAAGAGGTAACAAGAAGAACTAAATGAAGGAAAAAATGTAAAAACACAATTAGACCAAGAATACAAACAGAAATTAAAATGACAGTAACCAATACACATTTTTCGATAAAAACTTTAAATACAATGACCTGAACTCCCCAGTCATAAAAACATAAACTAGTTGAATGGGTTAAGAAACAAAATACATTTTTGTTGCACTTTTTTGTGCATGAGATATTTAATCTCACATTCAGGGTTAGGCTCTACCTTAAAGTGAAAGAATGGAAAAAGTATTCCAAGCAGATGGGACTTATTAAAAAGCAGAGATTGCAGCTTTAGTATTTCATAAAATAGACTTCAAATCAAAACTAATAAGAAAAGATAGAGGTTCACTTCATTCTGATCAAAGGATCATTTGACCAAGAAGATATTACAATCATGAACATATATGCACAAAACTCTGATGCACACAATTTCACAAAAACAGTACTGCAATATTTCAAGACTCAGATTAACCTCAACTCAGTAAGAGTAAGTGACTTCAATCCTTCATTATCTTCAATAGACAGGAAACCCAGACAATTAATAAACAGAGAGACATCTGAATTAATTAATATCATACTCAAATGGACCTGAAACATCTATTAAGTATTCTACCCAAGCCCCAAAGAATAATAAATAAGTAAGCAGTAACACAAAATTTCCCAAGTATAAAAGCCCAGGCCTAGATGGATTCACTGAAGAATTCTACGAGACATTTAAAGAAGATATAACCAAAACTACTTAAATTATTCAAAAGTATAGAAATAGAGGAGAACTCCAAAATTCCTTCTTTGATAATAAACACAGATTCAAAATTTCTCAAAAAATACTTCCAAACTGCATACAGAGCCATATAACAAATATCATCCATTATACTCAAGTCAGCTTTATTCCAGAGATGCAGCAATGGTTCAATATACATAAGTCAATCATATGAATGGACTTAAAGATGTAAATCATGTGGTCATCTCAATAGACACAGAAAATGACTTTGACAAAATTGAACATGCATTTCTCCTAAAAATACTAAAGGGAAATGGACTGGAGGGAACATACCCCACATAAATAAGCTATATACAACAAACCCATTGCCAACATTATTCTAAATGGAGAGAAACTAGAGCATTCCCATTGAAACTGGGAAGCGGACAAGGCTGTAATACAGTACTTGAAACTTACTGGACCAATATGACAAGAGAAGGAAATTAAAGAGTACACATTGGAAAAGAAGATGTCAATTCATCACTATTTGCAGACGATGATATTATATATAAGAGATCTCCAAAATTCTACCAGAAAACTCCTAGAAATGATTAATCCTTTCAGCAAAGTGAAAGTTATGAAATAAATTTATAAAAATCAGTAACTTTGGGGTTGGAGAAATGGCTCAGACATTAAGAGCCCTCGCTGTTCTTGCAGAGGGCCCGGGTTCAATTTCCAGCACACACATGGTAGCTAGCAACCATCTGTAACTCCAGTTTCAAGGGATCTGATGCTATCTTCTGACCTCAATGGTCATAGTACAACATGGATGTATTTACACACATCTAGGCAATACACTCACACACATAAAGTAAAAAATATAAGTAGCCTTTCAATATACCAATAACAAGCAATCAGAGAAAAAATTATATGGAAACCCTCCAATTTACAATAGCCCCCAAAATAGGCAGGAATAAGCTTGTCCAAAAGACCTTAAAGATATCTATAGTGACAATTTTAAATCTTTGAAGAAAGAAATATTAAGTGTGAAATGGAGGAAAATGGGGATTCTTTAATAGGGGAGGGAGAGTTAGACAGGGAGAGAGTAGGGATAAATAATTCTTAGCTGGTGTGAAAAACCAAAGAGAAATGTATTAGTTCAAAACCTACTGAAAAATTACAGTTCTGATACCTCTACATGAGTCCATGTGTATGGGTGAAGGCTATATGACAAGAAATATGCCAGGTGTGGTGGTGCATGACTTTAATCCCAGCACTTGGGAGGCAGAGGCAGGCAAATCTTTATGTGTTCAAGGCCAGCCTGTTCTACAGAGTGAGTTCCAGGACAGCTGGGGCTACCGGGAGACCCTGTCTCAAAAAGACAAAAAAAAAAAAAAAAATACCAGATAGGGGAAACCTCCCTTCAAATTGTTTGCCATGATAGTCCAAGAGACTCTCAAAATTACACAGTCTACTTCTATTGCCTGTGATTGCCTCAAAGAACTTAAATGTAAGATCTCATTGCTGAAGACAGGACCTACTTCAGACACAGGACATGGAACAATGGAGCTAGAATTTACCTGGAAGCCATCTCCCTGAAGGCTAGCTCTTATAATTTTAGATGACACTATGCAACCTGCTAAGAGAACATCAATCAATGGTCCAATCCCAGTTTTAAGACCTAATAACTACAACAATGACCACCACAGGAAACTAGATTGGTGCAGTAGTGACACTTCTATCTTCAAGGTAATCAAGATCTACCTAATTGGACATAAAGCTGACTCAATGGGAGGGAACTCATGTGTGGTACTGTAGGTGGTACTAGCCACCTGCACATGGATGGAGATGTCATAGATCTTAGAGAAAACCCTAAGGCCATCACATCCCTAGAGAAATGTAATTTCTTACTGTGTGCTAAATATGGATCCTTATCTCTCCAGTATGCCAGAACTCATCAAATAAGCTTCTTTTGAAAAGGACAAAGACTATTACAGAGTTCCACAACTACTCACACACAGAAAATAAGTGTCTGTCAGATGCCCAACCTTAAATGACACATCTACAGTACTCTACAACTAAGGCCCATAGAACATAGTGGTAAAAGGAGTAGAGAGAATATTAATGCATCACTCTACTCTCATCACGAAGTTGCCTCAAGAAACAGAGGGATTACAAAAGGCCACAAATGGCTATGCATAGAGAGTAACAGTACGTAGAGTGTGGGTTCTTTAACAGGTCTCCTATATAAAACTTTACCCACCCATGCCTTGGGGACCTTGTGTAAGAGTGGGCAGAAAGATTATTAGAGCCAGGGGAACATGGCCATATAGAAAGAAAGTTTTACAGTCTCTTGGAACCTTCCTTATATGAACCTAGAGCAATAGTGTCATTATATGCAAGTCCCATACAAACACACATAGAAAAAAAGCCCAGCATAGAACTGGGGAAATTGACAGTAGGCCCCACCCTTGGCCAAAGAACTATTGGAAGCTGATTACTGCTGGGTGATGGACAGTTGATCTTATTTAAGGGAGAGAATCTAGATATGCTGACCAGACTAGACCCCAGGGAATGAACTTACATTGTGGGACATCTGAGTACACTAACTTGACTTAATAAGTGACAGAATGCACAAGATCCTGTGGAAGCTATGGAGGGTGAGGGTAGGGGAAGGGATATAAAGATAACTAAGGTCTTTGTATGAAATACGTGAAAAATTCAATAAAAATTATACAAAAATAAGTTTTCTTGTTCATCCAAATTATCATCAACTTTAATAATATAGAAATGCCAGCTGTGGGTATGATTGGAAGACAGCCTGCTCATATTTAATTAGATTCAGTGTTTCTTAAATACTCGTTCAAGGTTTAGAACCAGGAGAGGTACTGAAATCACCTGTTGTGTTATGAAAGTACACACTAATCTGTCTTCTTACTCTTCTGCTATTTAATGGTTTTGTTAAGCCAGAGGAAATTGACTACTTGAAAATTTCCCACAGATATTCTGGTGCGAAATTACATGTAAGAATGACCACAAGTTATCAAGCCCCCTTTCACTTTATTTTATTCTTTAACTCTAATTGAGACATTTGTGAAACCCTGGAAGTTCATTCAGCTACAAGTTTCCAGAAAAGTTGAAGGCCCCCACATCTATCTGAACGTCTCTCTTTGACTTGACCATCCCCCTGTTAAGTGAACCTTCTGCTCTCTTTTTTATCTTGTTTCATTCATACAGTCTGAACCATTGCTCTAACTTGGGAGGGGTATCTACCCCTGTTATTTCTGACAATACCTGTAATACATTCAACAGTAGACAAGTTTGGGCAATATTTGTGATAAATACCATTATTAATAAAAGTATTTTGACATCAATGATACAGACATGTTTATTCTGTCCTTTTATTGTCAGTATGTGGGAAGGCTGGAAAGTTTGTTACAGACTCATGTTTACATTTTCTGAAACTTTCTGTCTTTCGTTATTCTGACTCAATTTGTTTGGCATTTAAACACATTCAACAATATAAAACTTCCTTCCCCCAGCGCCATGATTCATTCACCTGGGCTTGTGTAACTTTTAACATGTGTAAAGTTAGTTTAAATAATACCAAATTCTAGGAGATGAGATTAAGTCAGCATAAATCAGATGTCTCATTCTGATCCAAACAGTTATAAACTGAAAATAAAGGAAATCTATGAATAATAGTAAGAAAGGTACATGTCTGTGCATGTGTAGAATAAGGAATTCCAGAGGAGATACTGGGAAGGTATCCAGCAATTGACACATCATCCTCAATGCATGTGTCAGAGACGACTATCCCAAGCAAATGGAGGGTGGATAAATACTGGGTTGGCTCATGCTGTAACACTGCTAATAAACACAGTGGAAGAAGTCAAATGAAGATGTGATTATATCCTTTAATGTTCTTTGTATTAAGGCATTTCTGCTTTATGATTAACAGCAGCAAGTTTGCATAGAAACCATTTTTCAATTCATGTGTGATCATTTCATCATTCTGCTTCTTCTGTTTGTGAAACTATGTTGCTCAAAATTTTAACTTCAAAGGTTTTCAGTTGTGTTCTCTTATGATGGCCTAGGGATGTTCCGTATCTTTATGAATGTTGTAACTCTTTGTTTCAATCAATACACTGAAAAATGTTACACTTGTCTCATATTGGGACATTTAAACCGACTATACTGACTGCCTTTCAAAAAGGTGGGAGATTTGGCCCAATTGCTGACATTATTATATAAAAATTTTTGTTTCCCTAAATTTTTTAGAAAATGAAGCATACATAGTTTAGATGTCCATAACCCTGTTATCTCTGACAGTACCTGCAAAAAGATGCTGTCCTATGTGCAGTAAGATGATTGTTTTGACTATTTTCCTGTCCTTAAGTCCCACACCACTTCCTTCGTTCCAATGTTAGAGAAAGAAAAATCTACCCTTTTCTCCATCTGACCTTTATTTTCTGATTAATATCAGTGACCAGCTAAGCAGCTGGCAGTAGACACACAGACACAGATCCAGGAAAACCGCCTGACAAGAGCAGTATTTTGAGATGTTGGTCCTTTGGTAAATGATGTCAGGCAGGGTAGCAAAGGCCACTCTGGGTCTTGCAGAAAACACAGTTAATAGCCATGTGGAGATGCTACTAATAGAGCAACAACAAATCCACACTAATCCTTTCATCTGAGGCTGGAGTTTTCAAGAGTGGTCCAAAGAACACTAGAATCCATCATACTCTTCAGACCCCAGCTCCTATTTAGAAACCATTGTCATCACTCACTCAGTCATTTGTTTATTAATCATAGTGTTGAAAACACATGGAAACAGATACCCCAGATTATAACATATGGGAAAGAAGAAATGACCTCCAGCATGTGTTCGCCCCATACCTGCCTCTTGTCTCATAGGCTTTGAATTAAAACAACGATGTGCCTATTAGGAAAAGGTAGGGTTTATAGTTAAGTGTGTCAATTATCCCATTAAGGTAAAAGGAAATCAAAGCAAGAAGAACATTGGCCAATAAATTCAATGGTATTTAAAATATAAAATAAAACATGATCTGGAAAGAAACACAAGAAAAAATTCTGAAAAAAGCAGCCACTATTGTTAAGAATGTGCAGATCTGCCATTTGTTTTAGAGCTTTAATTCTACATTATGTCTTAATTTTGTTGTGTTTATATTTGTTTATTGTTGTTGTTTGAGACGGGTTCTCACTTCATGTAGCCTGGACCAGGCTGGTCTCCAACTACTCCCAGAGATCCAACTACCAATGTCTCTGCCTCCAGAGTCCTGGGATTAAAGGCATGCACCATCACTCTGGGCCATTGTGTGTTCTTTAATAAAGCAACATGCCTCAAACATAAGGCATTTCTTTTCTTAGATTTGGCAAATACCTCTTTCTTTCTACACTGTAATAAAGAAAGAATCTGCTGGAGAATTTGAAACTTATCTGGAAAATCTAAGTCAAGTAATTCCATCAGTTGAGTGCCATCTGTAATTGGGGAAGCAAGCCCATCTGTGGCTCAGCAAATATGTGGTAAGAATTCTAGAGTGATTTTATGTGAGATTTGTAGGCTGCACAGTACATATCAGCACCCATAGCTGTAATAGTATGGTTTTCTATTGTAGCAATTATTTTTTTCACATTCATAAGTTTATGTCAAGAGAAGAAATAATCTTATTTTCTGTAACTTCTGATTAACCTCTATTGTCAGCATAGCCTGCCTTTTGTGAGAGAAAAAATTTTAAAGTCATATCAATTTTTATAAAGAACAATTTGTTTCCTTTTCCATAGAAGAAGCTATGCAAATTTTTGCCTCTACCAGGTTTGTTGATCTGATTACCTAGCCACATTTCACATTCGTGTTAACAAAATGACAAACTTCATAAGAATACCACCTAACAGCTTCCATTTTATCTGCGAAATTCCTAAGTACTTAAGGAACAAACAAACGAAAACAGTGGCTCTAAATTCAGTTAAGATTTGCTCAGTGCCAAATTTGGTAATTGCATTTCTACATTTGTCTTATTCTTTTGCCTTTCCTCCTTCTCCATTGTGTGTGTGTGTGTGTGTGTGTCTGTGTGTCTGTGTGTGTGTCTGTGTGTCTGTGTGTTTGTGTGTATATAGGCATACCTACTGTATATGGGGGCCACACCTATCAATATGAAAACAATATATTTTATCCTTTCTGCTTCCAATTATCCTTCAGGGTGCAAACTCTTTATTATGTTATTTGATTAAAATAATCAATTTTTTTCTTTTCTATTAATTTTTTTTTCATTTTTTAACAATAAGTAATAATTTATGAGTACAAGCATCCTTCATGTAAAACCAACTTGCAAGCAGTTGTGCCCAAACCCACACAGCCCATGGGTCCCACCATCCAGCTGGGGGGCTTGTATGTTCAATCAAGTTGATCAAATAAGTATCCAGTCTATATTGCTGTAGTTTCACCATTCACCCCAATCCAGCCCTTACATTCTACCATGCCCCCTCTTCCTCAGATTGTTCCCTAGGCTTAGAAAAGGGGCACGGGTGGACAAGAAGCAAAAATGTCTACTTTCTCTGGAGCTGTGGTTTTGGACTCTGGTCAATTCTGGCTGTTTCCTTTCATGGGCTTACAGCTTGTCTAGGAATAACCTTTCAGTCCTACTAATGAAGCACAGGCAATTAGATATATTGGTATTTAAACAGTACTAATTATTATGATAGGTTACTTTGGTATAGACACAGATATTTGGATAGAATATTAATCTATGAATTACATTTTTTTCTGTAAAATATGACAGAGTCTTACTGTGGCTTATAACATCTCCTAACTGCTAGAGGATGTAAGCTTGTGGCATCAGCCATGGGTTATTCCTCCAAGGAGAGAGCTAATAGCCAATTAGATTTGGAATATAAGGACATATGGCTGCCACTGCTGCACAGTATTTCCAGGTAGGTGAGGTGTAGCTGGTGCTGACGGTGGAGTCTTGCTTGACTCAAGGAGACCAATATTTGCTTTATTGGTTTAGTGGCCTTTGGTAACACTTTCTGGTATTCCAGAGACCAACTTGCAAGTGTGGACTCAATACATCTTTCCCATGCTTACAGCAGGTATCCCAGTTTACAGGCAAGAAGCCTTTACCTTTTGGGGGTGCTTGGATCCACTAGCCAACATCTCATTGGTAGAATAATCCATTGCTGATATCAGAGCTCTGCTGTATTAATATATTTTGCTTAAGTGCACAACTTAAGGAGATTTTAGTATTATATTTGGTTCTGAATAGAGAATAATCCTTTTCACAGTTCCTATGTCTATTAGTCAATTAAAGAAGGCAGTTTTACCAGTTTTATAAGAAATTACATCTATAACATTTGGCTCCAATTTACAGTTAGAGAACTACCTCATCATCATCATATTCCTCCTTGTTCTATGAAGGAGAGGTAAGAAAGTCTCTCATATTAAAACTTTGCAGCACCTAGAAGGTAAGTTTCATTAGGACTCATTATAAATAGTTGCTATAAGTAGGATCCACAGAGGGGTTTGATGCTTGAATAATCAATTTCTAAGAGAGTTCAGAATATAAGACATTAACATTAAAATTCAGTATATTTCAGCACTGTAAAATATAACATATATGATTTTATTCTGACTTTGAAATTAACATGTAGTTTGACCTTCAATAATAAGGAATGTACACACACACACACACACGCACACACACGCACCCCTACATACCTCCAGTGTCACTATCTGTAAAATAAGGATGTTGCCAGCTTGAGTAGAATCACATACAATACGGCAGTTTCCACATCTCTAGATACCTCTCTGAAGGAGGTTATTGTTTCTCTTCTTTGTGCTTTCCCTCGGCCAGCAGAATGTAGAATGGAGATAGAAGAAATTGGTCCTGAGTGGCAGGACTGGACTTCTAAACGTATGCCGTGAAGAAGTGCATGACAAACTTGGTGTTGTATGCCTGAAATCTCAGAACTTGGGTGGCAGATGCAGACCTGCTACAAGTTTCAGCTAGACTGGTTTCCACAGTGAGTTCAAGGCCAGACAGGACTAGAACAGAGAGACACTTCAACAAAGCTAGAGCTTGGAAGTATAGTCAGAGGGAAGATTTAGATTAGTTCACACCGTGACTAGTCCCGTCAGCAGCCTCCCTCACAGTGAGGTAGAGCCAGGGCAGCTGATCTGCAGATATAAAAGTAAAGGGTCATCAACATAGGACGCTGAATTTTGGGACATTTTTTTACATAGGATTAGAGTAGAAACTGGGAGCAATACACCAGCATTAATATACAAATACCACTCCTGTCCTGAGATGAACCTGGATTATGTCTAACAGATATTTAATTTTGGTGAAAAGGGTACAATACAAGCTACACTCAGAGGTATGGGTAGTAACATTATTTCATGATAAATTTTAGAGTTTTTATTTGCCACATATTTCTTTATATGGTGATATGCTATCAATAAAAATCTCTGATAAATGCATACTTAGGTGTCAGAGAAAGTTGCAGGGGAGTGTCCTCAATTGAAACAATCAAAAAAACATTTTATTTTTATTATGTTTATTTTATTTTATATGTATGATTGTATTGGCTGCATGCAAATACACCTGTGATGTGCAATGCCTGGGAAAGTCAGAGAGGGCATCAGATAACCTGGAACAGGAGGTGTGGAGAATTGTTAGCTTCCATGGAGGAGCTGGGAATTGAACCTGGATCCTCTACAAGAGCAGTCAGTGTTCTTAACCACTGAACTACCTCTCCAGCCCTTCAAACGATTTATATCATGACAAAACTACTTGACTTTGTTAAAGAACTGATACACAAACCTCCTTTTTTTTTCATTTTAAACTAATGCATGCATGAAAGATTTTGAAATTGTGTTAAGTATACAAGTAACCTATCAAAACAATCATGGGGATTAGAATGGCTATGCCAGTATTTTGAGTTGCTGATTTGTTTCATACAGTTAGAGGCTGGTGCAGTACATGACTCTGGTATGTTATTCTCCAGATGAATATGTTGGGAGAGGGACTTGAACTACAGTTCTTAGTTGCATGGAAGCAAGTTTGCAGAATAATAAATTCAAAATGAGAATCAACAAAGCTAATTATGTTCTAAGCCCCAAAATGTTGCGGAAATGCTAAAATTCATATTTTCTAACATTAACCCCTCCCATTTAAGAGTCACATTTTGCCCTACCCCAAACCTGATCCTTAGAGTATGTATCTGCACCTGCCTGAAGGAATTAGCATAGCGGCTCTCTATTAGCATACTTTGTACACCTCATTACCTCAGAGACCCTGCTGAAAATGTAACCCTGAGTAGCTGCAGCCCTCCTGGTGAATCGAAAGCTAACCAGATTAAGTGGTATGGAAATTTAAGAAGACAGCTGGTGCTCTGCTCCCAAATGGAAATACCACACTCAGATCTGATATTTCATTTTCAGGCAGTAGAGCTATATTAGGCCCAAGAGAAACAACACAACAGGACTCTTTCATACAATGATTGTATCTTTCCCTTACTGTTTAGTCACTGGAAACTTGGCCTGAGAATACCACTGCCCATTATAAAATGTAGGACAAATAGAAAAGCTCTGTGTGTGTGCGTGTGTGTGTGTGTGTGTGTGTGTGTGTGTAGAGAGAGAGAGAGAGAGAGAGAGAGAGAGAGAGAGAGAGAGAGACTGTCTTTTGATGGAGAAATGAGTAGTTTGTTTATTTTCTGATATCAGGAAATGGAACTCTAATGCTAAAATCAGCAAAGGATACCAAGAGTTGAAAATCAGATTTTTTTCTTATTAATGCTGATGTGGGAAAATATATTTTTTGTTACTCATTGGTTGTTCATTTGCAATCTGATTATCTATATAGAAAAATTAATGGCTTAAGATTCATCTTTCCTGAGCCAGTACCACAGATGACTTTAAAAATAACAGAAATTAGCACAAATGGAAGGAAGGGTGCTGTCATACTGGGTATTTTAAATATTCATGATGAAGTCTGTTAATTTACTCTGCCTACACTCCTCTCTTTCTGACATGAATATTTTCTATCGATTGCATATTTTTTTACTCCTCAAGAAAGAGGATGGACAGTGGGAGGTAAATAACAGCAATCGCCTATCTACAACACATGGACTCTTATGTGACAGCAATGCAACATTTTCTTATATAATTGTTGAAAAAATTAACATGCTATCCAGGAAAGTAATTGTATGCTACATTATTGTATAAATTTGAAGAATTGAAGAAATTTGAACAGCTTTCATTCAGCCATATTATATCTCTATTAAACAGATTGCAATGGTAATAGTTTTTCCTTATTATTTCAAAGGGAAATAGCCAGTTTTAGACAACATATCTAAGGCTGAGAGGGGCTTGGTGTGGTCTTCTGACTTCCCATGTCCTACTTGGTTTGTGCCACCCAAAGAACTGGACTGTTTTTCCATTTAGGAATATGATTAATTTCTGTGTTTGTTAAGACTTGTGATGATTAATCTTCATTTTTAACATGACTAAATTTAGGGTTGATCACCAATGAAAAACACCCCTGGTTGTGTATGAAGGTCTTTCTAAAAAGGTTTAACTGGAGAGGGAAAGCCCACCCTGAATGTGTGAATTTCCACTCAGAGTGAATTAAAAGGAAGAAGAGAATACAGACCAGGAGTTCAGCTCTCTGCTCTCTGAGAACACTGTGAGCGGCTGTCTCATTTTCCTGCCATCACACCTCCCAAGCTACCATGAACTATGTCTTCTTGAACTGTAAGACAAAATAAACCCTTCTAATATCCTTTTTTTTTTTGGTATTTTTTGAGTCAAGGTCTCCCTTTAGTCCCAGGTGGCCTAGAGCTCACTCTGTAGACCAAGCTGGCCTTGAACTCATAGAGATCCACCTGCCTCTGCCTCCTGAGTGCTAGGATTAAAGGTGTGTGCCACCACACCTGGCTCTAATTTCATTTTTAAAAATATTTTATTTTTATTTTTATGTGTACTGCCTGTATGCATATATGTAAGTGCATCGATGTCATGCAATGTCCATGGAGGTCAGAAGAGGACATAAGATACCCTGAATCTGGAACTACAGATAGTTGTTAGGCACCATGTGGGTGCTGGGAGTTCAACCAGGCTCCTCTGCAAGGGCAGTCAGTGCTCTTAACCACTGAGCCATCTCTCCAGCCCCCAAACTCTTATTTTTTAAATTAATTTTATCAGGTGTTTTCTCACAACAATGAGAATTATCAACATAATCCAGTGGCAATCAGCATTTGCTAGTAATTTTCAAAGAGATAATTAATTCCCATCTCTTCTGTACTATACCAAATTCATTTAAATTATGCTTCTGTGTTATGCCAGTATAAATTTGGTTAGGAAAGTTCATTTCCCCCCAATTCCACTGGATCATTTAATCAGGCCACCCATTTTTACACTCTATTGCACACTTGGCTATTTCTCATATCAATTTTACTAATTAATTTTCATGTCTTATTGATGTCTGCCTTCTTAACACAATTAAATCAGGTATTGTCTTTTGTAAATGTGTAAAATTTTCTATATTTCAGAAACATGAATCTACATTTGACAGCTAAATTTGGCCTCTATAGTTATGTGTATTTGCCTAATAATGTGTTGGGTAAATTGTTAATATGCTTTATACTGCCAACTTGATGAAGTTAAAACCTATAGAACTAGGGGCTGAAGAGATGGCTCAGCAGTTAAGAGAAGTGGCTGCTCTTCCAGAGGATCTGGGTTTTGTTCACAGAACCCACATGGCAGTTAGCAACCATTCATAACTCCAATTCCAAGGGATCTTATATCCTATTCTGACCTCTGTGATCATTGTACAACACAGGAAGACTTAAAGGCTTGCAGGTAATGCATTCATACACATAAAATAAATTAAGAATAATAAAAATATATTTTATAAAACCTACAGAATTGCTGCAATTTTCCTGAAAATTCTATTAAGATTGCTTTTTTTTTTTTTAAGTTCATTGACAGTACACTGATACCTATATTTAAGCAACATAAAGCCTCTGCCATATGTATGTGGTTTATATATCATACAGCTATTGGGATAGTTTTTCCTCCTTTTTGATACAAGGTCTCCCTGTAGTCCCAGATGGTCTGAAACTCACTATGGAGAACAGGCTGGCCTCAGGCTCATAGAAATCCTCCTGCTTCTGCCTCCTGAGTACCACCATGCCTGGCATTCATAGGGCTATTGTTACATTTTCTTTCTTGCCGAAAACTTGTGGAACCTGAGCTCACTTGATTTTCTTTGTAAGGACAAAATCCTTGCTTTTATTAATCCTTCTCAAACCTCAATAAAGGTACTTATATATATAGCTAATGGCTACAGACCCTCCTGTAGGATTACTCACAACTTATACAAACATTTCTGGTAACTAGAACTTACTCAGATAATGTTTCAAGAGCTTCTTTGACCAATAAAATGGCTATTTTTGTCAATCAACCAACCGACAATTTTCTGATGAGCATAGTGATGCAGAGCCAAATTAAGCATCTTGTGAAACATTAGACATCTAAGAAATATAAACTTGATATATGATTTCATAAATTTAGCATTGGCTCATTATTTACATAGTAAAAGTAGCAGTTATAAGTACTATGTCCACATAGAACAAGCTCTGATTGCAAGTTCCTGGTACATCAGATGAAATGGGTTCCAGTTATTCATAACTCTACTGGTCATGTGCAGTGACTGCATTGGAAATAGGCCAAAACCATTAGAGTAAGGGGGAAGGCAATGTCAGCGTGAGGGAGAAGGGCACTTCCTGCTAATCACAGATTACTGTAGTCAAAGGCAAGAATTTCCAAACAAACAAATAAAAACCAAGCAAACAACTACAAAAATGCTGACCTTGCTAAAAAATGCTGGCCTTGCTCATAGAATGAGTGGTTATTTTTAGTCATTTCTTTTCTATCTCTAATTGCAACATCTAAGGTGGGTGTTTTCTATGTGCTCAAACAAGTCCCAGAAAGTAAAATAAACTATGTTATAAACAGATCCTGGAAGATGGCACAAAAATGTGAAAACAAACCCCAAGTCACTATAAAAAGAAGTGGTGAGATGCAGTAGGCAATACCCATTCAGTCTACCAGACAGTTCTCAAAGGCAGAAAACATCCACACCCCCAGGAAATTCTCATAGTCTTCGTCTTTGCTTAGAATTTAAAGGTACAGTAGTGGTCAAGTGATCAGGAGAGCAAGATTATGTCACTCAAAAATTCTGATCCCCAGCACAAAGTCCAGTCTTAAAATTCAAAAACAATAATTAAGGAACTCAGAGACACATCTTTGTTCTGAATTCTAGCATGAACTTGGCTAGAATGGAGGTGGAGAAAGAGGCAGTGTAAGCAAAACGAAACTATTAACAGCATAGGAGAACAGGAAGGGGAGGAATGGAAAGAAGGAAAACTTTAAAGAGGCATGATTATACTGGAAGGAATACCAAGTCTCTACTGACCACACTTACTTGTATCCTGCTTCCACTTAAAGGCACACTGTTATCCTGTTTCCCTAATAAAAATGTTTCCTTTTTTTCATGATCTCTGAAAAATAAATCTAGGGGGAGTATGGTGGTGATGATAAGATTCCCACCAAGCATAAAACACTGCTGACCTAGATAACCAAGCATAAGAATCAGAGGCAGCAATAGCCATTATTATTCTTTTTTTCATTTTGACACATGATTATCCTTTTTGGTCACAGAAGGTCTGCTATTATCAGAGGCTTTATAGTTTCTATTTTCAGGGAATACTATCTTTTGTTTACAACTCTAGTTAGTCAAGAAGCAGTTTGATTTCTGTTACTTCTTTACTTCCTTACAAAATAGTTGGAAAACATTTTAATCACTTGCCATTTGTTGAAAATACTTAAATTGAGATGAAAAGTTTTCAAAAGTTAACAGATGAATTATTAGAAGTGTGGTTTTTCAGTTTCCAGACACAGGGGACATTTCCTCTGTAACTGATTCCCCTTTATTCCTAATTCACTTCTCTTTTTTTTTAAACAATTTTTTTTAATTTTTATTTATTTATTTATTTTTATGTGTATGAATGTATTGTCTGCATGCAGGTCTGCGCACCCGTGTCGTGCGATGCCGCGGAGGTCAGAAGACGGTCTCGGATTCCCCTGGAACTGGAGTTCTCCTGGAACCGGAGTCACAGACGGTTCTCAGCCGCCATGTGGGTGCTGGGGATCGAACCCGGGTCCTCTGCAAGAGCGGTCGTCGCTCTTAACCGCTAGGCCATCCCTCCAGCCCCCTAATTCACTTCTCTTTTACTCACTGAATACTCTTCTTATAATCTTCATTCTTTTTTTATATTATTATTTTTTTGGATTTAGATTTTATTTTATTTTTTTTAATTTACTTTTATTGATGGTTTGTGCTTTCGTACATCATTTTCCAATTCAGCTCAGGCATATTTCCCTTTCCCTTCCCCCCCCCCCCAACCCTATCCCAGATCATGTATTCTGCCATAACTGTCCTGCTCTTTCCGGTTTTTTTTTTTTCCTTTTTTAGCTATAAGTGATAATCCATGAGTATAAGCATCCTTCGTGCAAAACCAATCTACAGACTGTTGTGCCCAAACCCCCACAGTCCCACCATTCAGTGGGGGGTGAGGAATAATCTTCATTCTTTTAAATATATTGACCAATACTATAGTTGAACTAATTTATGTACCATGTGAGCCTTTGGAAATGTGTTTTATGCAATTTAATTAGATTTAAATGAAGTAGAAGTTTGTGTGTCCTTTTCCTGGCAATTCCTGAATGACAACTATTAAAACCTCCTGCTATACCTGTAAGATTGCCATTATTTTTTTTTCTGATTCCAAAAAGCTTCAGCATATACTTCCCATATTTCAAAGTTCTGCAATTCAGCAAGACACCTTTACAATGATTACATCTTCCTGTTCTGTTGTTTTAACCTGTATGCTCCCTTATTTCTAATAGTACTATTTATCTTGAAAATGATTTTTTCATGTTAAAATGGCTGCTCTGGCCTTCTTATGCTTCCCTCAGTTGTATTTTCTCCCATTCACGGGCTTTCAAACTATCTGTATCATATTTGAAGTGTGTCTTTTTCTATTTAGGTTACAAAAGTCTTGCGTTTCTGTCCATCATTCTATGCCCTTTAGCTAAACTAGTTAGATTAGTGCCACTCAATGTCGAAATTCTAAAATGTTGGCTCTTTCAAAAACATCATTTAAAAGTCCAATAGAAATGTATAGTACATATTTCAGGGTAAAATTTCTTGAGACTATAGAAAAGAAGTTACAGAACTCATTAATCAGAGGTCAAGAAATTCAGTCATAAAAATTCCAAGAAATTTTGACAGATACCAAAGAAGATATCTGAATGGATGGCAAGAAACCACCAAAAAAATGTTGTTTAAGATCCTTAATCATGAGAGAAATGAAAATTAAAGGTCTGTGAGACGTGCTGAGGGGGTAGGCTAATGACCTGTATTGAATTCCTGGAATCCAAGATGGAAGTAGAGAATCAACTCCTGAACATTGCTCTTTGACCTCCATAGGGGCATGTGCTTTCACTCAGAAACAAAGTACACAAACATTTGATAATAATACATTAAATAAGATTTAAAAGACATGTAAATTTAAACATTAACAAGACATTACTACACAGCTGCTGGAATGCATAAAATCAGAAAAATTATTAGTGAGAATATGGAGCCATTGGTCGACTTATACTGCTCATATTGTTAAATGTAAAAATCCCTTTGGAATATAGTTTTGCAGGTATTTATACAAGTAAACATACTCTCACTATGGGATTTAGGATTTCTACTCTTAAACATTTGCCAAAGTAATAAAAATTTTTGCTCAGATGAATACTTACACAGATATTCATAGTGCATTATTTATATTAGACTAAACTACAGGGAAACTCAAATATCCTCAAATAAATATTTTGAGAAAATCAGTTTTGGCTTTATGTAAGCATAAAGCATCATGGAAAGTGTGAATGGGTCTCCAAAGTACAATGCTGAGCACAAATTCAACTAACAATACACTGACACTAAGAGGCTATTCATGTGACATTCTAGAAAACCCAAACTCAAGGTCTAGCAGTGGCTCTGGCCAGAGGTAGACGCCAGCTAGGAAAGAGAGTGACAGTAGTTAGGGTGGGTAGAAGACTAGGTGCTGAAAGCCATCCATTTCTTAATTATGGAGGCTGGAACATTAGTCTATGTAATTATATATTTGATACATACGTTTTTCATTTTTTAAGGAATCACATCACAATAAAGTTGACCTTAAAAGTAACAAAAAAATAACAATACAAAAAAGAACTTGATCTCCACCAATTTCATGTTTCCTATGTGATATGTCTGTGTATAATATATATATATATATATATATATATATAATATATATATATTATAGATTGCCTGGTCCATTCATGGCGCTCATGTTACCCTGTGGTTGAGGCTTCCCAACTGGGAAAATTAGAAGAAACCTCCAGTGACCTAGACTCTGAAGAAAATATTCTCTCTTCCTTTGCATCCATGGATTACCTGTAGCTCATCATCTTGAAGTGAGATCCCTTGACATTTCCCCCATTCCACCTTGGCATGGCAACAAGTTCTGCCATTCTGCAGATTTAGTCAGCTCCCACACTGTGTCCCTATCATGTCTGGAAGGCATTACCTAGCAGCAGGTGCCTCATCCCTATGGTTCTCACATTCTTTCCACCTCTGATTCTCTGATGTTCCCTGAGCCTTTGGTGTACAGATTGCATTGTTGATGTGTGACTTCGGGCTGGATCCCTCACAGTCACTTATCCTCTGCATTTGGCCAGTTGCAGAACTTCCTAATAGTCTCCATCTATTTCAAAAGAAAAGGCTTCCATGATGAGTTTGCAAAAGGAACACTTGTCTGTAAATATAAGGACATTTATTCAGAATATTTAAAATATCACATTGGTCTGGGGAAGTGGCAGAAGTCAGTTTATCTCTACAGCCAATAACCTCTTCAGCCATGGATGTATAGCTGTGTTTAAAGTATCCTGCATGAATTCGCTCCAATTGAATGGGTCTTAGATCTAATTAGAGAGTTGTTAATTATCTCCAAAGATAAAAGTTCCACTATTGTACCAATAGAGATAAGTTTTCTGGGCCAGTCATTTCGTCGTTCATAGACTTTACAGCTTGAGTAGGGTCATTGGTTTACTTTTTTTTTTTTTTTTTCAATTGGTAGGTTGTATATTCTTGTGATACTATGAGAGCTAGTCTTCAGGAGGAGGTTTCTAGGTCAGTTCCAGCTCCATTACTCTAAGTACTCTGTCTGAATTATGTTGTGTCTTTAGCAGCAGGGTCTGACCTCAAGCTCTGGGAGGCAACCAAGGACTATTGGCAATAGTCTGTATTGTTTTAGGAGTCTCCTGGACTACTCTGACCAACAATTCAAAGGGAGATTTCCTTTGCCTGGCCCTGCAATTTTTGTTATATTGCCTTTAGCTATACATATATACTCACATATTATTTTTTTTATTTTTACTAGGTTTATTGAATATTACAGTTCCCTTGTAGTTTTTATACATTTAAGCATTGTTTAGCTCTACTTCCTGTGTCTACTTCATATGCAGTAGCAGCACTGTTATCCGGAGGGGAGAGTAATAGCCATCTATCTAATTGGACTTAAAACCCTCTCAATGGGACTGAACTCAAGAGTATCAACTGTAATTGTAGCCAAATCTATATGGCTGGAGAGGTCATAGATTCTACAGTAAACCTTATGTCTCTCATATCTCTAGACAAATGAAATTTCTTACCATAAGCTAAATATTGATTCTTTTTTATTCAATTAGCACTAAGCACACCTCGGATAAGCCTCATTGGCTATGCTACTGCTACTGCGCAAACCTAATATTGATTCTTATATTTACAGACAAGTATACTGTACACCAGTCATCAAAGAAGCTTCTTTTTGCAATAGAAGGAAGCTACTGCAGTATTCTACAACTGGTCACACACAGAAATTATACGTCTGAGAGATTCCCACTCCTTCTTGACATATCTACACTGAAATTTCTGCATCTAAGGTTCCTGGTACACGACAGAGCAGGGAGTGGAGAAAATACTAGTACATTCCTCAACTCTCAGTAGTGAAGCTTCCTTATAAAGTGGAGTACAAAGCACACAAAACGCCACAACTGGCTAAGTTTTAGAGAAAAAAGAATACAAGAAAGCAGAGGCTTTTAGGCCACTGGAAGCTTGCTCATGTGAATTTATAGCAGTGGTGGCATTGAGAGGAAGAACCATGCAAACTCAATCGGACAAGGACCCAGAATGGGCAGTGGGTCATCCCTAGCCAAGGAACTGTTGGAAACTGATTATTGCTGGATGAGGTAAAGTAGACCCGCCTTAAGATATCTAGATAGGCTAATGAGACTCCAGTGGATGAACTTGCACCAAAGGAAATCTGAGTACAAATGATTGGGTCTGATGGGCCTTAAACTACATGGAGGTATACATGAAGTCCAGTGGGGTGTGTGTGGGGACATGGATGGGAAAGGGGGGTGTAAATTTGATCTTAATACTGTTGTATGAAAAATGTACAAAAGCTCAATAAAATAATTTTTAATAATTAAGGTAAAAAATTGACAATGGAACTTCGTTAAACTAAAATATCTCTCTGTACAGCAAAGGAAACAACCAAACAAGTAAACAGGAAGCCCAAAGAATTGGAAACAACCTTTACCTGCTATACATCTGACAGAGGATTAATATCCAGAGTATACAAAGAACTCAGAAACCAAGAATAAAAAAGAACATATGATCCAATTAAAAATGGGCTACAGATCTGAAAAGAGAGTTCTCAATAGAACAGATGAAAGTGGCTAAAAATACCTCCAACTGTTTAAAGACAATAAGCTCTGCCTCGCCCACCCAATCACTCCACATGCTGATCTGTCCAGTGAGAACTCCTTTCCGTTTCCTAGGCCAAGTCTAGAAATTACTTTTTGCCTCTTTCTGTTCTGGTAGGCATGTGAGAAAATTATCCAAAATTTTGATTAAATAAAAACATCGACGTTGCTGAAAAACATGCAACATGACTATTTCTGCTTTTCCTGGAAACAGTTTATTAGAAACAATATAATTCTCTATGATTTTCACCATTTCAACCATTGGGTTCAGTCAGAACTAAATGCGTTTTGAAATTAATCTATAGATTATTATTTTCAGACATTGTGAACCTGAAAACAAGAATAAATGAAATATTTTAAAAATAAAAAAGAACTATATTCTGTAAAGTACACACGTTATGCTGAAATCTGCCTTTTCATCAGGTTTGGAGAGTTTTACAAGCATAATCCCATTTGGTGGGAACCGGAGTTCAGAGCCCTGCCTTTTACAAATGCTTTTCTCTTATCATTAGCAAACTTGCCTCTAAAAATAAGCTTGGATTGCTCCTCTACTGGGGTGAAGAGCCAAAGACTGAGAAGTTTTACAAGAGACTGGACAAAGTGCCAGGCATTTTCATTTTCACTCTTTGGAGAACTTTCAGTAAGTTACCTTCAGTACTATAAGCAACATTTTAATATAAACAATCAAGTATGAATACACTTTTGTGTAAGATAATTCAAGGAACATTTGTGTGTGTGTGTGTGTGTGTGTGTGTGTGTGTGTGTGTGTGACAAGATTTCACTCTGCAGCCCTGGATAAACTCAAACTTACAGTACTTCTTCTGCCTCAGCCACTGTAGTGCTGGGATGACAGCTGTGTGTTCATCATACCCAGCCTCTCTAGTGCTGGGATGACAGGTGCACGTCCATCATACCCAGCCTCTCTAGTGCTGGGATGACAGGTGTGCGTCCATCATACCCAGCCTCTCTAGTGCTGGGATGACAGGGGTTAGACAGGTGCGCGTCCATCATACCCAGCCTCTCTAGTGCTGGGATGGCAGGTGCCCGTCCATCATACCCAGCCTCTCTAGTGCTGGGATGGCAGGTGCGCGTCCATCATACCCAGCCTCTCTAGTGCTGGGATGGCAGGTGTGCGTCCATCATACCCAGCCTCTCTAGTGCTGGGATGACAGGTGAGCGTCCATCATACCCAGCCTCTCTAGTGCTGGGATGACGGGTGCGCGTCCATCATACCCAGCCTCTCTAGTGTTGGGATGACAGGTGCGTGTCCTCATACCCAGCCTCTCTAGTGTTGGGATGACGGGTGTGTGTCCATCATACCCAGCCTCTCTAGTGCTGGGATGACGGGTGTGTGTCCATCATACCCAGCCTCTCTAGTGCTGGGATGACGGGTGTGTGTCCATCATACCCAGCCTCTCTAGTGCTGGGATGACGGGTGTGTGTCCATCATACCCAGCCTCTCTAGTGCTGGGATGACAGGTGCGTGTCCATCATACCCAGCCTCTCTAGTGTTGGGATGACAGGTGCGTGTCCATCAAACCCAGCCTCTCTAGTGCTGGGATGACAGGTGTACGTCCATCATACCCAACCTCTCTAGTGCTGGGATGACAGGTGCGTGTCCATCCTACCCAGCCTCTCTAGTGCTGGGATGACATGTGTGTGTCCATCATACCCACCCTCTCTAGTGCTGGGATGACAGGTGCGTGTCCATCCTACCCAGCCTCTCCAGTGCTGGGATGACAGGTGCGTGTCCATCATACCCAGCCTCTCTAGCGCTGGGATGAGAGCTGTGTGTCCATCATACCCAGCCTCTCTAGTGCTGGGATGACAGGTTGGCGTCCATCATACCCAGCCTCTCTAGTGCTGGGATGACAGGTATGTGTCCATCATACTCAGCCTCTCGTGCTGGGATTACAGGTGTGTGTCCGTCATACCCAGCTCTCATTTATCTTATGCACAAACTAAAAACTTAAAAATTAGAATCACTTTTTTTACTTTTCATAATTCCACTTTACTTAAGAGCAACATTAATGTTATATTTGTTTTTATCTAAAAGCAAATGTGCTGTTATAATGTGAATCTCTTAATGGGTTCTAGAATTAACCTACCACTTATTTTCAGACTTTGTGATTGTGGAATATGGATGGACAATATTTTAGAGTAATATAAAATTTAAAGAGAAAAATGTGAACTCCTAAACATATTTTGGAATTAACATACAGTTTATTTTCATAGATCATAATTTTGGTATATATGTGATGCATATATTGGCATATTTTGGAGCAATACAAATGAGAGGGAACAACAATGACAAAAGGACTGGTTTAAAGAACTGACTGAAACCATTAACTTCTGCCAAAACAATAAATGTCTGCAGAGAAAAACTTTAAAAAGACTGAGAAATAGATACAAGACATGTATGGCAGAATGCATGAACTTGGGTGAGGTAGGTGATATGAAAAAGGGAATGTGTCTAAACTGGACTGAGAAATGATGTATGAAATACACAAAACATCAATAAAATATTTTATTAAAAAAGCAAATTTAAAGGTTCATAAGTGCAATTTTATTGAGAGCAGTTTTACTATTTATGAAACTTTGAAACATTTCGTGTATAGTTTCTTGAGACAGATTATCCAACTCTATTCTAGAGCTGCTTAAAAGGAACTGGGGTTTATTTTTTATTATTTTTTTTGTATGTGTATGAGTGTACTGTCTGCATGTAGGTTTGTGCATCCGTGTCATGCAATGTCACGGAGGTCAGAAGAGGGTCTCAGATTCCCCTGGAACTGGATTTCCCCTGGAATTGGAGCTACAGACAGTTCTTAGCCGCCATGTGGGTGCTGGGGATGGAACCCAGGTCCTCTGCAAGAGCAGTCGGCACTCTTAACCTCTAGGCCATCTCTCCAGCCCCAGGAACTAGGGTTTAAAACATTAAGGTGATATATTCCTCATTCCTTACTGGCTGGGTTCTCTTTGATAAAGTAATATTCTTGAAATAGTAATAGTCTCTAAACTTCACCATTAGCAGTATTGAGAAAATGAAGGGAAGGATGCCAATCACTGAAGAATTTCCATAGATAATATATATAAACAAGATACTGAAGTACAAATGTATAGAAATCACTCAATTACAGTTATTTGTTTTAATTTCAATTACTCGGGAAGGGAGAAAACAACCAACATCTCTGTATATTTGTCAGTGGAATTGCAGGTCTATTTTCTTCATGTGAGAGAAATTAAGGATGTAGATATTGATGCCCTAGCCCCAGATATGATCGATAGATCTACAGATTATGAAATATCAGTCAGTCATGGGGCCTTAATAGAAGAAATCGCCTTACTTGGTGATTCATTGTAAATGCAGAAATCAGGTTCAAGGAGATTTGCTGAAAGAAATAATCCTGACACCAAAAAAACAGAGCTTTTGTAATCCCTTTAAACACGAGTTCTGTTCTCAGTAGAGAAATGCCACTAAAGACTGCTGTTATTGGTTATTTTGTTTCCCTTTTATTACATGGGTGATGAATGGCTGCTACAGGAAAATTATGAGAAAACTCTTAATCTTTCCATGTGTGACTATTACCATTTGGGTATATTTCTTTTACTTCTTGGTAATTACTATTGTATTAGTCACTTTTCTGTTGCTGTGATAAACCACGATGACCAAGGGAACTTATAAAAGGAAAAGTTTAAGCCGGGCGTGGTGGCGCACGCCTTTAATCCTAGCACTTGGGAGGCAGAGGCAGGCGGATCTTTGTGAGTTCAAGGCCACCCTGGTCTACAGAGTGAGTTCCAGGACAGCTGGGGCTACAGGGAGACCCTGTCTCAAAAAGACAAAAAACAAACAAAAAAAAAAAAAAAAAAAAAAAAAAAAAAAAAAAAGGAAAAGTTTATTGAGCTTACGATTGATGGTTCCATTAGAGTCCATTGTGGTGAGAAGCACTGTGGCCAGGGCTGGAGCAGCAGCAAGCCAAGCCGATGTTACATCTCGCAATCATGAGCACAGGAAGTAGAGAGAGAGAGATTGGAGACTGCAAGGCTTGTTAAAATCACCAAGCCCACCCCCAATGACCTAACTTCATTCCAGCACGGCCAACCTTCTAGACATCTTAAGAACAGTGGCCACCCAAACTGGAGACAAAATGTCTGAATACTTAAAGCCTATCGGGGACCCTCATTCAAACCACCCCAAAATATTGGCTGAGTACTATTTCCAAAATTCCATGTTGTATAGAAACTTAGGGACACAAATGTGATAGCTTTAAAAACTGTGCCCCAGGGCTGGAGAGATGGGGTGACCTAGTGGTTACCGAGCGCCGACCGCTCTTACAGAGACCCGGGTTAGATCCCCAGCACCCCCATGGCGGCTGAGACGTCTGAAACTCCAATTCCAGGAGGAGAACTCCAGCATTTTCCAGTGGAATCCGAGAGACCCTCTTCACTCCGCGGCATTGCACGACACAGGTGCACAGACTGCCATGCAGACAGTACATTTCTACCCATCCAGGAAATAAAATAAAAATTTAAAAAAAATTAAAAAAAAAAAAACAAACTGGGCCCCGGAATGGAGAGATTGATTCAGTGGTTAAGAGCACTGCTGCTTTGCAGAGAACCAGGTTCTGTTCCCAGAACAACTGGCAGGTTAACAACTTTCCCTATTCAGTTCCAGGGGGGATCCACCCACTCTCTTATGGCACCTTCCTTGGTTACTGCAACTTAATGGTACACTTAATGCATGCAGGACCAACCAAACACTCATTACACATAAAAAATATTTTTTATTTTTAAATGTATTTCTGTATTGTATGAATGTACTGTCTACCTGTGGTTTGTGCAACCCGTGTCGTGCAATGCTGTGGAGGTCAAGAAATGGCGAGGTATTCCCTTGGACACGGGCTTTAAAGTCGGTGGTTCCTAGCCGACATCATGTGGGTGGCTGGGGATCAAACCTGGGTCCTCTGCAAGACCTGTCCGTGCTCTTAAACCGCTAAGCCATCTCTCCAAGCCCCAACAATAAATACAAAACACATGAAAACACATTTAAGGAGTTCAGTCTAGGGGCTGGAGAGATGTGTCTGTGTTAGAGGCATGGCTGGAGGTGTGGTGGCAAACAGACCTTAATCCCAGCACTTTCGGGGGGAGAGGGGGGGATCTCTGTGAGTTCAAGGCCAGCTGGTGTACAAAGTGCGCTCCAGTGGCAGCTGGGGGGTTCTGAGGGAGACCTTGTCTCAAAAGACCAAAAAAAAAAAAAAAAAAAAAAAAAAAAGAGCACTCACTGCTCTTACAGAGTCCCTGCACCCACATGGCAGCTAACAACCATCCATAATTCCAGTTCCAAAGGATCCTATGCCATCTGCCTTCTGCCTTCTTCTGAGTTCCTTGGGCACTGCTTGACATAGATGCACTTACCCATCCAGACAATACACTCATACACATAAAGCAAAACTCAGAAATAAGCATATGAAAAGAGTTGAGTCCTTTAGGAAGTGATTAATTCATGAGAAAGAACTTTGAATGGGATCAGTAACTTTTTTATAAAAAGACAGGCAGAGATTATTAGAGAATTCCACAACTGGTCACATGTAAAGAATAAGTGTCCGTGAGATGCCCAGCCCTAAGTGACACATCTACAGTGGAATCTCTCTACTGAAAGCTTATAGAACATAGTGAAACAAGGGGCAGAGAGATTATTAATGCATCTCTCAATGTTCATCTGTGAAGCTTCATCATGCAACAAATGGCAAGGAACACAAAAGGTTACAATTTGCCAAGTGTAGAGAATATGAATCTGCAGACCGTGGGTCCGAGGATAGGACTCCAATATTAAACTTCACTCACCGAATGCTAAGGTACTTGGGGCTCAGGAACCATTGCAGAAGAGGGAGCAGAAAAATTGTAAGAGCCAGGGGAGGAGATGCACGACCATAGGGTAACAGAGTCTTACAGGTTCTTGGGACTTTGCTCATCTGAACCTATATGGTGTCAGCATACAGAAGACCCTAGCCGAAGAACTTGTACCAAGGGGCATCTGGGTACACTAACTAGACTCTTATAGTCTTAGTATATGTGACCAATGCTTGAAATCTGGTGCAAGCTTTAGGAAGGTGTGGATGGGGCAAGGGGCAAAAGGATGACTAATATGTTTTGTATGAAATACAAAAGAAATCAATTAAAATATACATTAAAAAATCAGTCAGGACACAGCCAGGTCCCCTTCTTCTTTTTGCCATGTAATTTTGCCTCAGTAATAAGACCTCACAAAAAGCAGAACTCTAGCTAGCACCTTGAGCTTGGATTTTCTAGCTTCCAAACCTGTAATAAATAAAATTCTGTCTAAAAATTACTGAGGCTTAAATATTTTATAATAGCAGCAGAACACATTAAGGCATCCATTATGTCTAAAAATGAGTTCATTTGATTGATGGACATTTACTGGTTTCTTCTTCCTAAATGTCTTTGCTTATAAACATTCTCTTGACTCTGCGTGCTTGCTGGAGGCCCTTGTGGCCAAATCTCCTGACCTTTGCTAGATGATTCTGTTTTCACTGTTTCTAAGCTCCCCTCAGTCCAATCCAGGATGAGCACATTTGGCCAAATTCATCTTGTAAAAAACAATTCTGATCTTCTAATCCTCTGCTTAAAACCTGGCAGTAACCAAGAAAGGCTGGGATTAAATATGCACTGTAGCTTTTTACCCTCTGGCCATAGCTGGCATGCCCTCTCTGCTTTCTATCAGTGTCTTTCATATACCTTATGTTCCAGAAAGATCTGATTCCCAGAAATTTCCTACCAGCTCTTGACACATACCATCTCCAGGCATTCTCATCATCTGTCTAAATATAGTTTTCTCAAACATTCACATACTGAACTACTGCTTGCCTTTCAGAGTTCAGACTAAACAGCACCTTCTTTGCAAGAACTCCATGGTGCTTCATTTATGTATTTAATCACTCCAGAATGTCTTCATTAACCTTTTAAATTTGCATATTTTCAGACCATGAAGACAGCTCAGCAAATAAAGGTGCTTGCTATTAAGTCTGATCCTTTGAGTTCAATCCTATCACATGGTGGAGAGAACAAACTTCAGAAAGCTGTGCTCTGATGTGTACCAAGGATATGTCCAGGCACATGCAAACATGTAACATACACAATAAATAAATAAATAAATAAATAAAATTCATGTTTTCCACCCTGAAGTCACCCCAGTTGTGCTTTTTGCCTCTTACAACTCATGAAATATCTCAAAGATATTTTGACATTGGGCGTGGTCGAGCACGCCTTTAATCCTAGCACTTGGGAGGTAGAGGCAGGCAGATCTCTGTAAGTTCAAGGCCAGCCTGGTCTACAGAGCGAATTCCAGGCCAGCTGAAGCTACAGGGAAACCAAAAAAAAAGAGATATTTGACAAGAGAACTTAAGGATTAAGTTAATCCTTAAAGGATTAATCATTTTTAGCTCTTTCATTATGAGAGTTCTAAACTTAGCAAATGTGAAAATGAATTCCCATATTTGCTCCACTCAGCTTCAATAATTAGTAGTTATGTCTCAATTAGAAATCCATTCTAATTTTGCATTTTTGATGTAGTATCTAAGAGAGTTCTTATGTCTATGTCATTTTCTTGTTTCTATATACACTTTGTTTTCTTATTTTTAATGTGTATATAGGTAATTTATTGTAAAATTATATGCCATAATGGACTCACCGGGGCTCTATTGACAGGTATGTAAGTTGTTGTTTCGTAGCACAAGTACTTTTAATAAAGCAAAATTATGGAGAAATATTACTGTCACTGTCTTTTGGTGGTGTAGTCTTGTAGCTGATTGCAGAACTCGTGTCTTTTTGTGTTGCATGTCAATAATCAACTTACTGACTTGGGAACACTGAAGAAAGTGCAGTTTGTCCCCTATAAAGTGTATTAACCTGTTCATAATTAAGGTTTATTAAGCATCTACTGAATGAATTATCCCTGACTAAAGTCAACACGGAGTTAATAACTGAATTTTATAAATACATATAAATTCATATTTAAGAGTTTCATAATCAGGACTGGAGAGATAGCTGCTCTTGCATATCACCTGAGTTTGGTTTCCTAAACCCACACGGATGGCTAACAACCACATATAACTTCAGTTCCAAGAGTATCAGACATTCTTTTCTGACCTTCGCAGGCAGGAACTGAACTCAGGTGGTGCATTTACATACACATTGCCAAAACACTCATGCACATAAAAGAAAAATAGATATAAAACAATTTCGTAATCAGAATGCTTTAATCTGAAGATTCTTTGTGAGAAAAAAGGGATAAGTTCACAGTGCAATCTTGACCCTGTTGTATTATAATAACTAAACAAGAGAGTAAGGAGGTCTGAGTCATGCGTGAGAGAAGGGCTCTTTGCTTTTGACTGAGAGAAGGCTTCTTTGCTTTATTTAACTGGCAATATCATTGAGGAAGGATGCTATGGAGGTATTGATGAACATCAGTCTCACAAGGATATTCTAACTCATTGTTTTATCATACTCTTGGCTATTTTCTGTTGGTAGCCTGCTTCATTAAAGAAAGCCTGTGCTAGAGTTTCATGAACTCACCCCCGCCCATCGAGCAAGGAAGGCTAGTTTCACTTTACTTCCTCCATGTAAGATAAGCCTCAGGATGTTCCAGCCCCAGGACATTCCAGGCTTATCGTCATCCTGCCCTTCCCCTCCTTACTTCCTCCTCGTAAGATAAACAGGATGCTCATTAACCACAGGATGTTCGAGCCCACGCTTTTGGTATGCAAATGAGGCATCGGATGGTGCACCAATCCAGAGCATGCACAAGCCCTCTAGACTGCTATATAAGCAGTGCTTCTGCCCCATTTCGGGGTCCTTCTCACAAGAGAGCTGTACACAATAAAGTTTGCTGCAGAAGAATCCTG
>VZQC01003135.1:428692-443600 GCA_009823505.1 Rhizomys pruinosus
GTCTACCCCATGACGGGTAAGGAATACCTCTGCAGAGGCAACCTAAGACAGGCATTCTCCCTAGCCAATTTATAGAGAAGGGGGAACTGTTGGTAGCCTGCTTCATTAAAGAAAGCCTGTGCTAGAGTTTCGTGAACTCACCCCCGCCCATCGAGCAAGGAAGGCTAGTTTCACTTTACTTCCTCCACGTAAGATAAGCCTCAGGATGTTCCAGCCCACAGGACATTCCAGGCTTATCTTCATCCTGCCCTTCCCCTCCTTACTTCCAGGATAAACAGGATGCTCATTAACCACAGGATGTTCGAGCCCATACTTTTGGTATGCAAATGAGGCATTGGATGGTGCACCAATCCAGAGCATGCACAAGCCCTCTAGACTGCTATATAAGCAGTGCTTCTGCCCCATTTTGGGGTCCTTCTCACAAGAGAGCTGTACACAATAAAGTTTGCTGCAGAAGAATCCTGCTGTCCGCGTGAAGTTCTTGCCGGTGAGACTGCTGCGCGCGACAATTTTCTACAGAGCCCAAGTGAGATAACAAATATGGCTCACTCAGGACTCACTTTTTATTTTCTAGGATGGAGTCTCACTATGTAACTCAGGCTGGCCTGAAACATGCCACATAGCCCAGCCTGGCCTCAAATACTGGATCCTGTTGACCCAGATTCTCAAGTGCTGGGATTCCAAGACTGTGCCACCATGGCCTGTGCATCAATCTTGGTCTCTCTTTTAAAGTACCTGTCCTCCACTAAGTCTAACTTGAGATACATTAAGAAAGCACCAGAATGAAACATCATTATTGAAGTGTGTTAATGGTATATATACCATTAACACACTTCAACCCTGTTTTTAGCTTTATTTATTTGTTTGTTTGTTTAATGAGTGTTATGCCTGTATATACAGAAGTCCACCTGTGTCATGCAGTGCCTGCAGAGCTCAGAAGAGTTTGTCAGATCCCCTAGAATTAAACAGGAGTTCCATGTATCAAGGATATTTGTGAAAGAAGAGGGGGAATTATCTCAATATATATCACACTAGATGTTTTCTACAGTCTCAACAGAAGAAATCATTGTGAGCGGAGCATTATTTTGAGAGGAAGTGATATTTTTTTCCAGTCCTTTAGTTGTGTTTCCTCTTCATCCCCAGATAAATTATCCTAGGATTGTATGAATTTTTTTTTTTCTTAAAATGAACTTCTTAATAAAGAGACCCTTGGGCTATATTGGCTGACATTTTCTAAATCCTCATGAACTGGTGTTGTATCCTAACAAAGATATAATAAATGCCCAAGTTATTTTAAGTTCACAGAACAGAAGTTGTTTATTTGGGGTAAAATTATGCTATTAAAATTGTACATGCCATGGCAAAGTACAAAACAAAAGTAATGGTTTAAAATAATAAAATGCTTAATAATTCAGTGTTAATATATATATTTTTTAATTTTATTTATTTCCGTATGTGTATGAATGTATTGTCTGTATGCAAGTCTGTGCACCCGTGACGTGCAATGCCGCGGAGGTCAGAAGAGGGCGTCGGACTCCCCTGGAACTGGAGTTCTCCTGGAATTGGAGTTTCAGGCGGCTCTCGGCCGCCATGTGGGTGCTGGGGATCAAACCCGGGTCCTCTGCAAGAGCGGTCGGCGCTCTTAACCGCTAGGCCATCACTCCAGCCCAATATATTTTTATTTCAAACACTTTTGAATGCAATCAAGATAATATTTATGAATGTTAAGAAAATGAAAATAACAGCAACTATCTGATAAACGTTATGATCATTTATTTTTCCTAGTTAGTCAAAAGGAAAATCTATGAGACTGCTTGCAGTCTGAATCATACTAACTAAAACTGGTTGAATCTTTTGTAGGTCATGAGCCAAATTAATACAAAAGCTAGTTGAAACTTATTTTTTCTTAAAGTGGCTATGATTAATTTTATTAATATGCCAATTGATGGATACATATCTGATAAAAGTTTAAAGAGTTCACACATTTATTTGTAACCAAGAAAATGTGATAAAATATAATATTTCATCTATCAATAAGATGAAAAGAGTTTAAAATAATGAGGTTATCTGACTTGGGCAAGATGTAAGAAAATATACATCACTGAGGGCAGAGTAAGTCATATGGCCAATTTGGAACATAAAATATATAAAATTTGAAAATGTGTTCATCTAAGGAAACAATTCAATTATTTTTATTCATTTTTGAGACAATGTTGCCATATAATCCAGGATGTCGAGGAACTGGTGGCCAAGCTCCTTCCTCAGCCTATCTTTTGAATGCCCAGATTATAGGCTTGTGCTATCACACTAGGTTTAAACAGTTCACTTCTAGCCAAATATAAAATAAAGCAACACAAGAGTATAACTTGTATGAATGTGCTTCGCACACCACTGCTATTCATCTTTTCTCTGCTTTTCTACCACCAGGTACCACTGAGTCTGGAATAATCAACTGCTTCTCCAAAAAGAGCAAAGCAGTAAGAGAAACCAAGATTCCAGAATCAAACCCAGAAATCTTCATCTTTAGCATTCGCTGCTTCTATCAACAGTGATTCACATACTGTACATGAGTACTAAATGATACCTTTATATCAACTGCTTCTAACAGCAGACAGCTGTAGCTACCAACAATCTACCTACAAAATTATTCAATGAATTTTAGGTGTATCCCATATGTTATGTTTTGAAATACCTATCTGCAACAAATATACAGAAATACACAAAAGGGGCTGGAGAGGTGGCTGCAGAGGCCCCAGGTTTGATTCCCATCCCCCAAATGGCAGCTATAACTCCAGTTCTCAGGGATCCACCACCCTCTTCTGACCTCCACATGCAATGCATGACACAGGCACACTTACACACATGCAGGCAATACACTCATGCACATAAAAATAAAAATAATAGAATATTCCACAAGAAATACACAAAATATGTTTTTTTCATATTTTAGGCACTAATGTGTATCAGGCATTTTTCTGTTGCTATGAGAAACACCATGAAATAAACCACTTATCGAAGAGCTTATTTTGCACCACAGTTCCAGAGTGGCCAGTACATCATAGGGGGGAGGCCTGGCAGCCGGAGGAGGAAGCTGATAGCTCTTCTTCAATTGCAAACACCAAGCAGAGATAATGGGGCAAAGTTATGAACTCTCATATTTCATAGTTGTACAATTTGTTTATGCAAAACGAGAATGTCTAAACTTAATAATGACAGGACATTTGGTGGTGTAGCCAAAGAGAAGGGAAACCCAAAGCTAAAGTTGGCATGAACTCTGTGCTGGATAGCTTTAGTGTCAACTTGACAAACCTGGGTTGAGGGAGCCTCAATTGGGGAATTGGCTCCATTGGATTGGCCTGTGGCTACATCTGTGGAGTATTGTCTGGATCGTCGAGCAGTGTGGGAGGGCTCAGCCCACAATGAGTGGTGCCACCCTGGGCAGGTTGTTATGTACCACATAAGAAGGCAGGCTGGGCATGAGCCAGGGGAGCAAGCCAGTGAACAGCATTCCTTCATGGCCTGTGCTTCAGCTCCTGCCTCCAGGTTCCTGCCCTGAGTTCCTGCCTTGGGCTCCCTAAGTGATGAACTGTGACCCAGGAGATGTAATCTGAACAAACCCTTTCTTCCCCAAGTTGGTGTTGGTCAGAGCGTTTTGTCACAGCAATGGAAGACAAACTAGAGCAAACTCCAACTGGATATGCACTTAGGCTCACATCTACATAGGGAGTAGGAATGTTAGTTTCCTGAGAATGAGTACTGAACACAGCTAAGATACTGGGTCCTAGTTTGTTTTTTTTAGAATTTGAATGTATGGCAAAAGTTCAAGTACAAATAGCACAAGGAAAAGAAATTAGAGAAAACAAATTCTTTATAGAAGAAGCCTGGTAATTTTGTACACACTATTTACTATTTATAGTGAAATGATAATTGGAAATTGATATATAGGCAAATAACTAGAGTTATCCCACCACAAATGCCAGGAAATGGAAACATTTTTACACACTAGTCATTGCTTGAGAGCTACTCATCATACTTCCTTTTCCTATCCAATGCTTTGTGATAGATTAAGTTGCAATAATATTAAACTGCAGTAGAGCAAAGGTGGAGTGCAGATAGAGGAATGGCCCGTTAACCCCATCCTTGAGGTGCAGAGAACCCAGTTACTTGGTTTGGTCATGATGTAGTTACCATAAGGCCCTTTCATGATTGTCACTGGGAGCGGAAGCACCAGCATCCAGCATCTTCTGAGCTCCTCAGTGCATCTTTTCCTCTCCTGGTTATGAGAGGGAACCCTACCATATGAAAAATAATGTGGTTACTTCCACTGCACAGATGTGACCTACCTTTTGCCCTTCAATGTGATGAAGAATTCAGAACTGCATACTGGAACTTTATTGTTAGATTTACAGTGGCTTCTGGTAAGATCATACTCCTGGAAGCACAGTTGGCCAATGAGTCTAATTTTAAGGGGATAGTATAGAAAGCAAATATTTGTCAAATGAGCAAGACCACTCCTAAGGCGACATTACTTTCTGAGCTTCATGCCCTTATAAGCAGAGAATCACATCTTTAAAACGGGAAAAACATTAACCATAGATTGAAGAGCAGCATGCTAGCCTACTGGCGGCCACTGGTATCTTTCCAAGTAAGTCCTTTTGAAGCTCCACAGATCAATCCAATTTATTCAGAATCTGGCAGCACTGGATGGAGCAAAGAATCCCGTGGTCATTGCTCCATTACTGTTGAAGTGAGCTCTTTTACTAGAAGGAAGCATTAAATGAGGTTTCAGGATATCAAACTTGACTCATAAATAGAGTATTTGTAAAAATATTAGTTTACAAATTACTGAACAGAAAAAGTGATAATAATTAGTACTGTTTAAATGCCTGTATATCTAATCACTTGTGCTTTATTAGTAGGATTGAAAGGTTATTCCTGGATAAACTGCCAACCCATGCAAGGAAACAGCCTGAGCTGATCAGATCCAAAACAACATTTCCAGAGAAAGTAGACTGTTTTGCTTCTTGCCCACTTGTGCCCCTTTTCTAAAGCTTAGGGAACAATCTGAGGAAGAGGGGGCATGGTAGAATGTAAGGGCTGTGATTGGGGTGAGTTGCGAGACTACAGCAATATAGACTGGACACTTATTTGATCAACATGATTGTACATACAAGCTTCTCCAGCTGGATGGTGGTAGCCTTGGGCTGTGCGTATTTGGGCATGGCTGCTTGCAAATTGGTTTTACATGAAGGATGCTTGTATTCATTACTTATTACCTATGGTTAAAAAATCAAATAAATAAAAAAGAAAAAGTGAGTACGTTTAATGTTTTAGTATTCTTTGAACACAGGGCAATAAAACTAGAATAATGAGAGGGCAGAGATTAAAAAAAAAACACAAAATAACTTGTGGTTCAAAGATTTAATCCTAATATATATTATAAAATCATAACATAAAATATTTGACCACACTCCAGGCAGGACACTCTCAATAACTAAAGAATATAAAGAACTGATTGAGTTAAAGAGAGAAATAATGTCTAGCTGGTGTTAAAAACCAGAGGGAAGTATATAAAGCCTAATGAAGTATTACACATCTGTACATGAGTACATGTTTATAGGTTAAGGCTATATGACAAGAAACAGTGCACAACAGGATAATCCTTCCTTCTAGTTTTTGGTCAGTATAGTCCAAGAGAATCCCCAGATTACACAGGCTATTACCAGAGCCCTGACTACCTCCAAGAACTTAACGGTAAGATCCTATTGCTGAAGACAGGACATACTCCAGGCATAGAACTTGGAGCAATGTAGCTGGACCTGATCTGGAAGTCTCCTTCCTGGAAGACTTGCTCTGAAAAGTTTGGAGGACATTATGCAAGCTTCTAAGGGAAAAAACATCAATCGATATTGTAACCCCAGTTTTAAAGCCTAAGTAATCACAGTGACTGGCACAGCAAAGTATATTAGTGCAGTAGTGGAAATTTTGCTGTGCGGTTAATCAACAGCTGCCTAATTGGATTTAAAGCCCACTCAATGAGAGGGAACTAATGTGTGGTACTGTAAACACAGCCAAATACACATAGCTGGAAAGGTCATAGGTCCTAGTGAAAACCATAAGGCTGTCACATCCCTTGACAAATATAATTTCTTACTATATGCTAAATATGGGTCCTTATATTCCCAGGCAAATGTATCATTCATCAAAGAAACATCGTTTGCAATAGACTGAGATATTACAGAGTTCTACAGCAGATCATACAAAGAGAGTGTCTGTGAGATGCCTAACCCTAAATGATACATCTACAATGGAACTTATCACTTAAGGCTCATGGAACATAGCAAAGCTTCCTCATGAAGCATAGGGTGATGAACACAAAAGGTCACAACTTGACAAGTGTAGAGAACAAGAGTTTGCAGAGTGTGGGTCCCTGGACAGACTCCTATGTTGAACTTCACCCACCCAAGGCTCAGGGACCATTGTGGAAGTCAGGGTGGAAGTGCTGTAAGAGCCGGGGGAGAAGCTGCATGACTATACAGAAACAAAGATTCCAGGCTTCTGGGACCTTGCTCATATGAACTCACAGCAATGGAGACAGCCTGCACAAGACACATACAAACTCCATCAGACAAAAACATGCATAGAACTGGGGACATGAACAGGAGGCCCACAAATTTGACAAAAACTATTGGCATCTGGTCACTGCTGGATGAGGGAGAGTTTATCTTCTTTAAGGGAACAATATTAGACATGATGAACCAGCTTCAGTGGATAAACTCACATTGAGGCACATCTGGGTACACAAATCTGATTTGATAAGCCTCAACATATAATATGTGGAAATCTTTGAAGTCCTCTAGGAAGGCTATAGCAAGTTCAGCTAGTGAAGGGGTACTAAATATGATTTATATACACATATATATATAATACAAAATTTACAAAAATTCAGTAAAAGCATGGGCTGGAGAGATGGCCTAGCGGTTAAGAGCGCCGACCGCTCTTGCAGAGGACCCGGGTTCGATCCCCAGCACCCACATGGCGGCCGAAAACCGTCTGAAACTCCAATTCCAGGAGAACTCGAGTTCCAGGGGAATCCGAGACCCTCTTCTGACCTCCGCGGCGTTGCACGACACGGGTGCACAGACCTGCATGCAGACAGTACATTCATACACATACGGAAATAAATAAAATAAAAAAAAAATTCAGTAAAAGCAAATACTAACAAAAACAAAAACAACCAAAATATAAGCAAAATATCTTGGGTTATTTTAGCCCCTTGAATAGACATTCATTGACCACCCCTGTTTCTGACCTAACATCTCTGTGAATATTAGGCAATGTTGTAGAAAAATTCTTCAAAGAGCTAAGAAGCCAAACATTCACCCAGGAGAGTGAGAATGTTCATTTTCCTTCTTATGCATCAGGTCCCAGTATTGCCAAGAGACTTCATGATTTTTCTGAGCTTTGAACAGCAGTGCAGACGGGAAGTAAATAGGCATTTTTTATTAATTTTTTTTTATTTATTTCTGTATGTGTATGAATGTACTGTCTGCATGCAAGTCTGTGCACCCATGTCGCGCAATGCCACGGAGGTCAGAAGTGGGTGTTGGATTCTCCTGGAGCTAGAGTTCTCCTGGAATTGGAGATTCAGACGGTTCTTGGCCGCCATGTGGGTGCTGGGGATCGAACCAGGGTCCTCTGCAAGAGCTGTCAGTGCTCTTACCGCTAGGCCATGTCTCCAGCCCATAAATAGGCATTTTCACACCATCACTTTATGTCTAGCGCCTAGCCCCTGTGTTTCCTCTCCTGATGGGCCATGTTATCTCAGGAAAACTCCTTCTTCAGCTCACCTGGTCTTCATGGATCCAGACATCTGCTGTCTTTCTATCTATAGCTAGGCCAGGTAAACTGGGCCAGGAATCGATTATTGCAATTTACAGAAACAAGTGTCACTGGCAGAAGTTTAGGTACCTGCCATGTTTGATCTGGATTTTCTTGGAGTAATTGAACTAGGTGCCTCATTAAACCATTTGGTGAACTTTCCGTTCTCATAATTTTACATCTTTATCAGCAGTTAGACATAATGAGTGGAAAGCATCACAGTACTTCAAGATATTACAGAGTAATAAAACATCTCAGGGTAGTTAAAATGTCACAGATCAATAAAAAATAATCACTGAGCATCCCAGGGTTACTTTTCACCCAATAAGTGAAACAAAATGAAACTACAAAACAGCATAAGCTAAAAAATTATGTATGAATATGGAAAGTTAGAAGACTATAACTTTTCCTTATCAGCTAGTCTTTTTTGAATTTGCAAAGAGTCTCCGAGATTCCAACAACACAGAAACTAAAATTGGCATCAGAAGTACCTAAGACCTTTAAAAGTTTTCCCACTTTGCTGTACATACACAGCCCACCTTCCAGATGTTTTTCCCATATATTTCCTAATATATGGGAAACGTACCTTGATTTATGATTTCCTTTGTTTGATTACTATAAAAATTCCATAAAATTCTCACCACATTGGAACATTGGATTTGGGGTAACTTTATCTGTGTTCATGGGCTATGATCAATCATATTCGGCTCCAGAATAAACTCCATTACTTGTGAAGTGATGGTTGTGTTTTCTTCACATCCAACTTATGCTTCCATTTAATGTTTGAGACAGGATCCCAGACCACTGTTCCCTGGGCCCACAGGGTCTTGCTAGGAAGATCAGTGTTACATAAATGAAATTTACTTTTGTTGCCTGAGAAACAGTCCTTTGTGAGAAATGTCAGGGAGAAGGAGACATTGTTGATGACTGCTGAACAAGAGAGAACAGCCTCTAGAAACAGAAATTCTGGAAACTGTGTTGCATGATAGAATTAAATGCTCAAGAAATATGAGTTTCTGATTCTGCCTCCCCCATACCTTGGCTTCCTAGAATAACACAGAAACCACCTTTAAAGATTATGAATTTTCAGTAAATCCCATGAAAACTCCTCAGCCTGATATTTTTGTTTTAAGATTCAACTTCTTGAACCATTGCTAGCAACAGCTCATTTGCATTTTTAAACAGACTGTATTTAGGATTATTTCTAAATGGTCAGAAGTTTTAGTTTGCTAATGGATTTGAAAATAAATTGGAAACTAAAAATATCATCTCTTCCACTGCCAGTCCAGAAGGAAGAGGAACAAATACTGTTCTTCTTGCATCATGCTGAGTCTTATAGAGACATTTTTTTTATTTTTATTTATTTTTCTCTATGTGTACAAATGTACTGTCTGCATGCAGGTCTGTGCACCTGTGTCATGCAATGCCACAGAGGTCAGAAGAGGGTGTTGGATTCCCCTGGAACTGGACTTCTCCTGGAATTGGCATTTCAGATGGTTCTCAGCCACCATGTGGGTGCTGGGGATCGAACCCAGGTCCTCTGCAAGAGCAGTCGGCACTCTTAACCACTAGGCCATCTCTCCAGCCCCCAGACATTTATTTTTATTATCTCAAAATTGGCTGTCCTCTTCTGCTGTTCCATGACAGGTCTGTAACCACCTAATCGACAAGTTGTAGGGGGAGTTGTTTCTCTAGCAGACAGATCTAATGGCTACCTTGTTCAACCAATAGACTAATGACAAGATATCAGTGAATACTTTTGTTTCTATGTCTTTATTTTATTGGTTGGGTAAGTCAGTTCCTGCCCCCTGACTCAAGCACTCTAGGGGTTGATTCTTTAAACTATACTTTATCAAAAGTACTAGCACTCTGAGAAGATTATAAACATCCTAAAAATCTGCATTGCATCTCTTGTTTAGCCAGAAGAGAGACAAAGAGTCAATCATTTCAATGTTTAGTCTTTTCCCTTGATCAAGTGTCAGTGTAGTCTCTGGTCCTGGTGCTGTTACTGGGGAGATTGGGACTTTGTCTTGGGTCTTTAGCATTTTTAGTGAAAGAATTTTAAAACAAACTCAGAAGGAAGTCCAAGGACCTTTTTTTTTAATTTAAAGAACAAGAGTGCAGGCAAGATGAGCATCTCAGCACTTGCTGGTCAGAGGGAGATGGAGCAGAGAGAAAGCCACTCCTTAGAGTTAGGGTCCAAGAAAGCCAGCATGCAGAGCAATGGAGTTCAGGAATCAGTTTCACACTGTGAAACTCCAGGATATAAAGGAAAGCCAACTATTGGCTTTTGGCCAATATCCAGAAAAGAGCTAGAAATAATGAAATGAAAGAGGTATGCTTTTTGAGTTAGAAATCAGAAAAGTGGGCAGGCTTCTCCTTGCTGAACAATGGAAGCTCTATAAGCAGCTTCTGGGGAGGGGATCTGGGAAGCACATTATCTCAATAAGAAGACAATTATTCTTCCCAGCTTCTTAGCTAGTCTTCAGGTGAATCATCTTTCCTGTAGGGTAGTCTCTTAGCCAGGTGATTGACAGGCCCAGTTGGATTAATGCTTAAGGAAAAAGAAAATAATAGGTAATGTTCTAATTTTTGGAGGTCAGAATACCAGATCTCTACCCAGATCCAGAGGAACAACTCAGATTCTACTTATTTGACCTGAAGGAAGTGGCTTTCATTAATGGGCCTCTGCTATGTTTTATTTTGAACTCTAAGAAAAAGCAGTTGTGATGTTTCTCTTTTTAGTGTTACTAGGGAAATGGGTGATAGGATCTAAAGCAGATATCCAGGGAAGGGCCCATCCTCCCTGGCCTCCAATGCTACAGATCTCCATCTAGCTACCTAACACTGATTTTTCTCTTTACCACATGTTCTCTCTATGTAGCAGAGAAAGACTCTGCTCCTTTTTCTCTCTCTCTCTTTAGCAAAAAGAGGGTTCATATACTCCAAAGCCCTGAGTCGTTTATTCCTCTTGACTGTTCTAGATTTACTCAGAACTTTGGCTGTGTGTATGTTTAGATTTGTTCCTATAAAATGAGATACAAATGTGCTCTAAAAAATCTACAAATATTACAATGAGAAATATAATACATTAAACATATTTTAAAATCTGATCACTTCATTTCTTCACAATTTACCATAAAGTACAATATCATGACTTTTGGGGGATCTCCCAAGACCACCTGAGACACAGTAAGGAGCTGGAACCAACCCAAGTGCCCCTCAACTGACGAGTGGATAGAGAAAATGTGGTATACCTACACAATGGAGTTCTATGCAGTGGGAAAGAAAGATGACATCATGAGCTTTGCAGGTAAATGGATGGAGCTAGAAGATATCATGTCGAGTGAAGTAACAGTCCCAGAAAAACAAACAACGAATGGTATCCCTCATCTGTGGATGCTAGCACCAGTTACCTAATTGTATGGCAAACTGAGCAACGTCAATGTGATCTAAAAACAACTGTGCTCTTATATTGTGAATCCCTTAAAATATAATAATAATAAAAACAATAGCATTACTTTTAATTGTTATTTTTATTTTATGTTTATGAGTTTTATGACTATATTGCCTGACAGTATGTAAGTGCACCCGTGTTGTGAAATGCCTGAAGAGGTCAGAAGAGGTTGTGGGATACCCTGGAACTGGAGGTATGGATAGTTACTAGCAGCCATGTGGGTACTAGAAATCAAGCTTGGGTCCTCTGCAAGAACAGCCAGCATTTTTAACTGCTGAGCCATCTCTGTAGCCACACAATCTCATATTTTTCAGTGCCTCTTGCTTTTAGCTCTTAATTGGATATAAAACAGAATATATTTCAGATATTACTCCCCCAAGGTCCAAATTTCTGGCTTCTGCTTTGTATGATTTCAATAAGTACCAACCATAGATTAATGTATTGAAATTAACTGTAGTAAGACAAAAGCCTGGTAGATTAAAAAAAATCATCATATAAAGTCTGAAATTTTCTGCCACTAACCATTATAAAGAAAGTAGGTTTCTGCTTGGTAGAAGTTTTCATTACTTAGTAACTAATTTAATATTGTAAGTCTAAGTCCATTCCTATATTTTAGTGACAAAAAGTGGCATATATGCCAACCTAAATACAGAAAAAATGGATTAGCATTATATTCATTTACGAGAGAACTAATTAAAACTTCAATTTTCACTGAAAATTATGCTAACGTCTTCTACATACAATAAATCTTATTTATGGTGTTTTTCCTATCAAAATATATTTCTATGTCTTGCTATGGCAACTTTCTAAGGTGATATTTAAGCACTTGATAATTAAAATGAAAATTCCTGAGATCATAATTCATAGTTTTCTTGCAATTTTGTTTTTGTATGCTGTTTATTTCCAAATAACCACATTATATTGGAGGAGAGAAAAAGTGAAGAAAGTTATCATACAATTCAAGGCCCCAAAGCAGGGAAAATTTTCAAAGAACCTTGAAAATTCATAGCACATATGCTATAAATAATTTGTGAATTTGTACCTCATACCATCATTCATGAATTCTCATACAGATCATGGTTCTTGAAGGGAACCTGTCTCTAAGGAGTAAATAGGTTAGCAAATTGTACCAGGTGCATGATAAAATTTACTCATCAACTTTAAATTAGGAACCTTTAAATTTATTGTTTGCACGGCATTCACCACAATGCTATTTGCACAGCCATTCCTTAAAACGTGTAATTTGACGGTGACAGTTACATTATTTTTGGTTTTATATAACAGCTGCAGACTATAATTACGACAACTAAAATTTGTGAGTGGGATTAGTTTTCTATAATATAATATTTTGTGTTAGTTGCAGGCCCTGTTGCTCAGTGCTCACAGCCTCTCCCAGGAACTCTTCATTCATTACTGGGATTTGGGTTAGTATTATTTCCAGGAATTATTCCTCCTAGCACATGAAGACTGAAATATTGAAGAATCATCCTCCAGGGATTGAGAGCCCCACACCAAAGACATTCCCTGGACACTTGTTGCTTTACCATATCTCCCAGATGATTAATTTCACACTATTCCAAGAGCTGCTGTTGCTATATGGAACTATTTGTGATAGCTTTTTGACTTGTTAAATGACATGTTTAGAAATCCTCATGACTGGTGTCGTACTTTTTCCTAACTTCAATAATGAAGATGTGTAAATCTGTTATCAATCTTTGGAATCACTGGAAATGGAAAGAAAATAGAATACATTGGAATCAACTAAGACAGTTGTAATTATCTGTGAAGTTCAGGACTTTAGTGAAACAAAGGGAAGGAGAGGACTGGATATTTGTGAATGCTGGTTTGGGGATGTTTGAAAAGGAGCCTAATGAAGGAAGGTGCATCCAGAGTACGTGGGTCAGTACCAGAGGCACTGACTGCTTTGGATACTACACAGTTCAATCCAGGGGTGCTCACAATGCTTCTAATCTGTTGTAAAATGAGTTCAATGCAAGCAAAAGTCTTTAATAGTCTACGTACTCTAATATTTTTGCAGAAAAGGTAAATGATTTTACATCAAACCAGATCAGATATTTTTTAGACTGCACCATCTTTTCATTGAAATAGTAGAGGAGAGTCATTTTGGCCTTCTACACTTTTATGTCACTTAAAACATTATTATGTCAAAGGCAAATGCATCTATCCTCTTTGGGACATTTTCTGTTCTCCTTTTTCATTGACACTCTGGAGGACATTGGAGTTAGGGAATATTCTTTCTTTAATTAACCTACCTTTCTTTGAACTCAGACACTACATTCTTGATGTTTTTGATGGTCTCTAGAATAAGAGAACTGTAAGGAAGTTTACATTGGGTAACAGAAACAATGCTGATATATTTCCCTGGAGGATGAACACCGCAAAACTTTATTTTATTTTACTCAACTACTTGCTATTTTTTTCCTTATTTTCTTCCTTGTGAGTTTTGTACATGCATTTCATGTATTTTTATCATTATCTTCTTCTCCCCCTCTAACTATTCCTAGATACCCTCCACTTCATGTCTTCTTGTTTTGTATTTTATTTAAGTAAATCACTGAGTCCAGTTATTGCTTCTTATATATACATGATTGAGGGGCCATCCATTGGGACATGGGCCACTTACCAAGGTCCACACCAATAAAGAAAACTAACTCTTCCTCCCGTAGCAGCCATCAACTGTCATAGCTTCTCATCTGGGAGTGGGGACTGATGACCCTCTCCTTTCCATACTGGAATGTTAACTTCCTGGATCCGGTGCAAGTCTTGTACCACTGCTGAGTTCATAAGTGCAAGTGCCCAGTTAGTCCATAGACATTGTTTCTTCCCAATATTCCCAGACTTTTTAGCTCTTCCATGATGTTCCCTAATGTGTAGGAGGAGGGAGGACATATAATAAGAATTTTCCTTTTATGGATAAGCATTCCACAGACATCTGTTCTCTGTACTCTGACCAGTTTTGAGCCTGTGTGTGAACCAAGGCCCACTGGAAGAAGTGTGTCTGAACAGGCCTGGGAGCTGCACTAATCTATGGACATAGAGGTGTGCATTTAGAAAGCTGTTTGATACTAGGTCCATTTGGCAAAATAATAGTTCTAAGTTCACCCATAGGACCTATGACCTTTAGCCTCTGAATCTTACCCAGATTTACAGTACCAGATATGAGTTTCCTCCTGTGGAACAAATCTTAGATGCAATGAAAAAGAAGTTGGTTTAACACTATAATATCCATGAGACTATTAAGCCAGGCCAGTGATTAAAATTACTCACAGGATTCACAGTTTAGTAAGACTACTGATGAGTTCTTTTCCCTCAGCAGCCTGGACAATAACTTTTAGTACTAAGAAACTGGCTTGATTTTTCCAACTCCTGTGAAAGACCTCAAATTTTATAACACACTGCCAATTCTAAGACTAGTAATTTTCTTTTTTTTTTTTTGGAATTTTTAAAATTTTATTTTTTGTATAATTTTAATTGAACTTTTGTCCAATTTATTTATTTATTTATTTATTTATTTATTTATTTATTTATTTATATTTTTTATCAAATCTA
>VZQC01003135.1:448063-523126 GCA_009823505.1 Rhizomys pruinosus
TGGAGTTCTATGTGCTTCTTGTATTTGTATTGGTTTGTCTTTTTTTAGTTTGGGGAAGTTTTCATCTATTATTCTGTTGAAGATCTGATCAATACCATTCTCTTGGGATTCATCTCCTTCCTCTGTTCCTATGATGTGAAGGTTTGATCTTTTCATAGTGTCCCACAGTTTCTGGTTGTTCCACTTTTGTGTATTTTTAAATTTTTCATAGACTTTCCTTGAAGTTTTTAGTTGTTCTGTGTTATCTTACAGGTCTGATATTCTTTGTTCTGCTTCCTCCATTCTGCTTCTGTGGCTTTTTCCATTCCTTTCCTCTTGATTGGATGAGTGTTTGATTTCCTTTTTCATTTCCTCTTCTGATTTCTTTAGTATTTCTACTTCTTTTTGGAGCTTCTCAATCTCTTCCTGTAGCTCCTTGCTTTGCTGGTTGTTTTCCTTATCTTTTTCAGCATGGGATCTTTTCAGTGTTTCTACTTCCTTATGGAGTTTGTCATTCTCTCTCTGTAGGTCCTTCTTGAGTTCTTCATTCTCTTTTCTTAGTTCTTTGATTTGCTCTTTATAATCTTGTAGTTCTTTAAGTATGTTCCCAATTGTGTTTCTGATATCTGTGTCCTGGGGCATCCCCAGGAGGATCCCACTGTAGGAATCTTCCATAGGGTTGGTAGAGCTTGGTGGGGGTTTATCCTGCCCTTTTCCCGTGTTGTCTCTTCTTCGTGTTCCTGGCATATGGGCTTCTCCTTGCCTGTGTTGAAGGCTTGCTTTGCTTCTCTCCCTCAGATGCCTTAGTGATCCCAGTTGGGGGAGGGGTGATACCTGCACGTCAGCTGGTCTCAGGAGATCTCGGATCTCAAGACTCGCACAACCCTACCTTTTATACCAGCTGGGAGGATAACTCTGCCCCCACAGCCACAAAAGCCAATTAAGCAAAAAACAACTGGATTAATGGATTACCTAGATTAAGTCAATCAATAATCAGCCTTGCTGAAGCACCCAGTTCCTACCTACCTACCTGAGCTTGCTTCAGCTGGTCTGGGGAGATCTCCGTAATTTTCTTTAAAGTATGACACCTCAGGCTGGGTGTGGTGGTACACACCTTTAATCCCAGCTCTCTGTGAGTTCAAGGGCAGCCTCCTCTACAGAGCAAGTTCCAAGTCAACTAGGACTACAGAGAGCCCTTGTCTCAAAAACACACCCCCCTAAATAAAGACACCTCAATTAACATTTTTAACTCTTAGATGCCATGCATATTTGATTCTCTAAAGCTTTTCCCCTAAGTAATTTTCTCCATAGGGAAAAAAAAAAGAAAGAAACACTTATTTGAACTAATAAATGACTCTAGTAAAGATGTAGGAAAGAAAATCAATATAAACATATAAAAATTGGTTGGTAGCTGGATACATACAGTGGCTCACACTTTTAAACCTAGCACTTGAAGGACAGAGGCCAGCCTGATCTACATAGTGAGTTCCAGGCCAGTCAGAGCTACATAGTGAGACCCTGTTTCAAACAAACAACAAAAAAAAAAGGAAAAGAAAAACAAAAACCTAAACCCTACTATCAGAAAACTAAGCAAAACAAAAAAGACCAAAAAACAAAAAAACAACAAAAATCCTAGTTACATTTTAGAGTGCCAAAAAACCATCTAAGAAATAGATGAAGAAAAATTCCTATCTCCAATTTTACCCCACAAATTAAAATACTAGAAATAAACTTAATCAAAGAGTTTGAGTATTTGCACACCAGACTCTATAAACACAGATGTAGATCCATAAATGGAGAAATGATCACATGTTCCTGGATTGGAAAATATAATATTTTACAGTGTCCATCTTACAAAAGTGATCTACAGAGTCAGTTACCTCTGTCTAAATTCTAATGGCATTTGTAAAAATTTTATTGAATTTTTGTGTATTTCTTGCAGAACATTTCTATTAACCTTAAATGATTTTATAACTGCTTCCCTATTGGCACCCTCCAAGGCTTTCTCCAACTGGAATTCACACACTTTGTCATTTGTGTTAAGGCCTATTGTGTTGTTAGTGTCCCCAGACATTCCTCAGTGCAAGTTCATCCACTGAGGTCTAATCAGTCTTGCTTTAAGAAGACAGCTCTTCCTCAAGTAATAGTAATCAGCTGTCAATATTTCTTCAGCTAAGATTGGGGTCTGCTGCCCATTCCCCAGTCCCATGCTGGGTTTTTGTCTGGTTAAGCTTGCATGGGTCTTATGCATGCTGACACTATTGCTATATGTTCATATGTGCAAGGTCTATAGGACTCTATTTCCATATCATCATGTACCTCCTCCCTGGCTCTTGCAATCTTTCTGCCCTGGGTGAATCAAGCCTAATATAAGAGTTTTGTACAAGGACCCACACTCTGCAGAATCCTAATCTCCACACTTTGGCTATTTGCAACCTTTTCTGTTCATGGACCTCTGTTGCATAAGGGAGCTTCATTAACGAGAGTTAAGAGATTCATTCTTGACCCCTTTACCCCTTGCTCTATGCTGCATGAACCTAAGGTATAGAGGTTGCATTGTAGATGTGTTGCTTGGCTTGGGCAATTCACAGACAATATACATATGTGGCCAGTTGTGGTATTCTGTAATAGTCTCCCTCTGGTACAAAAGAAGCTTCTTTGATGAGTGGTCATGGGATACTTGACTTTAAATATAAGGATACCTATTTTGCAGTTAGTAAAAAGTTATAGTAGTCTAAGACTATGACAGCCTTGGGGAGTTGTCTAAGGTCTATGCCCTCTCCATTCATGTGTATTTGGCTATGTTTACAGTACCACACATCAGTTTCCTCCCATTGAGTGTGATTTAAGTCCAATTAGGTAACTATGATTGCCCACAATAAGGAAAATGCAAATTAAAACCACTTTAAAACTTTAAGATTTCTTCTTACCCCAGTCAGACTGAGTAGGATCAAGAGAACAAATGATACCAAATGCTGGAAAGGATGTGAAGAAAGGGGAACAGTAATCCACTGTTGGTAGGACGATAAGCATGTGCAACCACTATGGAAAGCAATGTGAAGAACTCTTAAAAAATAAAAAATGCAGGGCTGGAGAGATGGCTCAGCAGTTAAGAGTACTGGATGTTCTTGCAGAAGACCCATGTTTGAATTATAACATCCATATGGTGGCTAAAAACAATCTGTAACTCCAGTTCCAGGGGATCCGAAACCATCTTCTGACTTCTGCAGGCATTGCACAACATGGGTACACCTACTTACATGCAGGCAATACACTCATACACAATAAATAAATAAATAAATAAATAACCCTTAAAATGGTGCCTACTATTTGACTCAGTTACACCACTCTTTGGCATATACCCAAAGGATTCATCCTATTGCAGAGGTACTTGTAATCCATGTTTGTTCCTGCTTTTTTTCACAGTAGTTAAGAGACAGAAGTAACCTAAGTGTCCCTCAACTCAACTAATAAGTGGGTAATGAAAATGTATATTTATACAATGCAGTTCTACAGGTAACCTGCAGGTAAATGGATGGAACTAGAAACCGTTATATTAAGTGAAGTAGCACAAACTCAGAAAAACAATGTATGTTCTCCCCCATTTGTGCATCTTAGGCCCAAATCCTTATATTCAGAGTATGTATACTGATGTAACTGCAGCAATCAAGAAAATGGAAAGGAGACATGGAGGTAAAGGGAAAGAAGGAACCTGGGAGAGAAAAATAATAGGAGACAGGTGTTACTAAGGGAGAAATGGATGATATATTACCAGTTGTTCATGAACAGGCACTTACCTAGTACAATATGTGTATTTAATCAACTACAAAGTTATATAAATTGATGACCTAATTTTCAACAGTTTCTGCCCTTCAAGTGAGACTGGCCTCAGGAGGACCAGAGAGTTCGTGGTTCTTAAACGCAGAAGAGTGGTGACTTGGTTTCTGTCTTCTGCTTGCATCTTAGCATCCTGTTCCACACATCTTAAGAATTATATTTTCCCCGAAACATAAAAACCTAAATAGGAGTTCAGTTTTGTAGATTGAGGTGCACAAGAACAAAGTCAATAAAATTTTAAAATGGCAAAATCAATGCCATTTTAAGAATAAATACCAATAATAGTAGTGCTTCTTGCCTTTTGATCTGGTATTTGGTGTGATCTACCTGAACTAGTTCTGAGTACGACATTTATTAATGGGTATTTTATGTCACTAGATCAGATTGACAGAAGAGAACAGGAAATTGAGAAATGCTTTATTTTTATGCTTAGAAAATGTTGCCATTTGTATTAATGGTGGGTTAGTCATCTCATTCTGATATATGAAAAATACAGTTTATTTCCTTATCCTATTAAGATGCTCTAGTCATAAACTATTCTTCCTTTGTTCTGATGACTAAATGATACTGTACCCATTTAAAGAATAATGAGTCTTTCCAAGTGAAATTCCGGAATAATGATGATGATACTGCTGTCATGGCCCATTAAGTTGATCACTTTTCCTATGGCCATGAGCAAAGACCTGGCAAAGGCAGCTGCTGCACTCCTTTATTACTGTGGTGAAGCACCATGAACAGGACAATTTGATTTGGCTTCGGATTGGAGACCCTGTCTCAAAAAGACCAAAAAAAAAAAAAAAAGTTAAAGAAAAAGAAATTTGTTTCTAAAAGATGTCATACCTGAAACAATGGAAAAGCCAAATTACTTCTATTGTTGATACCCCCCCCCCAANTGTGCACCCGTGTCGTGCAATGCTGCGGAGGTCAGAAGAGGGTCTCAGATTCCCCTGGAACTGGAGTTCTCCTGGAATTAGAGTTTCAGACGGTTCTCGGCTGCCATGTGGGTGCTGGGGATCGAACCCGGGTCCTCTGTAAGAGCTGTCGGCACTCTTAACCGCTAGGCCATCTCTTAAACTCCCATAGAAAATAGAGAGATAAAGTAGGAATGAGGTAAGGCTATGAACTTCCAGGGTTGGGCCCCAGTAATGTGCTTCCCCCAGCTAGGCCACACCTCCAAAAGGTTCCATGACCTCCCCAAACACCACCAGCAACTGTGTAAGTGTTTAAAGACTTGGGTTTATGGGAGGCATTTCTCATTCAAACCACCACAGAACCTTATTAAGGAAAGGATTATTTGGGTTCCCAGTTTGGAGAAATGTAGTCTAGCAGGGCAGAGAAGGCTTGCAGGAAATTGGAAGTGACTAGTTACATTGCATCTGCCACCAAGAGACAGAGTGTGGTCAATGCTGCTGCTCAGCTTGCTTTCTCTTCACTACCTTTTTATTCATGGGGGACAACAGCTCATGGGTTAAACCTCTCTGGGAACACACTCACAGAACAACCCAGAAGTTTGTTTCCTAGGTGATTCTAAGTCCAGTCAAGTTGACAATGAAAATTAGTCATCACACTTGTGTAAACAACATGGACACAAATAAAATCATACTCTCTGACTGAAGGAAATGCTACCTCTCTGCAGGAAGACTTATGGGATGGAATTGTGAGGTATTCCCAGAGCACAAGCTTTATAGTTGGGGAGCACTATTGTGTCTGTCCTAGTTTGTCTTCCATTGCTGTGACAAAACACTCTGACCGACACCAACTTGGTGAGGAAAGGGGTTATTCAGCTTACATCTCCTGGGTCACAATTCATCACTCAGGGAGCCCAAGGCAGGAACTCAGGGCAGGAACCTGGAGGCAGGAGCTGAAGCACAAGCCATGGAGGAATTTTGTTCACTGGCTTGCTATCCTGGCTCATGCCCAGCCTGCCTTCTTATACAGTACACAACAACCTGCCCAGGGTGGCACTACTCATTATGGGCTTGGCCCTCCCGCATTGCCTGACAATCAAGACAATACACCACAGATGTGGCCACAGGCCAATCCAATGGAGCCAATTCGCCAATTGAGGCTCCCTCAACCCAGGTGTGTCAAGATGACAGTAAAGCTATCCAGCACAGTGTCCTTGGCACCTGATAGTGTGTCTGTTACTTAAACCATGCAGAGGCTTATCAGGCAGAAATTATGGGTACAGAAATCACCAAAACCATGCTTATCAGGAGCTAAATAAAGAGAAGCAGAAAAATATCCATCGACTACCTCCCATTTTGAGGTTTTTGAGGTGATGTTGATGTCCATGCACATAGAACTTAGAATGAAAAAGTCTCCCCGATGTGTTCCACCCTCATTTCAAGCCAGGCCTTTTCCAAGGTTGGTTCCTAGTCCTTCTCCAATTCTTTGCCTCCATGGATCTTCATCAGTGTCTTTTTTCTTTTTCCCATTATTTTTGTCTTAGTTTTAGAACTAAAAGATAATTGTAATGACAGATATTGGGAGACATCAAAAATCCATGAACAAGAGCTAAGATTTACTTAATACTTTATGCTAGGTCTTATGCTATGTGATTTACATGTTGAATTGAACTAAACATCTATATTAAACTGAGATGCTTAATACCAGTTTAGAGTAGAGGAAACTGACAGTCCATAAACTTAAACAACTAATCAAGACCAGGAAGGGTTACTAACAGTTATAATCCTAGTACTCAGGAGGCTGAAGCAGGATTGTCATGTTTTTTTTTGTTTTTTTTTTTTTTTTTTAATTTTTTAAATTTTATTTATTTATTTTTTATGTGTATGAATGTACTGTCTGCATGTAGGTCTGTGCACCCGTGTCGTGCAATGCCGCGGAGGTCAGAAGAGGGCATCGGATTCCCCTGGAACTGGAGTTCTCCTGGAATTGGAGTTTCAGACGGTTCTCAACCGCCATGTGGGTGCTGGGGATCGAACCCGGGTCCTCTGCAAGAGCAGTCGGTGCTCTTAACCGCTAGGCCATCTCTCCAGCCCAGGATTGTCATGTTTTTAAAGCCAGGCTAGGATATACATAGTGAGTCCAAGACCAAAAAGGCAAAACAATAGCAATAGTAATACATAATAATCAATATGTATATATTAATGAATAACAGATTTGAACACCCAAAACATTTTTGTCCCTCTGATATTATTGTACCAGATATACCTAGAAGTTTTCTAATTGGTAGAAGAATGGCTAGGCACATCACAAAATACACACTAGAGAATAAATAAAACAGCAGAAAAGAAGCATTTATAAGGCCAGAGTCAACAGACCATAGATAACTGATGTCCTCCAGTCTCAGTACCTTCCGTGGAGAGGTATGGCAGGGCCTATGTCTGCATTATGTACTGTGGACTTTATTCAAATTGAGGGACTTGAGACTCTTTATTACGTGTGATATATATTCTGTTTCTTTATTCATATAGACATAGATAAAATAAAATTTCATTAAGGTGAAGCAAATAGCCTGTTTGGCTCTAGAATATTAGATTTTTGATGTCTAATTACTAACTGCCTCATATCAAAAAGCCTTGAGGAACTGGGAACTGTTGGGGCCTGTGTTTGGGTAACAGGGCTGTTTGTGAAGGAAGTCTTCAATTTCACGGTAAATTCAGATTGGAAAATGCCTCTGTCTCTGTGATAATGAAAGTTACCAAATATCCAGCTAATGTGTAGACCAATAGATTCTGAACAGCTCCAGTGCTGTCTTCATATGATTTTTGGTCTTAAACATAAGACACACTATCTAAGAAGTGAGCAATTAGCATATTCCCTCTCCTCTTTGAGGATCAGAGATGGACACTGCTGTATTGTTGTTGAAAGTTTCTCTTTGATCATTAACATGTGCTAAGGATAGAAACTACTCAGAAAATAGTTAACTATGATAATCTGAATAGTTTCTAATATTTATTTATTTGTTTGTTTGTTGTTTGTTTTTGCTAAGTGTGTGTGGGGGGGAGAGAGAAATTTATGTATATATGGAGCATACATGTGAGTGCATGGGTGCACATGCCCCCCCACACACACATGTTGAGGCTAGAGCAGGTGTGTTCCTCTATCCCACTCTTCCCTGTTGCCTTGAGAGCAGGTTACCCACTGGATAGAATCTCCCCACTTTACTAGGCTGGCTAGCCAATGAGCTCTTGAGAGCTACGTGTCTCTGTCCTGTAATGCTGTGGGTACCTACACATGCAGAAATTCCAGGCTTTTGGTGTGGGTGCTGGGGAGTCAAATAAGCACTCATCCACTGAGTCATTTTCTTGGCCCTAACCTGCATTATTTATATTTTAGATAATTTTATAAAGAAAAATAAAGGCAAAAGTTGGCTTTGCCTCTTTCCTCCCTTTTCCATTCTAGTCAAGAAAATGAAGCTGATCTGCACTCTGCATCTTGCCCTGGGGTTCAGTAGCCAAATGGCATTGCAGAGATGAACAGGAGACTAGACTTCTCCAATTTTCCATCCGAGTGCTTCTCTTCCTGCCAGGAATGTGACTGGAGTGTTAAACTTAGAGGCATTAACTTTGTGAAGAATTTAAACAGCAGTTCAAACATATCCATGGCAGTTCATATTTATATATTTTCTGGTTGGCAGTTGGAGGAGTTGGAGAATTAAGGGATCTGACATGCTGCATACACTTTGCCTGCATATGCCTCCTCTAGAATTTCACTCAACGCATGTCGTTAAAGCACTCACAAACAGGACAGTGTTCTCAGTGCATCAGGAAGGAGATGAGAAGGAACAGTCTTACTATCCAGGAACTTTATCTGATGTACTGTTCTCATTTTGTACCTTGAATATTTTTGCCTACAATATTACCAGTCCAGCTGTGCATTTTATTTTTCTAAGCTCCTCAAAATTGTGTTCTAATTGTTGAAACTAGACTATATTTTTCATTATACTGATGATTTTGCAGAATGAAGTCTCAATATGGAAGCAAATTAGCACATGGATGGTAATGAAGGTGTGAACACTGCATTCTGTTCTCTGAACATGGACCACCAGTGACTTTCCTGGGGGATTCTGGGAGTTGAATCGGTCTTGTTATTTTTGCTGCTTCAGTATACTTAACAAGAAATCTCCTACCAGAAAGTGTCTCTACACCAGAGAGACAACTATCTCTATCTTTCTCAGGCTTTTCTAGTTCCAAATTTACCCAGATTTTAAAAGTAAAGTGTCACAGCTAGCCAGCCCTAGCCTAGGAATTGTTGGAGACTGATAACTGCCTGGTCAGGAAGAGCAGACCTTATTGATAATCACTAGATAGGCTGTCTACACCCCAGTGGATAAATTTGCATGGAAGGACATCTAGGTATGAATCCTTGACTGAATAGGACTTAACAGGTGTGACAGAATGCATGAGGTCTGGCAGGTGGGTAATGGGGGGGATGGGCATGAGTGGAGAAAGGGGTCTAAATTTTATTGAAAATTGTTGTATTAAATGTACTAAAAGACCTAGCAATTACTGTTTCAGTCATATTTTAATATTTCTACCCTAGCTGCTTCTAACTCTCAAATGTGTATTTGGGGGAAACTCTTCAAATCATGCTTTAAACATGATTGACTCCCAATCACTCATCAAATAACAAATCTCAGAGCTACTTTAGATCTCCAGCATCCTTAAAAGCAATGACTTATTTATTTCTTCCTGGTACAAAGTAATAGTTACATCCAAAAGAAAAGTGAATCTGGAAAGAGAAAGCTACAAATATAGAAATAAATGGGCCAGGAAATAGAGAGCAGTGCATGGAGACACATCCGAAACAGCAGCATGTAGGGAGACTGGAGAATAGAAAATCGTGTTAATCTCTAGTGCTTAAAGAACTTTAGGGTGATCTGGGCAACCTAACTGACTGTCACTGTAGGATGCAACATAGCTATCAAAGGAGTCAGTGCAATTTGGATCCAACTAAGCAGTGTCATCATTTCCAGAGGAGATAATCTTCCCTCTATGGATGGAGCTTCACGTGGGATCTATTTAAGCGGCTATCAAGGTAAATTTCAGAATAGACATTCATAGACTGCAGACCTAAATGCAGACAATTAGAGATGTGCAAGACAGCTACACCCTTGACCCTCCTGGCTCTGTAGCAGCTCCAGGCTAATCAAACAGCCTTTGGCCTTTTGAGGCTTTATCCCTACAAGGTGTCTCTAATTTTACTTGTCAGGTAACTGTGTATGGAGGAACAGCCTCAGATTACTGTTACTGGCATAACTTGGTAATAAGCACAAAAATCCAGACAGGTTTGAAAATCAATTTCAAGTAAGAGGTCTTGAATATTTCAGTTAATGGTTGAGAAATCTGCTGCTCTATGCCTTTGTGGCAGGCAGGAGTGCTCTTCAGATCAAATCCCTAACTTTAAAACTCTACCAAATGGGAAGGTAAAGGCATTAAAGTTTCTTTTCAGTCTTTTATTTTTGAATAAGTTCAGATTAATAAAAATTTTTTTAGAGAATTTACATACCCTGTACCTTGGATTTTTTTGTTGCAAATAACTTACGGTATTATAAAATATATTTGTCATGAGTAATACACCATTATTGATTCCTTATTATTAACTTAAATCTATGGTTTGTTAATATTCTCCTTCTCCTCAGTTTTATCTAATGTCATCTTTCTGTTCCAAGGTTTCCAAGGAATTACATTATATTGAGTAATGCTTCTGCCTACGCTTTTCCTGGTTGTGAAACATTTTTTAGGTTTTACTTACTTTTGAGGATTTTGACTTTCTACAGAGCACTGACGAGCCCTAGGAAGCATTTCCAATAATCAAAGCTAGACCAATCTGAGTAACAAAAGAACGTATAATTGATTATATCCCTAAATATAAAACACCTATCTATGAGTCTACATTTATATGAAAGAATGAATAATAAAGAAAATAAGGATTAATCAATCTCCCATGCAGAAGTTTTCCAGTTTTAAGTGCCGTTCTGCATGGTGACTTCCTTTCAAACAGTCATGCATGGAAAGAGTGGGTGACTTCATGGAAATAGCATTATTTCCACTAGTTGATGATGTTTAATGACAACAATGACAAATGGTGCTGGTGCTCTGTGTACCTGGGAGAATGTGATGAAAAGAGATCTCTGTAGCCTTCCTCCCAAAGCTTAGAACTGAATCTAATTAACAGAAAAATATCAAATAAAACCAATTTGAAAGACATTAGCAATAAATTTTTCCCCAGTTACCATGAGAACGATTTTTTTAAAGCACAGTGATAGGTACCCTTCAGTTTGAAAGGCTTTGTTGTAATGATCCCTTCCATCTTTCACAGTTTTATTCTTTCCTATCCTTACTCAGAAATACAGAAATGAGACTGGCTCTAAAACCCAAGAGAGACAATGTCCTTTTCCTCCTTTCCACATCAGTGATTACACATGAAGTGTGTGCATTTAGATAAGCATTATATAATTTCCCTTTGTTACTTAGGTGGCTGGTGGAGAGGACCCACAACTGTTTATCATCTCTGTAGTAACCATGTTGTTGGGTTTGGTGTAAAGTGACAGAAGAGCTCATCAACAGCAAGAAATTAGATCCCACACAGAAAACATAGTTTTAACAGAGAAATTCTAATTCCATATGATGCAAGATCATGAAAATAGTGCTGTTATATTTGAGTATGGAAAGCTATTTTTCTCACTATCTGCCCAAGGGGCACTTGATTATAGGAGTCTCCAAATCCTTCCTGTACTCTAATCCTGTTGAGCTTTGTTCATTATAAGGAGTAGAACCTTGGACACTTTCCTCTGGGTAGTTGCCATGCTTACAGGAGCTTACTTTCTGTGATAAATCTGAAATAATCTTTGTGAAAATAGTGCAATACTTACCATAACCTCTTGTGGAGCCTATTCATCCATGCATTTCAACACTGCTCCTAAACACATGTACTGAAATCATAAGTCCTGTGTAGTGCTGATAGAATTTTATCGTCTAAATGTAGTAAAACATTGAATAATAAAATGAAATTATTTTTTCATAATATTTAAATTCAATAGCATGCATGTGTATGCATTTTTTAAAATATTTTTTAGTTTTATTTTATTTATTTATTTATGTGTATCAATGTACTGTCTGCATGAAGGTCTGTGCACCCATGTCATGCAATGCCTCGGAGGCCAAAAGAGGTAGGATTCCCCTGGAACTGGAGTTCTCCTGGAATTGGAGTTACAGACGGTTATCAGCTGCCATGTGGGTGCTGAGGATCGAACCCAGGTCCTCTGCAAGAGCAGTCGGTACTCTTAACAGCTAGGCCATCTCTCCAGCCCCACATGTGTATGCATATTTAAAAGTGTGGAGCTGGGTGTGGTGGCATACCCCTTAATTCTAGCACTCAGAAGGGAGGCAGAGGCAGGTGGCTCTCTATGAGATGGAGACTAGCCTGGTCTATATTGAGACTTCCAGGCCAGCTGGGGCTACTGAAAGACCGTGCCTCAGAAAGAAGACCAAAATTCCAAATAATAAGTAACATAAAATTTGTGGATCTAAGCTGGGTGTGGTGGCACATGCCTTTAATCCTAGCACTCGGGAGGCAGAGGCAGGCGGATCTGTGTGAGTTCAAGCCCAGCGTGGTCTACAGCGTGAGTTACAGGACAGCTGGGGCTACAGGGAGACCCTGTCTCAAAAAGACTAAAAAAAAAAAAAAAATTGTGGATCTATTGCACACCTTGTGGTACACTACCCAGTATGTCTCCCTTTCTTAATGGATTTATCATTAATTACCTAAGAATATTAATGATAAAAATACCTGATAATTTCTCATGTGATCTTTCGAATTTCTCTTTTGTGCTATTCTATTTGGATCCTGGACAGAATAAATTAATGTAAACATCATTGGGAATTTTACACTGCCATCTAGTGATATTCAATCTCAAACAAGTGGAGGATGAAGAAAGCCATACTTAGCACATTCAGTCTATCTGACATTGGCAGGCCCTGGCAGCAGCTTAGAGAAACTAATTTTAATAACTCTTATGTTTAATATCAAGTTCCTTATCTTTTATCACCAACAAACTGAACATGAATGTAGAATTTTTTAGGAAAAACTGAGGTCCAGAATCAATGAGTCTCACTCTTTGGAGGCTGTGACAGTGACTAGTATTTATTAAGTGCTCACCATTTACCAGCCATGCTCCAAGTGCTCTGTGTATTATCTTATCTAATCCTAACCCCAGACTTAGAAAGCAGCTATGGTCTTGTCTCTGTTGTTCTTAATATCACATAATCACTAAGTTATCATACTGTGATTTTAAAATCATTTGGGCTAGTTCCAGAGACTTCATGTTAACAAAGAAGCTACAATGGTCTTTCTTACTTACCTGCCTCTCTAGCACAACACACACACACACACACACACACACACACACACACACACACACACACACAATCGTGCACTGCCTTCTGTATACACCCCATTCCAAGATCATGTGTTTTGATCCTTGACTATGATCTTGGTTGGAATCCTGTCTTGGTATTGTCTTGCAAATAGCACTAAGTTGCTTCCTTTGGACCTTTTTTGTTTTGCAGAAATGAATAGTTGGCCTCACTTTGGATGTTTTTAGTTCTTTAATGTTAGTAACCAGATGACTATCTTGCCATAGTTAATACTAGCAATATGAGCTCTAAGAAAATGAAACAAGGATGACATCAGCTTAAAAGAAGCTCTTTCTACACACAGGTGATCATTAACTTGCCTATATCCTGCAAACTCTAGGCAACCCCTCATCAATCAGAATCTCTGTTAAGTGACATCACACAATTCAAGCAGCAGAGTGAGAAGGATGAGGTGAGTTTGTGGAGCCAAGGACATGATTGCAATGCCCTGGCAGGTTTTATGGTGTTGGAGTGTGTCTGTGTGCTTGGGAGTAGTTTTGAGAAAAAGATAAACACTGTGCCTTACCAAACAGAGTGTTATCCTCAATCCAAATAGAAAAAAAAAAAAAGGTAAAGAAAAATATTTTACAAATAATTATTTGCTAAGATGAAAATATTTTCTTCTATTCAGAATGTAAAACACTGCATAAGAAATTAGAGAAATCCACTACCTCTCTACTGTTTAGAGTTAGGTCCAGGGAGAGTATTAGTCTGCGCAGTGTATAAAAATAGAAACTTATTTCTTACAAACTTTACCTAGGAAATTCAATAAAAGAGTACTAACAAGGCCAAATATAGTGAGCACCTTCTTCCAGTTTCAGACCACTAACTTCCTACTGTGTTCTCATGTAGTAGGAAAGAATGAGTGTGATCATTTGAAACACTTTTGTAAGGACACTAATCCCATTCTCCAAAAGTCTGTTGTAGTGACCTCATCACCTCCTAAAAGGTACCACCTTCTAACACAATCATTAGTTTTAGGTTCATTTTGCAGGGAGACTCGGCACAAAGAAGAGAAAATGTCAGGACTCTGATGTAAAGGAAGTCGGGTTTATGTTAATTAGGGTGGCCGGCCTGCCTGTGTTGGGATTAGGATGACCAGCATTAGAATGACCCCCAAATGGCAGTTTTATATCCAGGCACACAAAGAAGTGAGTTTATGAGAAAGTGGGAAGGAGATGGGGGAATGGGCGTAGGTGGGTCTGCGGCTGGTATCAGTAGGAGCATCTCGAGAGGGAGCGAGGCCTGGTTCTGGTCTCCAGTGAGGTGTAATTGCAGGAGGGCAGTCCAGGGTAATTATTTCTCAGGACTTCTGTGTCAGCTGGCTTCCTGAAGTCCCTGACTTAGGTGGGCTACAACCTTACAATTAGATGGGTTAAGAATGAAAAATATAAAGTTGAGGAAATGGCATTACAACACTCAGACCACAACTCAATGGCCTCGACTCCTCACCTTTACAAAACATCTAAATATCAAATGGCATGGTAGAATGGAAATGTTCATAGAGAGATAAAAGAATGATAATCTGCCCAAAATATAGTGAATCTCTTGATGTCTCAGATACTGAATTATGCAGACACATGCCCACTCAAGAGAACATGAGGAAACAATATGCCACAGGGACAGTGGTCCTTGCCTAACACTGCACCCTTCAGGAGTCCTCTCTTCATGTTAACCTATTCCTGCTGTCACTCGCAGCAGTCTCTTTTTCATGTCACTGACATTGAAGAGTATCACAGGAGCACATCTGTAAAAAGTTCTAAGCAAGATATATAAATAAGAAGCTGCCTAAAGTCAGATTTAACATTTCTTTTTTAAAATTAATTAATTAATTAATTTATTTATTTCTATGAGTGTACTGTCTACATGTAGATTTGGGCACCGGTGTTGTGCAATGCCTCGGAGGTCAGAAGAGGGTGTCGGATTCCTCTGGAACTGGAGTTCTCCTGGAATTGGAGTTACAGACGGTTCTCAGCCGCCATATAGGTGCTGGGGATCAAATCTGGGTCCTCTGCAAGAGCGGTCGGCTCTCTTAACCGCTAGGCCATCTCTCCAGCCCCTGATTTAACATTTCTTTTAAATAGCTCCATCTGTTCTGCATTTTCTCTGTCACTACAATGCATTTTAATTTAACTAGGGTATGTCAGGTTGCATCAAATATCATTTACACACTGTGAATACAAATAGGAGGCACTGAGTTAATATAATTTGAGTTAACAGCTTATCAAACTTATGCTTTCAGACAATGTCCCTTACCTACAGTTCAGGGAATCATTTCAGGAGTTCTGACTGGTCCATCTGAAGCTTTTGGTAGAACAGCTACACTTGGCAGAAACTATTCTCATCCACAGTCCCATGTGTTAGCTTAGAAAGAAATTAAATGCACCCACATTAAAGGACCAGGCATGTGCCTTTAGCTTCTGAGACTTCCCCTATGATACTGAGTTAAAAGGTGAGTTTACTTATTCTTCTATGCTACAAAGAATAAAAAGAACCTTGGAGTATTATATGAAGATTGTTTATGCTTCAATAATTGTAGCACTTTTTAACTCATTCTCTAATGAAGCTGTTGAACTTACTGGGTAGAAAGAAGTATGTTATTATATTTAGAGGTCATCATAGTATTGAAGATGAAGAGAAATATGGCCATGCACTTAATATTACTCTTGTGTATGTTTAATAATGTTTCTATCATTTAATAGCTGATTTTAAACTTTAGGACATAGTCCTCATTTTATGGTGATTTTATGGATGTTCACTGAAATGGAGAACACGAGGGCCTCAAAATTATCTTAAGGAACAAATGACACAGTAATCTAGTGAAACATCTGTTCACAATTACCTTGTGTGCTAAGGCAGCTGCCATAAAACCTGTTGGTAAAGAGGATCTTAAGTCCTGCCTTAAGTATCTGTCTTTGCAAACACATGCCTACAGAAGGAATTTCCACTTGGCGATTTTAGGGCAGGTAAGCATCTGTGCTGGTAATCATGCAGTCTGTAACATAACAATGTAACAAAGAATGATTTGATTCTGGGAGTCCGAGAAACACTGTGAGGGAACTCTCCTTGGGACTTTAGAAGGGCATTCTGATCTAGTCCAACGGCATAAATAAACGCTCCAGAATTCACTTGTCTCAGATGCTTTCTCTGTGTGTGTGTGCCTCAGCCCCCTGCAACTGTATAAAACGAAAGTTAAGATATACAAAAGAAATATCAAAAGAAGGATTGAGGAAAAGCGGAAGCATGACAGCAAGTAGCAGGCTTGTGACCAGATCAGGAAGTGGAGAGATCACCTGATCACACACAGACAGTAGAGAGCAAAGCGAAGGAGGCTGAGGCTATAAACTCCCAATGTCCTGCCAGTGGCCAGCGATGTACTTCTTCTACTGAGGCTGTGCCACCTCCCCAAACAGAGCCACCAACTGGTGACCAAATGTTAAAATACCTGAGCCTGTCTGGCAATTAATCAAACTACCACATCCCTAGACTCTTAGATTTGTGCATCTCTCAATCTAATCAGAAAAGCTTCTTCCTGCAGCAGATGGCAATTAACACAGAGATCCACAGCAGGCCAAAGATCGGAGAATGAGAAATTTCAGAATACTCAGTCCCAAATGGGACAGCTATATTACATCAGCGCCTCCTCCTGAGGCTCAGGGATCTTTGTGGAAGAGGGGCAGAGGTGGTGGATGACTAAAATGAAACACTATTTTCAGACACAGCCGGGCAGAAGCCCATATGGACCCACAGTGTCTGTGACAGCGTGGACAAGACTGCAAACTCAAGACAGACAATCTGTAGTTCTAATGAAAAGTTGATCCTTTCAAGAAAGAGTCTTTTAAAGTATTATGTGAAAAATAATCTTCATTTTTGGAAATCAACATCTTTGTTCTAAATGTAGCTTCTAAGCCCAAGCTGTGGTTATATTCATACAGATGTGGTGAGATGGGGTCAAACACAATGGGAGCCAGGGTGGCAGTTTTCCTAATCCAGCCTTGCAGAGTTAGTGAGAAGCCATCTTGATCTGATCCTGTGCTCCTATGCTTTTGTTCACGGAAATATGCTGTGACCTTTTCTCCCTCCTGGAATATTTCTTCCTAATGATACACTTGGTTCTTCTTAGAACCTGTGACTAGAAAAGTCAATAACCTTCATGTTTAGGTCCCGTGAAAATTCAAATCTTGATAGTTTTCTTTGATTTTCAAAGAATGAGCTTTTCTCTGCCCTCCTGAATAAAACTGGCTGTCAACAATTCTAGAAAGATCTCCAGTACTGATCCGCAGTGATTGTTTCATGAGACAGGAACAGTGACCCATAACCAAAGCATGTTGCTTATACTTCTCTAATATTTAATATTTCAAAAGAGTACATTTGGAGCAGATCAACCAACTCAATCTCAGAAAGATTGCTCTAGTCAAACTAACAAATGAACAAAACAAAAATCCTGCTCCCAGGAAAGGATTTAAGAACCAGAAGGCCAAGACCCCTGCTGCTACTTGGTGCATTCTAGGCAAGATAGGGAAGCTGCACCCTACTATGCTCTCTACAGTATGGTAGTCTAACAAGATCTGCATAAAAACATAACCAATTGACATGCCAAGGTGAATAGTGAAGATATCATTGGGTCCCACCTCCCCATGAAGATCTACAGGCAGTCACTAGATGTTGAGGTAGGGGGAATCAGTTTTCCCCAGGGACCGCCTCCCTGAGAGTTTATCCAATCCCAAGTGGTACACACTAGCACCAGTAAGTGTATTAAGCACACTATATGTGTGTGTGTGTGTGTGTGTGTATGTGTGTGTATGCAACAATAATAATTGAAAAATAGGACAAGAAATTGAGAGGGAGTTGGGACGTAGGAGGGGCTGCAAATATAATACTCACATAAGAAACTCTCAAAAATATAAAACCACCCCTGTAATCTCTCTTGTTTGCATGCTGAGCATAGAGATTAGAAGGTCCTTAGAGACCTAGGTAGTGAGTAGTTGACAGAGAGAAAGGCAGCTGAGTCCCTAAAATTGTTACAGAGAAGCTTGCCAAGCATCTGCATCAGACTATTTCATGAACAAAAAATAAATATCTGTCGTTCATATGACATTATATTTAGGGTTTGTTTGCTATAGCTGCTATAGCGAGTAGTTTATCTTAATATATTTTCTGAAATATTACGTTCACCATAAAGGTCAGTCACTTTTTATTGAAGTTTAAATATAGTATGTGAAACTTAAATACAATGTTGTAAGCTCATGCAGTTCTCTGGTGGGAGAGTACTGAGTACAGTCAGCCAAAGACTCTGGAACTGTTCTGTACTTCTTAGGTACTTATTAACTGCCAGTCTTTCAAAGAATATATCCTGATTAGTGAGAAAAGATAAAGATTGCTTGGTTATGTTTTCTATATTCAAAAAAGAAAGATTAATAAAATTAAGACAAATATAAATCTACATTAAAAATTTACATTTTTTATTTTGATGGCTAATGCCTGTCATTCAGCTCAGGGTAAGTCGGCTTGCTGGTGGGGTTGGAAGGTTGTGAGTGAACTGAGAAATTCATGGAGTTTAATTATAAAGAGAGCCCCAGTATTCAGAGAACTTAGAGCATCCTTGGAAGTCAGAGAAAGAAGAAAGTTAAAGGGGTGAATGAGAAGAAATGGGTAAAAGAAGCTTTAAAAATACAGTTTCAAAGAAGTGTAAGTATAGCTACTCTTCTTGCTATTGTAACCAAATCTCTTACAAAATAGCTTAAGGGAGGAAGGGATTTTGATTTACAGTGTGAGAGAATGCAGTCTATCATGCTTGGGAATACATGGAGACAAGTGGCTATGGCTTGTATGTGGCAGCTGCTCACTCACATCTCTACAAACGAGGAAACAGGCAGCACTGTAGGAAGGAGCCAGGGCGAGACTCACCCAGTCATCTCCAAAGACCTGCCCCTGGTGGCTTGCTTCCTCCAGTGAGACTCCATTTCTTGAAGGTTCTACTACCTCCCAAAACAGTACCACCAGCTGCAAGTTTTCAAGTATATGAGTCTGTGAAGGATGTTCTACGTTCAAACTGTAACAAGAAGTACTTAAAATGAAAGTATTAAAACTCTGTCCTTACACACAGTTTCTAGAAAATTAAACTGCTAAAATTTCTAAGAAGTAGGGCGAATATAGATGGATGTATACAGACATATAGGGTTGATGAAATCATATCCAATCTTAAAATGGAAGATGCAAGAAAAGATTACAGCTATAGTCAGTAAATTAAATAAACCTCATGATGGATCCATGCAAGATTAAAGGTCAGCCTTGGAGAAGTTAAATTTTTCTTTATGGGGGATTGGTTAGTTTAATTTCAGAGGCAGCCAGGGAGATCACTGAGCCTGGGAGGCAGAGAGGGAGGAAGGGAAAGTCTTGGGCCCTAGCAGGTCTTCCATCAGAGCTGTAGCACTAGAGCTTCCAAGAGAAGGTTAAGGTTCCTGAGTGCCCCCACTTCATTCATTCGAGTATTTTTTTTTTTTAAATTTAATTTTTATTGATGGTTTGTGCATTTTATACATCATTTTCCAATTCAGATCAGGCATATTTCCCTTTCCCTTCCCCCCCACCCCCACCCCATCCCAGATCATGTATTCTGCCATAACTGTCCTGCATCTTTCAGGTTTTTTTTTTTGCAATAGTAAAGAACAACAACAGAAAAGACTACTACAAAGAAGGTACGGAATGTTGGAATTATGGAGGGGGGGATGGGTGGGAGAGGGACACGGATGGATATTCAATCAAGGCATATTTAATTTGAGGTGAGTTCAGCAAGTACTCATCAGTTTCACCTAGACTCTGTCTACAGGATACATGTGTTTTAGGACTTAGTAAAAGTAAATTGTGTATATAAAACAACATTGGTTTACAGACGCTGAGTAAAAAGGTAATGCATCTGAGTTAAAAAAAAAAAAAAAAAAAAAAATTGCTGTTGTCCACATTTGTTTTACACAAAAATCTCTAGAGCAATAACTATGGGATTGGCACATACAAATGTTTTCTATAATTTCTCTGTTGTACAGTACACCTTGTAGCATTCTCTTTAAGATGATTTAAAAAGCAAAAATTAAGTTGGCGTCCAAGTTAATTCATATGGTCACGAAAACAACATGGGGGGGAATTTGATAGAATCGTGCCTTGATGTCCAACCCTCATAAGTTTAGTATAAATAACAACTGTCCTTCGGAGACTCATGGGTTAAAAAAAAAGGGGGGGGGTACAGACAGACATGAAACCTTTAGTCAAAAACCTTGCAATTCAAATCTTAAAACTAACTATGGGAAGAGATTTGTTTTTCCAACAGGACAAAATGTCACCAACTTAACGGCTGAGAAAGAAAAGAACGGCTTTGCATTAGTAGATGTACCAAAAAATGTGGCAACTGAAAGGCTGACCGTCTAACACTGAAAAGGAAGAAAGCCTCAGATTGCCATAAACATCCAACCCTTCTGTGGACCTAAATGGTAACAACTATCTATAAGAGTCCTNATATAATACAACTGTCTTCGGAGACTCATGGGTTAAAAAAAAAGGGGGGGGGTACAGACAAGACATGAAACCTGTCTAGTCAAAAACCTTGCAATTCAAATCTTAAAATAACTATGGGAAAAGATTTGTTATGTTCCAACAGGACAAAATGTTCACCAACTTAACGGCTGAGAAAGAAAAGAACAGCTTTGCATTGCAGTAGATGTACCAAAAAAAGTGGCAAGCTAGAAAGGCTGAGCCTGTCTAACACTGAAAGGAAGAAAGCCTCAGATTGCCAATAAACATCCGAACCCTCTGTGGATACCAATGTAACAACTATCTATAAGGAGTCCTAATAAAACTTATACCTTCTAGGTGCAACAAAGGTCTTTGATACTGACTTTCTTGCCTCCCCCCCCATAGACAAGGAGGAAATATGACGATGATGATGTCAATTTCCAACTGTAAATTGGAGACAACTATTATAGAGGCAATCGCTTATTAAACCAGTAAAACTGCTTTTTTGAATTGACTAATAGACATAAGAACTGTGAAAAGGATTATACTCTGTTCAGCAACCAATATAATACTAAAGTCCTGGGCTATGCATTAGGCAAAGTATATTAATGCAGGAGCTCTGACATCAGCAACGGATGGTTCGTACCAGGGGGATGTTGGCAGGGGATCCAAGGCCCCACAAAAGGTAAGTGCTCCTTGCCCCTAAGTTGGGATACTGCAGGAGGAGAGGCGATTAAGACCGCCTTGCTGCCGAAGACCTGACGGTAAATGGGAGGGATGTTGAGACCGCACATGCAAGGTTACAGATGGCCTCTGGAATTTGCCAGCAGAGTGTTCCCAAAGGCCACTAACCCAATAAAGCAAATACAGGTCTCCCTGAGTCAAGCAGAACTCCACCGTCAGCACCAGCACACTTCATCTGCCTGTTAATACTGTGCAGCAGAGGCAGCCATGCTGCCTGTATATCCCAATCTAACTGGCTATTGGCTTCTCCTTGGAGGAATAACCATGGCTGATGCCACAAGCCTACATCCTCTACAGCGTTAGAGATGTCATAAGCCACAGTAAACCCTGTATATTTATCAGGGGTAAAATTGTAATTCATGAATTAACATATCATCCAAACATACTGTGTCCTTATGGTACCAAAGTATACCCATAACTATTAGTGCTGCTTAAATACCTATATATTCTCTATTGCTTGTGCTTCATTAGTTAGGATCGAAAGGTTATTCACGGACAAACTGTCAGCCCATGAAAGGAAACAGCCAGATTGACCAGAATCCAATCAACAGCTCCAGAGAGAGGAGGACGTTTTACTTTCCATCCAACCTGCTGCCCCTTTTCTAGCCTAGGAACACTGCGGAAGAGGGGGCGTAGTAGAATTGTAAAGGCTGCGATTGGGGTGAACGGTGAAACTACAGCGATTGTAGTCGGACACTCATTTGATCAACTTGATCTAACAAACAAACTGTCAACCTCCACTGAATGGTGCAACTGTGGGGTTTGGGCACAACAGTCTATAGATTGGTTTTTGCACGAAGGATGCTTATACTCATGGATTAAGCACTGATAGCTAAAAAAATGAAAAAAATCCCTCTCCATGAGAAATATTTATATCTGGGTTGTTGGTACTAGCATCCACATATGAGGGACACCATTTGTCGTTTGTTTTTCTGGGACTGTGTTACTTCACTTAACATAATGTCTTCCAGCTCCATCCATTTACCTGCAAATTTCATGATGTTGTCCCTCTTTACTGCTGCATAGTATTCCATTGTATACATGTACCACATTTTCTCTATCCACTCGTCAGTTGAAGGGCACCTGGGCTGGTTCCAGCTTTTTGCTATTGTGAACAGAGCTGCAATAAACATAGCTGTGCATGTATCTTTGCAGTAAGTTGTGTCTTGTGGGTATATACCCAGGAGTGGTATGACTGGGTCAAATGGAAGGCTCATTTTGAGTCTTTTAAGGGTTCTCCACACTGTTTTCCATAGTGGCTGTACTAGTTTACATTCCCACCAGCAATGGATGAGTGTTCCCCTTTCCCCGCAACCTCTCCAGCATTTGGTAACATTCGTGTTCCTGATCCTAGCCAGTCTTATTGGAGTAAGGTGATATCTCAAAGTGGTTTTAATTTGCATTTCCTTAATTATCAGAGATGTTGAACAGTTCTTAAGATGTTTCTCAGCCATCTCTAATTCCTCCTCTGTGAAGTCTCTATTCAGATCTTTGCTCCATCTTTTGAGTGATTCATTTGTTTTCTTTCTTCTTTCATTCGAGTATTTTTATATACAAGTGAAAGCAAATGAGACATTAAGCCATGTCTTCATCTTAAAATGTTGCTATTATTTCATCTTACTCTGGTAAGACTAGCTATTATCAAGAAAACAAAGCACACCAAATACTGGAGAGTTTGTGGCAAAAGGGGAACACTCATCCACTGCTGTGCTGGTGGGAATGCAAACTCATACAACCCCTATGGAAAGAAGTATAGAGAACTCTCAAAAGACCCAAAATGAGTCTACCACCTGATCCAGTCATACCACTCCTGCATATATACCCGTAAGACTCAACCTATCGCACAGATGCATGCACATCTGTTTATTGCAGCTTTCCCCACAGTAGTGAAGAGCTGGAAGCAACCCAAGTGCCCCTCAACTGATGAGTGGATGAAGAAAATGTGGTACATCTATACAATGGAATTCTATGCAGTGGTAAAGAAAGATGACATCATAAATTTTGCAGGTAAATGGAAGCCATTATGCTAAGTGAAGTAACACAGTCCCCGAACAGAAAATGACATATGGTGTCCCTCACTTGATCTTAGCACCAAATCTTTATTTGTAAGGAAAACTGAGTAATTCTTTTTTTCTTTCAATTTAATACCTGACGTTACTTATCAACTTGCTATGTAATGTAGGAATGTAAAGGAGTATCTTTTCTTTACCTTCTTACAACTCTACTGTCAAAATGTGAATCCCTAAACATGTTTTGGAATTAACCTATAGTTTATTTTCAAATGTCATAATCTTGGTTTATGTGTGGTATGTATACACATGTGTACATGGAAGGAACAACAACAAAAATAACTGGTTGAAGGAACTGACTGAAACAGTAAACTTCTGACCCCAACAGTAAACTTCTGAATTAAAAAATTTTAAAAAGACTGAGAAAAAGATGAAAGGCATGTTTGGCCAAATGCATGAACTCTGGTGGGTGGGGGGCAAGGAAGGGGAATGGGTCTAAATTTGATTAAGAAATGTATGAAATGCACAAAGCTTCAATGCAAGGAGAAAGGTAGTAAGTCCCTGTTGTCAAAGATCTGGTGTGAGCATGAAAAAATGTTATGAGACGTCACTTGCTAATGTGCAACTGGCCTCTGAAATGCCAAAGAGCGTTGCCAAAGGCCACTAAAGCAATACAGCAAAATATTGGTCTCCTTGAGACAAGCAAGACTCCTCCGTCAGTATCAGCTACACCTCAACTGCCTGGAGATACTGTGCAACAGTTGGGCATGCCCTATAATATATACTTATATATATATATAATATATCTATATATTATTATATCCCCCCATCTAATTGGCTATTAGCTCTCTCCTTGGAGGAATAACTCACAGTGGATGCCACAAGCTTATGTCCTCTAGTGGTTAGGAGATGTTATAAGCCACAATAAGAACTTGTCACCCTTTATAGAGAAACCACAGTTTGTGGATTAGCATACCATCCAAGCATCTGTGTCTATGCTCACAGCTTAGCTTGCCATAATAATTAATACTGCTTAAATGCCTGTACATCCAATTGCTTGTGCTTTGTTAGTATGACTAAAAAGGTATCACTGGATAAGCTGTCAACCCATGAAGGGAAACAACCTGAACAGACTAGAGTCCAAAATGACATCTCCAAAGAAAGTAGACTGTTTTCTTCTCACCCACTTGCGCCCCTTTCCCAAAGCCTAGGCAACAAATTGCGGAAGAGGAGGTGTGGTAGAATGTAAGGGCTGTGGAGAGATAGGGGTGAATCATGAGATTACAGCAATATAGACTGGACTCCTAATTGATCAACATGCTTGTGGATACAAGAATCACCAATTGGACTATGGGAACGTTGGGTTGTTCAATATTTGGACAAAGATACTTGCAAAATGCACCAATTACCTAATTGTACCACAAACTGAGTAACATCAATGTTATCTGAAAACAACTGTGTTATTATATTGTAGAATCCCTTAAAAATAAACAAAGAGGAAAGAAATGGATTTAAAAATACATTAAAATTGCTATTATGTTTTTAAAATCACATTTTCTTTTACATTTCAGTGAGGCTGTCAGTTATGAAGAATATATCATCCAATATATATAAAGATAATTTGTGAAGCCTCCTCTGTGTTCTTTATAAAGTTCACTATGTCACCATATTGTGTTTCTAAAATGCTATGCACAGTGAACAGCATCCTTGAAGAAATTGAAAGAAATAAGCTGCCCTCTCCTGTCCATTGAGGTACAAGCTATATTATTCAAGAAAAATTTTAGAAAGAAAGAAATTGTACACCTTCAATATTAATTTCATTTTCTGTGATAAATTACTCTTTTTAAATTTTATTTATTTTTGTATGTGTATGAATGTACTGTTTGCATGTAGGTTTGTGCACCCGTGTCATGCAATGCCGCAGAGGTCAGAAGAGAGTCTAGGATTCCCCTGGAACTGGAGTTCTCCCGGAATTGGAGTTATAGAAGGTCCTTAGCCACTATGTGGGTGCTGAGGATCAAACCGGGGTCCTCTGCAAGAGCAGTCAGTGCTCTTAACCACTAGGCCATCTTTCCAGCCCCAATAAATTACTCTTTTAAAGATGCTATGCTCCAGGGCATGGTGGCTCATGCCTTTAGTCCTAGCACTTGGGAGGCAGAGGCAGGTGGATCTCTGTGAGTTCAAAGCCAGCCTCATCTACATAGCGAGTTCTAGGACAGTCAGAACTTACAGAGAGACCCCATCTCAAGAAGAAAAAAAAAAAAAAAAAAGATGCTATGATTTGTTTATTGAATTGGCTATTTGTAGCAAATAGTTCTGGCATCTATAATCTTTATTGTATTCTATAATGCAATATATATTTGTACCTCTATTTGAATGATGGTATTGGACATCAGCTTATGTAAACTATTTAAATATATACATACTGCACATTTGGCTGTCTGTATTCATGGGTTCCAAACAGTGTAAACAAAAGATCAAAAAAATTTAAATGCTGCTGATATTGAAAGATACAGATTATCTTGCCATCATTGCCATAAACAATACAACAATTATTTTAATAATTTAGAGAAAATTTGAAACATAGGATATTTATATATTATATATGCAAATACCACACCAGTATGTGAAAAACACTTTAACCTCCATAGATTCTGGTATCCATTCTGGGACCTTGAAGCAAATCTCCCACTGATACCAAGTGATCACCACATGCACATCTGTGTGTGTGTGTGTGTGTGTGTGTGTACATATAGGAATTGACTGGAGTGTAATTGTTGACAATATAAAACAATATAAATGAAACTCTTGCCCCTTATTAACCTTGCTGTATCTTCTATGTAGCAGTGGGTCACACAAAACCATAGCCGAAGCTTCCTGCCTGGAACACTCAAATTTTGATTTCCTGATACATTTGTGATGCCATGAGTAGGAGCTGTGTCTGGAATACGTGTTTCTCATTGATGACTCAGAGGCCATATTCCACTCATCAACCAGCATCTATAATCAGTATCTACAATCAGTATCTACAGTCAGTGCCCACTGTCTGCTTCGTTCTTAACCAAGAAGCTTTGTAGGAAAAAAGAGAGACAGAGACAGAGAGACAAAGAAATTGAAAGAAATAGCTGCCTTTTCCTGTCTATCGAAGTATAAGCTATATTATTCAAGAAAAAAATTTAGAAAGAAATAAATTGTACACCTTCAATATTAATTTCATTTTCTGTGATAGATTACTCATTTAAAGATGCTATGCTGCTGGGTATGGTGGTACACTCCTTTAGTCCTAGGAGAGAAAGAGAGAGAGAGAGAGAGAGAGAGAGAGAGAGAGAGAGAGAGAGAGAGAGATCCCTAGTCATTTTCTAATATTCTTCACTCTTTACATTAATGTAATTCAAATAATTTTTCATTTGCAATACATACATTTTTCCAAGAGTGGTGATAAATATAATAGGTCAAAAATATGCATTGATTTTTAAAAAAAATATTTATACCTAATGTTTTATGAATGGTGGAGGTTACTAGCCATTGGGATATATCACAAGATTGAAATTCTGCTTTCCACTCTATATGCAGACACGCATTCAGTTCGGTTCATCCCTACACACAGTGTAGATATATATGCTGAAAATAGCATATACAAGAACTTAAAATGCAAAATAGAAATCATTGAATTCAATCAGCAGCATCCAGTTCACATATTTCCATTCTTTATTATCTGGGCAGAACTTCACAATAAGGCATTAATTAGCCCATATGTTACATACTTCAATAATTTCTCCTCTACTATGTTGTAACACCCTAATTATAGGAAATGATAAGGATCATTTAATACATGCAAACTGCTTGTAACCTAGAGGAATTAGAATGCAGACTGCTCAGTAACACCTTACTGAAGATGGGCCAGCTGCAGAGATTTATCATTCTATCTTCTGGAAGTGTTTGCCAAGTGCAGGGCCACTTCACCCCATTATGTGTGGTCATATGTAAAGACTGTATTTAATGAATGATCTGACAGGAAAACTATATTAATGTGCTAAGAAAGCAAATAATAAAATTTTATGGCTAAATTGGGTAGAAAATTCGACCAGATGAAGGTCCATTTGCTGTTGCTAAATGAATACAGATGGAGACAGAAAGGAAGAGAAAACAGGAATTTCAGATAATAATGTTCTTGCTCTCTAAAACTGAGAACATGATTAGGTGGAATTTAACTGTAAAAACAACAACAAAAACAAAATAGCTTCTTTTTTTAAAGGAAGAACGCTAATAAAACCCAATATAAAGTATAATTTAGAACAATAATAAATTATATATATATATATATATATACATATACATATTAAGAAGTCAGGAAAGTTCTCAAGAGGCAGCATGTTTGGATGAATACCAACATTTCTTACTCTTTCTTCTGTGTATTTAAATGAGCTTCTGTGGGCTAGAGGGATGGCTCAGAGCTTAAGAGCATTGGCTGCTGTTCAGGGGACCCAAGTTCAATTACCACATGGTGGCTAACAACATACATAACTCGAGATCCAGAAGATCTGACATCCTCCTCTGTCTTACATGGATGTTGTACTACATAGCTTCACTTGCATACATACAGGCAATACACTCTTATGCATAAAATAAAAATAACACATAAATAATTATAAGATTATTTTCCATCTTGAATGTCTTGTGAACTATAGCCTTGGCTCAAGTGGGAAGGTTTCTGAAGCAATGACCACCTTCTGAGAGACAAAGGAGTCTTCATAGCTACAGAGATTTCAAGCTATTTTTCTTGAAAAGCTTGCTCAATGAAGTACATAATAGATGTCAATATTGACAGAGAGCAGTAATAAATGGGAAATTATAATTATCATTCCTCAATTATTATAATTGCCTCATTTAAATCAACTATAATAATTAAGTTCCTTCAGTGCAGGGCTCAAATATCTTTACATCTGAAGACTGAGTGTCCTACTTAGTTCAGTGCACATTTATCAAATTTCAGTACATTTCATAATGATTATTTGATTTTGAAGAATTACACTCCAAGGGCAATCTCAAGCAGTATATTTTAGGTTCTAAAACTTGGGCTTAAATATCAATATTAACTTGTCTCATAACGCTGTTGCTTGAAAGAAAATACAGATTTGAGTAGTAAAAATTCAAATGTTTCACAAAATAGCATTCTAGAAAGAAAAGTTTTGTGCAACCTGTCATGAGCTCTTGTCACTTTCTGGGGGTCTCGCAGCTAGCTGCATGATGGCTATGGTCCCAGCAATCCCTAATTCTGCTTTAGCCAGAGCAGCTGCAATCCGACCCTTTATGTAACATAACCTCTTCTTTGAAAACTTGTTCTCACAGATGTCTAAATATTTCTGTACATATAATTTAAGAGAAATTCAGCAGTATGTTAAAGTGACTTATGTTTATAGTAAATACAGAAATTCTTTGATTGTTTTCCTAATTCTAGGTAATTCTTTACATTTCTTTCACTGCCAAAAAACATTTATTAGAGCTCCTGGTAAGCGTAAGCGTCACTAACATTCAGTTTTATTACTTCCTTTCCTTGAACTTGTTTCCAATGTCCTATATAATTGGTGGTTCTGTTGAAGAAATTGCTAAATATGTATAACATGATTTCAATTTCATATTTTTCATCCTTTGCAGATATGCTGATGAGCTTTAAATTCACAAAGATATAAGAAAAACAACAAAGGAAGTACAGAAAGCAAAGAGCAGAATTAAAAGGTAGACTACACACTAGACCTCTGTACCATTTCACTTGATGAAAATCTTATCACATCAACATCACACAGTCTGTCACTGTGAGAAACTGCCCTCCAAATAACAACAAAATCAACTCAAGGCAAGATGCTTAGGTAAATGACAAGCAACATTATCTGTAAGTGTGATTTCAGAATTCCATTACATTGTTCCGTCTAAAATATTTAGTATGTTCAGGGTGGGAGAAAGGGTGGTTAGAATGGTAGTTGCTTATTTTGAAACAAAACTATTAGTAGTGAATATGATGACTTTGCTAGGATACAGAGGATGTCAGGATACTTCTATGACTGTATCTATCTGACAAAAGAGTAATGAAGTCCCAGTTTCAAAGAAACTGATAAAAACTAAGACGAGTACTAGAATTGGGTTAAGAAAAATTTACAGCCTCTCATACATGTGTGCAGGTTATTTGGAAGGAGTGATAAAAGCAAATATAATATTATGTGGAATTTTATGCTTGTTCAATGTATGATGTATACTTTTCCAAGTTTCATTGATTGAATTATTCTTTATATTATTCTTTTTTATTAATGAATAACTGTGACCGGAAGAAGTTAATTCTGTTGTCTCAAGTTCTATGTTAGTTACTTTCTTGTAGCTGTCACCGACTTGCATGGACTTTGTTTCATAGTTTCAAAGGTTGTAGATCCTTATGATAGGAAGGGTGTGGCAGAGGGCATGGTTAGCATTGGGGTAGCCACAAAGCCAAAAGAGGAAGAGTCAAGGCCTAGACACAGTTTTTACAGCCTGGCCCAGACTTGAAGTTTTCACAACTTCTCAAAAGAATACCACCAGCAGGAACTACACATTCAACATGTTAGCCTGTTAATATCACTTCAGAACCAAACTGTAACAGCCTACAGGGTTAAGGCATGGATATGTAGAGATTACAATGGAAAAATCTCATTCTGAGCCCAGTGTTATTCTCATATTGTCATATTGTGATTATAACTTCTATACTACTCTGGAACAGAATATGGTATTACAAGTGGAAATCTGCACATATTATTGAATGTTTCCAACCTTGAAACAATCCTTAATATAAAACTGACTTAGGGGTTTGAGGTAGTAATTGAGAAAAGTTAGGCTATATAGATCATTAAAAATTGTGATCTCTTATGTTTTTGGTTGTAAGTCTGAGCCCTTAACACCTATGCCAGCTCTACAACCCAACAAATAATCTCTGTTAGTGCAAAAATAGCATTTTTATCTTGGGGGTAATCAACAATCATCTATTCATCTATTTGGACTTAGGGTCTGCTCAATGGGAGGAACTCATGTCTGGTACTATAATCATTGTCAAATACACATGGCTAAAAATGGCATAGAGCCTAGAGAAAACCCCATGTCTGTCACATCCCTAGACAAATATAATTTCTTATTCTAAGTACATACCCTTCTGTTACAGACAAGTGTACTTCTTTTTTAAATTTTATTTATTTTCGTATGTGTATGAATGTACTGTCTGCATGTAGGTCTGTGCACCCGTGTTGTGCAATGCCGCAGAGGTCAGAAGAGGGTGTCGGATTCCCCTGGAACTGGAGCTAAAGACAGTTTTCATCCACCATGTGGGTACTGGGGATTGAACCTGGGTCCTCTGCAAGAGCAGTCGGCACTCTTAACCGCTANTTACTAGAATTGGGAAAACTGGGGTATAGAGCTTCGGCTAAGAAGGCCCAGATCTGCCAGACAGAGGTCACTTATCTTGGTTATACACTAAAAGAAGGTAAAAGATGGCTGACTGAGGCTAGAAAAAGAACTGTGATGCAGATCCCAGTTCCCACCAGCCCTAGGCAAGTTAGGGAGTTCCTGGGAACAGCTGGCTTTTGCAGGCTATGGATACCTGGGTACACCACATTGGCCGCCCCCTTGTACCCCTCACTAAAGAGACTGAGAATTTTGTCTGGACCTCGACGCAGCAACAGGCATTTGATCAAATTAAACAGGCACTATTGGAGGCCCCCGCTTTGGCCTTGCTTGACCTGGCTAAACCATTCATTTTATATGTGGATGAACGGGCAGGGGTTGCCAGAGGAGTTCTTACCCAATCCCTGGGCCCTTGGAAGTGGCCAATAGCCTACTTATCAAAAAAACTTGATCCTGTGGCCAGCGGCTGGCTGTCCTGTCTTAAAGCTATAGTGGCTATAGCCCTTCTCCTTAAAGATGCTGATAAACTGACTTTGGGACAATCAACAACTGTAGTAGCCCCTCATGCTCTAGAGAGTATTATATACCAGCCCCCTGACCGCTGGATGACCAACGCACACATGACCCACTACCAAAGCCTACTGCTGACAGAAAGAGTAACTTTTGCACCTCCGGCAATCCTGAACCCTGCCACATTATTGCCTGATTCCGATGACTTGACACCTATACATCGGTGCCCCGACATCCAGGAAGAAGAAACTGGGACTCAAAGGGACCTCACGGATCAGCCATGGCCAGGATGTCCCTGCTGGTACACCGATGGAAGCAGTTTCGTGGTAGAAGGTAAAAGGAGGGCCGGGGTGGTGGTAGTGGATGGCAGACAGGTTATCTGGACCAGTAGCCTGCCAGAGGGTAATTCCACCCAAAAAGCTGAACTCAACGTGCTCATCCAGGCTTTGAGACTGGCAGAAAATAAATGTATCAACACCTATATGGACAGCAGGTATGCTTTTGCTACAGCTCACATACACGGGGCCATCTACCAGCAGAAGGGACTACTCACTTCAGCTGAAAAGAATATCAAAAATAAAAAAGAATTTTAAGGCCTATTAGAGGCTATTCATTTGCCAAAAAAAGTAGCAATTGTCCATTGTCCTGGCCACCAGAGAGGGCAAAACGCAATAGCTAGAGGAAACCAGATGGCAGACTTCAGTGCTAAACAAGCCACCCAAGGAGCCATGATCCTAACAGTACAGGAGGGACCAAGGACTTTAAATGAAATTAGCTTCAAATACACTCACGAGGACCTGCAGACCATTGAAAAGCTTAAGCTAGCTACAGAATGGCCCCACAGGGGGTCGCAGAAACCAGAAAAGGAAAATCTATCCTGCCTCAAAGAGAAGGGAAAAGATATATTACCCAGCTACATCGACTAACCCACTTAGGAGTAGAAAAACTCAAGGACCTTGTCCATGAGTCCGAGTATTATGTTATGGGACTATCAGATATTATCCAGAATGTTGTCACTAATTTTCAAGCTTGTGCCCTAACAAATACAGGACACCATACAGGCCCTCCAGGGAAATGACTGAGAGGCGACTGACCGGGTGCCCACTGGGAAGTGGACTTCACTGAAATTAAACCTGCTAAACATGGTAACAAATATCTGCTACTTTTTATAGATACTTTTTCATGATGGGTAGAAGCTTTTCCCACCACGTCGGAAACAGCTAATATAGTGGCTAAAAAAATCCTTGAAGAAATCTTCCCAAGGTTTGGTGTTCCTAAGGTAATCAGATCAGACAATGGCCCTGCCTTCGTTGTCCAGGTAAGTCAGGGACTGGCCACTCAGCTGGGAATTGATTGGAAATTACATTGTGCTTATAGACCCCAGAGCTCAGGACAGGTAAAAAGGATAAATAGAACTCTAAAAGAGACCATGACCAAATTAGCCATTGAGACCGGCTGGAAAGACTGGACAACCCTCCTTCCTTTTGCCTGTTCCAAGTCCGGAACACCCCCAACCGCTTTAAGCTAACTCCCTTTGAAATCCTGTTTGGAGATCCTCCTCCTCTAGTGGAAGCAGGAGACATAATAGATCCTAATGCTTCTCTTTCTCCACCCTCCTAGTCCATCTGAAGGCCCTTGAATTTGTCAGAAAGGGTGCCTGGCAGCAGCTCAAAGAGGCATACACGCCTGGAACTGCTGAGGTACCCCACCCATTCCAAGTGGGAGACTTGGTCTTGGTTAGACGACACCGTGCTGGCAACCTCGAGCCTAGAAGGAAAGGACCCTTCCTTGTGCTCCTGACCAACCCTACTATGGTTAAGGTGGAAGGAATCTCTGCCTGGATCCACACTTCCCACATCAAAGCCGCCCCTCTTGCAGCCCGAGATGGATCCTGGAAATTGGAAAAGACTGATAATCCTTTTAAGCTACGCTTACATCGAATGCCAGAGGAATAACAACCCTCACCAGCCCATGACTCTAACCTGGAAGATTATTGATCCCGATATGGGTACCGCTGTTAACAGTACTCAGATTATTGCCCCCCAGGCACCTGGTGGCCTGACCTGCACTTCTGTTTCCGACAGATCAATCCCGAGGTTAAAAACAGACCTCCCAACCTAGTTCATAATTATGGGTTCTATTGCTGCCCTGGCACAGATAAGGGGAGACACTGTGGGGGTCACCAGGATTCCTATTGTAGGCGCTGGAGCTGTGTTACCTCCAATGATGGAGACTGGAAATGGCCAACATCCCTCCAGGACTGGGTAAAGTTTTCCTTTGTCAATACTGGCCCAGGCAAGTACGTAGTAATGGAGCTATATAGAGATAAAGACTGTTCCCCCTTAGACTTAGATTATATAAAAGTAAGTTTCACTAAAAAAAAAAAAAAGAAAGAAAAATATTCAAAAATGGATACATGGCACAACCTGGGGAATGGTTTTCTATAAATATGGAGAGGGGGCTGGGTCCACCTTAATCATTCACCTAGAGAAAACACAGTTGCCCTCTGTGGCAGTGGGGCCAGACCCTGTCCTGACAGAACAGGGACCCCCAAGAGCCCCACCCAGAAAAACCTTACCCCGGCCCCCACCACCTTCAAGTACCCACGCCTAAAACCCTCACCTCCACTCATGTTACCCACACCATCAAAATGGCTGGAGTTACCCATCGACCTCCTTTCCTGACAGCCACCCTGCCTACCCTGGCTACCCACTCCCTCACTACTGGTGATAGGCTTTTTGTCTCATACAAGGGGCCTTTTTCACCCTTAACGCCACCTACCCTGAAGCCACCCGCTCTTTTGGCTTTGTTTAGCTGCAGGCCCCCCCTACTACGAAGGGACAGCTGTCCCTGGGGCTATCACTAAAACTTCAAAATCCTCACCACTGCCCTTTGGGGGCCCAGAGCAAACTCACCTCAGTGAAGTCTCTGGTTATAGGTTATGTCTAGGGACTGTGACCTCCTCCCAATCAACATCTCTGTAAGCTTCACTCAGACTCTAAATAAATGGATCCTAAATCAGTATTTTACTTCCTAGTAATAACAGCTGGTGGTGCTTGCAGCACAGGACTCACCCATGCATATCTATGTCTGTTTTCTATCAGTTAAGATTTCTGTGTTATGGTTCAACTCGGTGCCCCGTATTTACTATCAACCTGATGAAGAGATCTTTAAATTTATGAGACAGGACTAACCCGAGAATAAAAGGAGCCTGTCTCTCTCACCTCAGCTTGGTTTGTTATGCTCGGGCTTGGCTTGGCTGTGGGGGTCGGTAGTGGGACTACAGCCCTGATTAAAGGGTCCAGGACCTCAAACAAGGTCGTGACACTCTCCAAGATGCCACATAACATCGACCTAAGGGCCCTAACAAGATCTCAATCACCAAATTAGAGGACTCCCTAACCTCCCTACTCTGAAGTGGTGTTACAGAACAGAAGGGGCTAGATTTGCTATCCTCAAGGAGGCAGGGACTATGTGCTGCTTTAAAAAAAGAATGCTGTTTTTATGTTGATCACTCAGGGGCTATTAGAGATTCTATGAAAAAACTCAAGAAAGGCTTGATAAAACGTCAAAAAGAAAAGAGAAAACACCAGAGTTGGTATGAAGGGTGGTTCTCCAAGTCCCCTTGGATGACTACCCTATTTTCGCACACTGATGGGGCCCCCTGATGATTCTATTACTTTTGCTCACCATAGGGCCTTGCATAATCAATATGACTAATTGCTTTTGATTCAGCCAAGGGAGTAGGTGCTGTGCAGATCTTTATGCTTCGCCAACAATATCAGCGCGTAGAGCAAAAAAGGGCCTGAAATAAAATTAAAAAGGGTACTCCGAGCTTTAGGTCTATGATTAGAACTATGTCCTAGAGAGAGTGGGAATGAAGGACCCCTGCCCCAAGATTTTATGCACACTTAAAGCCTGTCTTTAGGAACCATGGTCCAACCGCCAATCATAGGGAAGCTCTCCAAGTCAGTGTACGCTACAACTCATCCCCCGCGACTCCCCCCTATTGCCCGTTGCACTAATTCAGGAACTAGACTAACACAAAAAAACCGCTGCATTCTCCGAAATATTTTGCTTAACTGATGCTGAGGAATATTTTTACTAGGTGATACTCTCCCGGCCTGTGGTGTGCATCGGCCTTCGTGCCGAGATAGATTCTCTACTATTACCACTAGCCCTTCCCCCATTTCCCCATAACTATAGGGATCTCCTGCTTTTAAAAAGTTACCATCCCAGTCCCTGGGGGCGACCTCCTCTGCCCCTGAGTGGGTTACGAGCTCGGCCCCAGTGCGCTGGTTCCCTCCTGAATAAACCTCATGTAATTGCCGCACAGAAAGGTTCTGGCTGATTGTGTTGGGTGTCATACAATCCCGAGACTTGAGTGGGAGTGCCTCCCAGGAATTGGGAGTCTTTTCACCATCATGTGCTTCTATATATTGGTCCCTCCTCTCCTCAAAAATCTATCGCAAGAACCAAATCTTCATATATTACATTCGATACCAAGTCATAATAACTCATTTGCTTAGTAAGCTTTCCTCAAATAAATGGTTCAAAGCTCTCTTTAACAATTTTGTCTTGCTCCTTTCAGAAATTTTGTGGGCTGGGTCACCTTGGAAAATAAAAATTCACCTTTTTTATTATGTTCTTCTTTACACAGACTTAACACCAATTAATTGGCTTAATTTTGAATAAGGATCAGCATATGAATTCTAGTGGAACTTCTCCAATAAATCTGGCTTTCAGTAAATTCTTAAGATGATGCTCTACCCCATTTTCATTTGGGCATTATTCTTTTGCATATATATCATCTCATTATCTTTCAAAGTCTGAATAACATTGGGTCCTTGAAGATTTGACACACCAGCATCACTTATTCAAAATACAGTCCTTCTCTTCCTGAGTAGATTTCATTTACCTGTGCACTCTAGTCCTGTGAAGCTCTTTGGAATATATTTATTTTGTTCATTTTCCAAGTGGTCTTAGGTATTCTTTTGGCAGAACACTTAAAGAGTCAGCCAAGCACCCTAAGCCTCGACTCCTGCTGGATCTGCCTGCACCGTGCAAACTGCCTGGTGCCAACTGTCTTTGATGTCTTACTTAGAGATGTCAAAGCATTTGATCATTATGGTTTGACTGTTCCAACTGCCATCAGCCAATTCTGCTATGTCCCAACCCCCAATTCTGTATGTCCAAACCCCCCACAAGGGGTTCTGTATAAAAAACCCTGGACTTACGAGGCGCATAAACCGAAAGTTGGTCTTCCGTTATGGGATTTCTTCCAGTTTCCTGTCTCTGGGTCTGTCTTCTCTCTCTCCTCCCATATCTCTCTTCCCAACTCTCTCTCTCTCATTCTCTCTCTCGTCTCTCTCTATTCTCAATCTCCTAGTATTCTTTTGGGCCCCCTCACTTCCAAATCTCCCCAACCAGGGCTTAAGACCCAGGTTCTACGAGCCCTGGTCCAGGGAGGAAACGAACACCTCATGGAGGCAGCATATGCTGATACATTTAAAACAACAGTGGTCTGACAGATATACCCACCAGTACAATACTGCGTGAATATTGATGGGAGTAATCAACCATTTCTAATTGGACTGGTTAGGTCTGCTTAATAAGATGGAGCCATACCTGACATTATATCAAGTAACCTGTGGCTAGATAGGTCATAAGAACTAGAAGAAGAACTAACTACTATTCTGATAAAATATGATACCACGTATATTATTAAATTGATCCCTATTTAATCTTATACAGATAGATAAGAGCATCTCTCAACTTTCAATGAAGAACCTTACTTATCCAACAGGCGGGGTGATTAACACAGAAACCCAAATTGACAAAAATTCACAAGGGTCTATCGGGGTTAGCCCTAAATGGCAAAGCTTAGCACTCTGCCCTTAAAACGCTCATAGACTTCGCTGAGTGAGTGGAAAGAAAAAATTGTTAAAAACAGTTGTAGAAAACACAAGGAAACTGAGTTTTTCCAGATAGCTGAGTAATACTCATATGAAATCATAGCAATGGTGACAGCATACCAAGTCCCACTTAAGCTCAAGCCAGACAAAAAATCCCAGATGGATAGGGAAAATGGTAAAATGGATAGGAAGCTACAGCCCTATCTGCCTCTCTGAGAAAGTATTGGCATATGGTTGCTACTGGAAAGGGGAGCATCAGTCTTATTTAAGGGTAAGGCTCTAGTAGATGACCAGGCTCCAGTAAATGGGCATTTTGGGACACAAGATTGACTATCTTAGGCATATATATATGTATGTATAATTCATAATATATAGATATATATGTATGTTGTTTTTTACATGAATTTGGTGGGGGGGGGAAAAACCAGTCAGGGCTTCCAGTTTAGGGAAGCTATCTAAATACACTAAGCTTTTTTCTTGTGAAATTCACAACAACAATTAATAAAAAATGCAAAAAAGTTATGTAAGACCATTTAATCACCCTATACATATTGCTTTCAATAGTAACAACAAAAACGAGATGTATTTTTAACTGTCTGAGAGTGCTGAATTTAGAAGGAGATTTGTTTTAAATCTGTGAACAATTTATGACATCCAGGAACTGAGCCATCAGTGTTAACAGCTTTTCTCCTGATCAAGAGAGCTGGTTACTACCCACACTTAAAAGCAACGGTCTTATTAGGAAAAACAACAAACAACAACACTAGCAACAACAGACAGTCTATTGGAAACAACAACAACCAATAACCACAGAAAGGACTGCATCAAAGAAACTGACATGAAACAGTGAACTTCTGCTCAAAACAGTCAACTTCCACATAGAGAATATCGAGAACGACTGAGAAAGATTTGAAAAGCATGTTTTGGCAGAATGCATGTGCTCTGTTTGGTGGGGATGGGGATAAGGTGGGGGACACGGGTCTAGATTTGATAATCTTATACAAAATATATTATTAAAAAAGAAAAAAATAATAAGGTGGTCTTGAATCTCATAATGCAATGACAAAAAGTTTAAGAATTGAATTCATTTGTGGTCCTTTTGCAAGTCTGTGTTTACCATACTTCAAATAACAGATACTGTCTTGTTATTTGGGAAATCAACTAGACTAGTGAGCTACTGAGAGGAATTAAGTTAGAGAACACAGATTTTTAGTATTTTTATTGAAACATTGTGAATTCTATACCATATATTTGATCATATTTAGACTCCTTCCCCTATCACAACCCTCTTATAGATTCTACTGGATTTCATGAACATTGTCAATATCAAGATCTTTCCAAGTGTCTAATTTGTGTCATCATAATATCCTGTCCCCAGTGTGAGTCCATCCATTGTTGAGCCTTAAAGAGAATGGGCTCTGCCTATCCCGAAGTTCTGTGTGGCCATAATTACTCAGCTAAGGTGGAGTTTCTTCCTAATTCCTCACTTCCTGCCTGAAATTTGTGTCTGATTTTTTTTTTTTTCGAGCTTGCAGGGGTCTTACACATGCTCTTACCATTGCTGTGAGTTAATATACGTAACGCTTCACCTGTATGGGAAAAGTCTCTTTGCTTCTGGTCATGCACCACGCTCTGGCTTTTACAACTACAATATTTCAGACCTCTTTACTTCAATAGTCCCCCAGCCTTGGGTGGCAGAAGTGTCCCATGAAGGATATGCACTCTGCATATCTCTGCATTCTTTTATTCTATGCACTTAGCACAACCATGGCTTTCTGGGTTATTACAATCTGCTGCATGAGGCAACTTCAATAGTGACTGTGAGATGTGCATTAATATTCTTGTCTGCCCACTGTTCCACTACATTCCCTGAGCTTAGTGCATAAGGTTCATGTAGAGGAGTCACATAGGGCTGCACATCTCACCGACACTCTGCATTTTACAGTTATAGAACTCCGTCCTGGTTCCTATCTGTTGCAAAAGTATGCTTCTTTGACGAGTGGTAAGAAGTACACTTGGCGGGCTGGAGAGATGGCCTATATATGAATGTACTGTCTGCATGTAGGTCTGTGCACCCGTGTTGTGCAATGCCGCAGAGGTCAGAAGAGGGTGTCGGATTCCCCTGGAACTGGAGTTAAAGACGCTTTTCATCTGCGATGTGGGTACTGGGGATCGAACCCGGGTCCTCTGCAAGAGCAGTCAGCGCTCTTAACCTCTAGGCCATCTCTCCAGCCCCGCCAAGTGTACTTCTTACCACTCGTCAAAGAAGCATACTTTTGCAACAGATAGGAACCATGACGGAGTTCTATAACTGGTCAAATGCAGAGTGTCTGTGAGATGTGCAGCCCTATGTGACTCATCTACAATGCAACCTCTGCACCTAGTCTCAGGAATGTAGTGGAACAGTGGGCAGAAAGAATATTAATGCACATCTCAACAGTCACTATTGAAGTTGCCTCATGCAGCAGATTGTAATAAACCCAGAAAGCCATGGTTGTGCTAAGTGCATAGAATAAAAGAATGCAGAGATATGCAGAGTGCATATCCTTCATGGGACACTTCTGCCACCCAAGGCTGGGGGACTATTGAAGTAAAGAGGTCTGAAATATTGTAGTTGTAAAAGCCAGAGGTGGTGCATGACCAGAAGCAAAGAGACTTTTCCATACAGGTGAAGCGTTACGTATATTAACTCACAGCAATGGTAAGAGCATGTGTAAGACCCCTGCAAGCTCGAAAAAAAAAAAGTCAGACAAAATTTCAGCAGAGAAGTGAGGAAGTGAGGAAGAAACTCCAACCTTAGCTGAGTAATTATTGGCCACCAGGAACTTCTGGGATAGGGAGAGTCCATTCTCTTTAAGGCTCCAATGGATGGACTCACACTGAAGGATATTGATGACACAAATTTGACTTGGAAGATCTTTGTATATGTGACAATGTTCATGAAATCCAGTAGAATCTATAAGAGGGTTGCTGATAGGGGAAGGAGTCTAAATATGATCAAAATATATGGTATAGAATTCACAATGTTTCAATAAAAATACTAAAAATCTGTGTTCTCTAACTTAATTCCTCTCAGTAGCTCACTAGTCTAGTTGATTTCCCAAATAACAAGACAGTATCTGTTATTTGAAGTATGGTAAACACAGACTTGCAAAAGGACCACAAATGAATTCAATTCTTAAACTTTTTGTCATTGCATTATGAGATCAAGACCATCTTATTTATTTTTTTCTTTTTTAATATATATTTTGTATAAGATTATCAAATCTAGACCTGTGCCCCCCCACCCTATCCCCCCACTCCACCAGAGCACATGCATTCTGCCAAACATGCTTTTCATCTTTCTCAGTCGTTCTCGATATTCTCCATGTGGAAGTTGACTGTTTTGAGCAGAAGTTCACTGTTTCAGTCAGTTCTTTGATGCAGTCCTTTCTGTTGTTATTGTTGTTGTTGTTTCCAATAGACTGTCTGTTGTTGCTATTGTTGTTGTTGTTGTTTCCAATAAGACCGTCTTATTTAAATGTGGGTAGTAACCAGCTCTCTTGATCAGGAGAAAAGCTGTTAACACTGATGGCTCAGTTCCTGGATGTCATAAATTGTTCACAGATTTAAAACAAATCTCCTTCTAAATTCAGCACTCTCAGACAGTTAAAAATACATCTCGTTTTTGTTGTTACTATTGAAAGCAATATGTATAGGTGATTTTAATGGTCTCTACATAACTTTTTTCATTTTTATTAAATTTGTTGTGAATTTCAAAGAAAAATAGCTTATTGTATTTAGATATCTTCCCTAACTGTAAGCCCTACTGTTTTCCCCCACCAAATTTCATGTAAAACATACATACATATATATCTATATATTATGAATTATACATACATATATATGCCTATATAGTCAATCTTGTGTCCCAAAATGCCCATTTACTGGAGCCTGGTCAATCTACTAAGAGCCTTACCCTTAAATAAGACTGATGCTCCCCTTTCCAGTAGCAACCATATGCCAATACTTTCTCAGAGAGGCAGATAGGGCTGTAGCTTCCTATCCATTTTCCCATATCCATTCTGGGATTTTTGTCTGGCTTGAGCTTAAGTGGGACTTGTGTATGCTGTCACCATTGCTATGAGTTCATATGAGTAATTACTCAGCTATCTGAAAAACTCAGTTTCCTTGTGGTTGTCTACAACTGGTTTTTACAATTTTTCTTTCCACTCCTCAGCGAAGATCTCTGAGCTTTAAGAGGCAGAGTATGATATAGCTGTCCTATTTAGGGATAAACACTCTATAGACACTTGTGAATTTTGGTCAATTATGGGTTTCTGTGTTAATCACCGCCTGTTGGATAAGTAAGGTTCTTCATTGAAAGTTGAGAGATGCATTAATCTATCTGTATAAGATTAAATAGGGATCAGTTTAATATTATATATGTATATATTTATCAGAATAGTATTAGTCTTTCTTCTATTTCTTATGACCTATCTAGCCACAGGTTCATTGATATAAATGTCAGGTATGAGCTCCATCTTATTAAGCAGACCTAAAAGTCCAATTAGAAAGTGGTTGATTACTCCCATAATATTCACGCCAGTATTGTACTGGTGGGTATATCTTGTCAGACCACTGTTGTTTTAAATGTATCATGCATATGCTGCCTTCCATGAGGTGTTCTTCCCCCCTGGACCAGGGCTCGTAGAACCTGGGTCTAAGCCCTGGTTGGGGGAGATTTGGAAGTGAGGCCCAAAAGAATAGGAGAGAGAGAGAGAGAGAGAGAGAGAGAGAGAGAGAGAGAGAGAGAGAGAGAGAGAAGACAGACCCAGAGACAGGAACTGGAAGAAATCCCATAAGGGAAAAATTTGGTTTATTGCTGTAATCCAGGGTTTTTATACAGAACCTTGTGGGGGTTTGGACATACAGAACTGGGGGTTGGGACAGGCAGGATTTTAGGCCATAAACTCCAGATCACTACAGGAATGTGACAATGCTTTGTCTAAAACATCAAAAAGACAATTGGCACCAAGCAGGTTTTCACAGGCAAGGAAGAAATCAGCAGGAGCCCAGGCTTGGAGATTGCTTGCTGACTCTCTTAAGTAATTCTGCCAAAAGAATACCTATAGACCACTTGTGAAAATGAACAAAATAAATATATTCCAAAGAGCTTCAAGGATTAGAGTGACAGGTAAATGAAATCTACCAGGAAGAGAAGGAAATGTATTTTTGAATAAGTGATGTGTCAAATCTTCAAGGGACCAAATGTTATTCAGACTTTGAAAGATAAAGATAGAAATATATTGTCAAAAGAATAATGCCCCAAATGAAAATGGGTAGAGCATCATCTTACAGAATTTACTGAAAGCCAGATTTATTGGAGAAGTTCCACTAGAATTCATATGCTGATCCTTATTCAAAATTAAGCCAATTAATTGGTGTTAAGTCTGTGTAAAGAAGAACATAATAAAAAAGGTGAATTTTTATTTTCCAAGGTGACCCAGCCCACAAAATTTCTGAAAGGAGCAAGACAAAATTGTTAAAGAGAGCTTTGAACCATTTATTTGAGGAAAGCTTACTAAGCAAATGAGTTATTATGACTTGGTATCGAATGTAATATATGAAGATTTGGTTCTTGCGATAGATTTTTGAGGAAACAATATATAGAAGCACATGATGGTGAAAGACTCCCAATTCCTTGGGAGGACTCCCACTCAAGTCTCGGGATTGTATGACACCCAACAAAATCAGCCAGAGACCTTTCTTGCTGCAAATACACGAGGTTTATTCAGGAGGGAACCAGCGCACTGGGGCCGAGCTCGTAACCCACTCAGGGGCAGAGGAGGTCGACCCCCAGGGACTGGGATGGGGAACTTTTAAAAGCAGAGATCACAAGGTATGGGGAAATGGGGGAAGGGTAGTGTAATAGTAAAAGAATCTTATCTCGGCACGAAGGCCGATGACACACAGGCGGGAGTAACCTAGTAAAATATTCCTCAGGAATCAGTTAAGCAAATATTTCCGAGAATGCAGCGGTTTTTTGTGGTTAGCTAGTTCCTGAATTAGTGAACGGGCAATAAGGGGGGAGGTCGCGGGGAGAGCTTGTAGCGTACATGACTTGGAGGCTTCCTATGATGGCGGTACCATGGTTCCTAAAGACAGGCTTTAAGTGTGCATAAAATCTTGGAGCAGGGGTCCTTCATTCCCCACTCTCTCTAGGACATAGTTCTAATCATAGAACTAAAGCTCGGAGTACCCCTTTAATTTTTTTCAGGCCCTTTTTGCTCTACGCGCTGATATTGTTGGCAAAGCATTAAAATCTGCACAGCACCTACTCTCTGGCGGATAAAAGCAATTAGTCTATTGATTATGCAAGGCNGCCAGGAACATTTTTCTGGGCCTCCAACAGGATTCGCTCTCTCTCCTCTGTGGTAAACAGGACCTGCAGCAGCTGCTGACAGTCATCCCACGTTGGTTGATGGAAAACATCAATGACTCGATCAGACCTGTAAGGATTCTCAGAGGAAGGATTCTCAGAGAAAGGGGCATGGTTAGTTTTCCAATTGTACAAATCAGCCGATGAGAAGGGCCAATATTGTAGAGGTTGGAGTTGCCTGGGATTGACCAGGGGGCCATAAACATGCAGGGGTAGCACCGTGGTTGAATCAGGTCCCTCAGGACTCTGGGCACGTTGGCTGCGAGTCCCGGCCGCCTGTCCTTCCGCTATTCCTCTGGCCGCACCCTGGTCAGGGTGGTGGTTTCCCTGAGGAGGAAGGCGGTAAGGGGGGGGGTTCCCATAGGGCTGGCTCCTCGATCTCGGGATAGATCTTTGGGGGAGCCAAAGGCCCTTTAGGTGGGTTGGGATCTGCCATGGATGTTTTTACTTTTGGTGGTTTTTGTTTTGGTTGGTCTTGTCGGACCACCAGAACTCGGGGGCTGGGGCCAATTTCCTGCGTCCAAAGCTTCAGCCAAGGGGGAGGTCTTTGAGCCAAATCTTCCCAGACAAAAATGTAAGGGATTTGGTCAGGGTGCGACCCCGATCCCTTCTGTAAAACAATTTCCTTAATGGCAAAGATAAGAGTTAGATTAAGTGTACCTTCAGGGGGCCAGCCTACTCTGTAGGACGGCCACTTGGATGAGCAATAAGTTCTCCAAGGTCCCCTTTTTACCTCAACAGACAAATTTTTGGCTCGTTTCTTTACCTCAGTCCAAAGATCTAGTGTTTGCCCAAGTGGAGTACTGTCCATCTGTCCCATCGTCAAGGTCACACAGAACACAAATAAGACACTCAAAGATATAATAGAAACAGAAACTAGGACCCATCTCTCGTGAGTCCTCCAACACCAAGAAACAGACTCAGATGGCCAAAAGGGCGTGACAACTCCCGATTCTATGAGAGCCTCACCGTCCGTGTTGGCACCCAGATGGGAGTGCTCCGAGCATCCCCGGGCCTCCCTCAGACCTCCTGGGATGTCTCCCAGGGTGATACAGTCGGTTACCTTCCTGACACGTCTGTCGGTAATGCTCCCCTCCTCTCCGGGATGGAGAGCTCGTTGCTCTCACGAGCTTGGAACGACTGTATGCGGAAAATAACAGATTTGGCACCCGCGAGAGTCAGACAGACATGGTAGACAAACAGGCAGGAAAAGAACCTTACAGAACCTTACCTCCAAGAGGGTTCTGGCGATTTGAGGGGGGTCTTTAATCCCGGACAAGCCCCCAATTGAAAGACTCCCAATTCCTTGGGAGGACTCCCACTCAAGTCTCGGGATTGTATGACACCCAACAAAATCAGCCAGAGACCTTTCTTGCTGCAAATACNGAGAGAGAGAGAGAGAGAGAGAGAGAGAGAGAGAGAGAGAGAGAGAGAGAGAGAAGACAGACCCAGAGACAGGAACTGGAAGAAATCCCATAAGGGAAAAATTTGGTTTATTGCTGTAATCCAGGGTTTTTATACAGAACCTTGTGGGGGTTTGGACATACAGAACTGGGGGTTGGGACAGGCAGGATTTTAGGCCATAAACTCCAGATCACTACAGGAATGTGACAATGCTTTGTCTAAAACATCAAAAAGACAATTGGCACCAAGCAGGTTTTCACAGGCAAGGAAGAAATCAGCAGGAGCCCAGGCTTGGAGATTGCTTGCTGACTCTCTTAAGTAATTCTGCCAAAAGAATACCTATAGACCACTTGTGAAAATGAACAAAATAAATATATTCCAAAGAGCTTCAAGGATTAGAGTGACAGGTAAATGAAATCTACCAGGAAGAGAAGGAAATGTATTTTTGAATAAGTGATGTGTCAAATCTTCAAGGGACCAAATGTTATTCAGACTTTGAAAGATAAAGATAGAAATATATTGTCAAAAGAATAATGCCCCAAATGAAAATGGGTAGAGCATCATCTTACAGAATTTACTGAAAGCCAGATTTATTGGAGAAGTTCCACTAGAATTCATATGCTGATCCTTATTCAAAATTAAGCCAATTAATTGGTGTTAAGTCTGTGTAAAGAAGAACATAATAAAAAAGGTGAATTTTTATTTTCCAAGGTGACCCAGCCCACAAAATTTCTGAAAGGAGCAAGACAAAATTGTTAAAGAGAGCTTTGAACCATTTATTTGAGGAAAGCTTACTAAGCAAATGAGTTATTATGACTTGGTATCGAATGTAATATATGAAGATTTGGTTCTTGCGATAGATTTTTGAGGAAACAATATATAGAAGCACATGATGGTGAAAGACTCCCAATTCCTTGGGAGGACTCCCACTCAAGTCTCGGGATTGTATGACACCCAACAAAATCAGCCAGAGACCTTTCTTGCTGCAAATACACGAGGTTTATTCAGGAGGGAACCAGCGCACTGGGGCCGAGCTCGTAACCCACGCAGGGGCAGAGGAGGTTGACCCCCAGGGACTGGGATGGGGAACTTTTAAAAGCAGAGATCACAAGGTATGGGGAAATGGGGGAAGGGTAGTGTAATAGTAAAAGAATCTTATCTCGGCACGGAGGCTGGCGACACACAGGCGGGAGTAACCTAGTAAAATGTTCCTCAGGAATCAGTTAAGCAAATATTTCTGAGAACGCAGCAGGTTTTTGTGGTTATCTAGTTCCTGAATTAGTGAACAGGCAATAGGGGGGAGGTCGCGGGGAGAGCTTGTAGCATACATGACTTGGAGGCTTCCTATGATGGCGGTACTATGGTTCCTAAAGACAGGTTTTAAGTGTGCATAAAATCTTGGAGCAGGGGTCCTTCATTGGTAGACAAGTTTTTTATTTTGTTATTTTTATTTTATGTGTACGGATATTTTGGCTACATGTACATATGTTCACCCATGTCATGCCGTGCCCCTGGAGGACAGAGGACGGTGATGGCTCTCCTGGAACTGGAGTTACAGACAGTTGTTAGCCACCAGGTGAGTTTTGGGAACTGAATCCAGGGCCTCTGAAAGAGTAGTCAGTGCTCTTAACCACTGAGATATCTCTCCAGCCATAAATTTTCTTGAATATTAGGTTTTTAATGAAACTTAAAATGAAATTTGCATGAATTGTTCATATTTTTAGATTTGGAAAGAGGAGTCAAGCTGTCTGCTGCCAACCAAAGTCAAGCAGTGGAATGTTGGTAATTTTGGACAGAAGTTCTTGGTTTAACTTATGTTCAAAAGGAGACAAAATATTGAAACCATTGAAAGTTTATAATAACTCTGAGATCCATTAGGAATCAATCTCATCTTCATATAATATTTTCCTACATTAACTATAATTAAGGAATTAGTAAATCTTCAGGAAAATTCAGTCATATTGAGCAGAATGTCTACTTCATATGGCTATCCCAGTCAGAAAATTGGTTGTCTTGAGCTGTTACCCATTCCCTAACATCTAACTTCTCTTAGGAAAATGCTGCTGGACTATAACCTCTCTCTTACCAATACTGTCAAACAGATGCCCACACCAAATTTCGAGATTTCAACTTAAACTTCTTTCTTCCTTTAAGACTCCCCGACTTTCATACCTTTCAACACCATGTCTGCTTGCTACCCTGTGGAAAAGATGTGAAGGGGAACAGCCCCTTAAAATATTGCATTGATTTCCTTGTACTTTGCCAGTTACTTAGAGTGCTTTTCTTTTTAATTTTTAATTTTAATTTTATGTGCATGAGTGTTTATCCTGCAAGTAAGTGCACCTGTGTCAACCAATGCCTGTAGAGACCAGAAGAGGGCATTGGATCCCCTGAAATCAAAGTTACAGGAGGTTTCTAGGCACCATGTGGTTTTTGAGAACTGAACCTGGGTCTTCTGTAGAACAGCCAGTGCTCTTAACAGCTAGGCCATCTCTCTAGACCAAATTATGTGTTTTTGAATAATAGAAATAGAGTTTTCAAATTATTACATCACAGGACCTGATACTTATTTTTTTATATTTTGGTTTTAATTGGTTATTTTTTTCTTATTTATTTATTTATTTATTTATGATTTGTGAATTTTATTTATTTTTTTATTGATGCTTTGTGTATTTCATACATCATTTTCCAATTCAGTTCAGGCATATATCCCCTTCCCTTCCCCCCACCCCACCCCTACCCTCATGCATTCTGCCGTAAGTTTTCTGCATCTTTCTCTGCTTTTTTGTTTTGTTTTTTCATTTTTTTTAACAATAAGTGATAATTTGTGAGTACAAGCATCCTTCATGTAAAACCAAATTGCAAGCAGTTGTGCCCAAACCCACACAGCTCATGGGTTTTGTTTCCCCCCACCATCCCCAGGGGGGGGTGCTGGTTGTGTGTTCAATCAAGTTGATCTCAAATGAGTGTCCAGTACTATAGTGTATGTTTCACCATTCACACCAATCACAGCCCTTACATGTCTACCAGCCCCCTTCCTTCCGCAGATTGTTCCCTAGGCTTAGAAAAGGGGACACAGGTGGATGAGAGAGAAACAGTCTACTTATCTGCTGAGCTGTATGTCTTGGTCGGCTTCTTCGGCTGTTTTCTTCATGGGCTAGTCACTTGTCCGGCTAACCTTCATCCTACTAATGACAATGAATAGGTATATTCAAAGAAGCGTCAATCTATTGGACCAATATCATAGTTTGTAAACAGCTACTAATTGTTGATGGTAGTTATCTTGGATAACACATATGTTTGGATGGATGTTAATCCATGATTTACAATTTTTCCCCTGTTAAGTATGAGCAGGGTCCTTACGTGTGGTTATAGAACATCCCCTAACCTGTAGAGGTTAGTAAGCTGGTGGCATCAGCCTGTGGGTTATTCTCCAAGGGGAGAGGCAATAGCCAATTAGATTTAGGATATACAGGCAAACGTCTGGCTGCCACTCTGGCACAGTATTTCCAGGCATGAGGTTCCACTGGTGCTGACGGGAGTCTTGTGCTTGACTCAGGGAGACTCATATATTTGCTTTTATTGGTTTTCGTGGCCTCTTGCGGTAAACATCTCTGGCATTCCAGAAACCGTCTGTATACTTATTTATTTATTTATGATTTGGGAATTTTGTTATACATGGCCTTTCAGGTCCAATTTAGACGCATTCCTCTCTCCCTGCCTCCCACCCCCAGAGTCATGTATTTCCTGCCATACATGTCTTGCATCTTTCTCCAGTCGTTTCAAAAGTTTTTCACTGCAGAGCTTGTTGTTTGGGGAAGAATTTACTGGATCAGTCAGTTATTTGACCCAGTATTTTTTGTTGTCACTCCCCTCTATATTGCTCCAATATATGCCTATTAACCATCACATGTGTATCAAAAATTATGATCTCCAAGAATATAAGCTGTATGTTAATTCCAAATATGTTTAAGCATTCACAGGTTTTCTCCCTTAATTTTATATTACTCAAGATAATGAAATACATACCTTCCACCCATATACAGTAATTACAGAAAATAAGTGGCAGGTCAATTCTAGAGCCCATTATAACAGCGTGTTATAACACTACATTTGCTTTATGATAAAAAGAAATATAACAATAATGTTGTTCAGCTTGCCTTTCAACTGGGGATTTGGTGTTAGCATCCATAAATGAGGATAACCATTTTTTGAACTCAGACTTTCCCATTTAATTTTTTATTTATTTATTTATTTATTTATTTATTTATTTATTTATTTTTGTCTTTTCAAGACAGGGTCTCCCTATAGCCCCAGCTGTCCTGGAACTTACTCTGTAGACCAGGCTGGCCTTGAACTCACAAAGATCCGCCTGCCTCTGCCTCCCAAGTGCTAGGATTAAAGGCATGCACCACCATGCCCAGCAACATTTAATTTTATATTGCTGGAATGTATGCATACATACTCTCCCCCCATATACCACAATTACAAAGTGTGAAGATAAGTGGTAGGTTACTTATAGTTCCCATAAGGGTATTCACATTATAATGGTACAGTTGCTTTCAGGTAAAAGAAAATATTGCTCAGTTTGCCTCTCTACTAGGTACTTGGTGCTAGCATCCACGGGAATGTCATTTCTCTTTTGTTTTTCTGGGACTGTGTTACTTCACTTAGCATAATGTCTTCTATTTCCATCCATTTATCTGCAAAGATCATGATGTCATCTTTCTTTACTGCTACATAGAACTCCATTGTGTAGATGTACCACATTTTCTCTATCCACTCATTGGCTGAGGGGCATTTGGGTTGGTTCCAGCTCCTCACTATTGTGAAGAGAGCTGCAATAAATATAGATATGCATGTATCTTTGCTGTAGGATGAGTTTTCTGGGTATATACCCAGGAGAGGTATGACTTTGTCAGGTGGTAGACTCATTTTGAGTCTTTTAGGGGTTCTCCACATTACTTTCCATAGTGGTTGTGCCAGTTTACATTCCCACCAGTAGTGGATGAGTGTTCCCCTTTCCCCACATCCTCTCCAGCATTTGGTGTCTTTTGTTTTCTTTTGTTTGTTTGTTTGTTTGTTTTGTTTTGTTTTCATGATCTTAGCCAGTCTTATTGGGGTGAGATGATATCTATCATAAAGTGTTTTTAATTTGCATTTCCTTAATTATTAATGATGTAGAACACTTTTTAAGATGTTTCTCAGCCATCTTTATTTCCTCACTTGTGAAATCTCTGTTCAACTCTTTACTCCATCTCTTCGTGGGTCATTTGTTTCCTTACGTCTTTGTTTTTGAGTAGTTTATATATTCTGAATGTTAATGCTCTGTCTGAGGTATCAACAGTAAAGGTTTCCTCGAACTCTATGGGTTTTCTCTTCACTTCATTGTTTCTTTCCCTGTACAGAGGCTTTTGAGTTTAATGAAGTCCCACTTGTTAATTGTTGACCTTATTTCCTGTGCAGCTGCTGTTTGATAAAATCTGTAGAGCAAGAACTTTGGGATTGACACATACAAATGTTCTCTATAATTTCTCTGTTGTACAGTATCACCTTGTAGCATTCTCTTTAAGATGATTTAACATAAAAATTAAGTTTGCTTCCCAAGTTAATCATATATAGTCACCCAAAACAACATGGGTGAATTTGATGAAATCTATGCCTTGACTCCACCCTATAGTCATGTATAATACAACTATCTTCTGGAGACTCATACGCAAAAAAAAAAGGGGGGGGGATACAGAAAGACATGAAACCTTTTCATCAAACCCCTGCAATTCAAATCTTAAAACTAACTATGGGAAAAGATTTGTTTGTTCCAACAGGACAAAACGTCACCAACTTAACGGCTGAGAAAGAAAAGATACAGGTTTGCATTGAGTAGGATGTACCAAAAAGTGGCAACGGAAAGGCTGACCCGTCTGAACATTCAAAGGAAGAAAAGCCTCAGATTGCCATAAACATCGAACCCCTCTGTGGATCCTACATGTAACAACTAGTTATAATGAGTCCTAATGAAACTTACCTTCTAGGTGCCACAAAGGTTCTGATATGAGAGACTTCCTTGCCTTCCCACCCATAGAACAAGGAGAAATATGACAATGATGAGGTCGCTCCCCAACTGTAAATTGGAGACAACTATTGTAGAGGTAATCTCTTATAAAACCGGTAAAACTGCTTTCTTTAATTGACTACTAGACATGGGAACTGTGGAAGGGATTACTCTCTGTTCAGAACCAAATATAATACTAAAGTCCTAGGGCTATGCACTCAGGCAAAATATATTAATACAGGAGCTCTGACATCAGCAATGGATTGTTCTACCAGGTGGATGTTGGCCAGGGGATCCAAGGCCCCACAAAAGGTAAGGGCTCCTTGCCTCTAAGTTGGGATACCTACAGGAGGAGAGGCAATAAGACCCTGCTGCCGAAGACCTGACGTTAACATGGGAGGGATGTATTGAGACCACACATGCAAGTGTACAGATGGCCTCTGGAATGCCAGAGAGTGTTACCAAAGGCCACTAAACCAATAAAGCAAATATGGGTCTCCCTGAGTCAAGCAAGACTCCACCGTCAGCACCAGCTACACCTCACCTGCCTGGAAATACTGTGCAGCAGAGGCAGCCATGTGCCTGTATATCCCAAATCTAATTGGCTATTGGCTCTCCCCTTGGAGAAATAACCCATGGCTGATGCCACAAGCTTACATCCTCTACAGGTTAGGAGATGTTATAAGCCACAGTAAGACCCTGTCATATTTAACAGGGGGGAAAATTGTAATTCATGGATTAACATATCCAAACATGTGTCTATGCTAAAGTAACCTACCATAACTATTAGTGCTGCTTAAATACCTATATATCTAATTGCTTGTTCTTCATTAGTAGGATCGAAAGGTTATTCCTGGACAAACTGTCAGCCCATGAAAGGAAACAGCCAGAATTGACCAGAGTCCAAGTCAACAGCTCCAGAGAGAGTGGACTGTTTTACCTCTCATCCACCTGTGCCCCTTTTCTAAGCCTAGGGAACAACCTGCGGAAGAGGGGGCGTGGTAGAATGTAAGGGCTGCGATTGGGGTGAATGGTGAAACTACAGCAATGTAGTCTGGACACTCATTTGATCAACTTGATTGAACAAACAACCTGTCACCCCCCACTGGATGGTGGGGCTGTAGGTGTTTGGGCACAACAGCCTGCAGATAGGTTTTGCATGAAGGATGCTTGTACTCATGGATTATCACTTATAGCTAAAAATGAAAAAAAAAAAAACTGAGAGAAAGATGCAGGACAGTTATGGCAGAATGCATGATCTGGGATGGGGTGGGGGTGGGGGGGAGGGAAAGGGAAATAAGCCTGAACTGAATTGGAAAAAATGTATGAAATGCACAAAGCATCAATAAAAATTTAATTTAAAAAAAAAATAAAAAAAAAAAATAAAAAGTCTTTTCCAGGACAGCTGGGGCTACAGCGAGACCCTGTCTCAAAAAAACAAAATAAATAAATAAATAAATAAATAAATAAATAAATAAATAAATAAGAAAGAAAGTCTTTTCCTACACCTATGTCTTGTGAATTGCTGCCAACAGTTTCTTCTATACCTTCAGAGTTTGGGGATTTATGTTGAGGTCTTTGATCCATTTGGAGTTGATTTTTATGCAGGGTGAGAGGTAGGGGTTTAATTTTATTCTTCTACAAATGGTGATCCTCTTTTGCCAGCACCATTTGCTGAAGATGCTGTCATTTCTCCATTGAGTCTTTTTGGCCCCTTTGCCAAATATGAGGTGGCTGAAATTGTATGTGCTTAAGTTTGGATCTTCAATTTTGTTCCTTTGGTTTACAGGTCTGTTTTTGTGCCAATACCAGACTGTTTTTATGATTATAGCTCTATAATATAATTTGAAGTCTGGTATAGTGATCCTCCCTGTATTGCACCTTTCGCTCAGGGTCATTTTAGATATTTGGGGTCCTTTATTTTTCCATGTGAATTTAAGGATTTTTTTTCCAAGTCTGTGAAGAAACTCTTGGGGATTTTAATTAAGATTGCATTGAATCTGTATATCAATTTGGCTAGAATGGACATTTTTACTGTATTAATTTTTCCAATCCGTGAGCATAGAAGTTCCATTTTCTGAAGTTTTCTTCAATCTCCTTAAGGATTTTAAAATATTTTTGTAGAAATATTTGGTGTCTTTTGTTAAGTTTGTTCCTAGGTATTTTATTGTTTTGTGGCTATTGTGAGTTGAAAGGTCTTCTTTTATTCCTTCTCCAGTTGCTTGTTATTGGTGCAGAGAAAGGCTACTGATTTTTCTAGGTTAATTTTGTACCCCACCACTTGACTGAAACTCTTAATCATTTCTAGGAGCTTTCTGAGGTAGAGTTGTTAGCATCCCTTAGGTAGATTATCATATCATCTGCAAAGAGGGATTGTTTGACTTCCTCTTTTCCAATGAGTACTGCTTTAATTTCCCTTTCTTGCCTTATTGCCCTGGCAAGTATTTCAAGCACTATATTGAAGAGGAATGGTGATAGGGGACAGCCTTGCCATGTTCCTGCCTTTAAGGGGAATGCTTCTAACTTTTATCCATTTATGATGATGTTGGCTGTGGGTTTGTTGTATACGCTTTGATTATGTTGAGGAATGTTCCCTCCAGGACTTTAAGCATAAAGGGATGCTGAATTTTGTTGCAGTCTTTCTCTGCATCAGTTGAGATGATAGTGTGGTTTCTGTCTTCCAGTCCATTTGTGTGTTTTATTGTATTTAATGATTTATAAATGTTGAAACATCCCTGCATCTCTGGCATGCCTCCAACTTGGTCATGATGAATGGTCTTTTTGATGTGGGTCTGTATGCAGTTTGCAAGGTATTTTGTTGAGAATTTTTGCATCTATATTCATTAATGAGATGGGTCTATTGTTTTCTTTTTTTGGCTGTATCTTTGCCTGGTTTTGGTATTAGGGTGATGCTGGATTCATGGATGGAATTTGGAAGTTTTCCCTTTGCTTGTATCCTTCTGAACAGTTTTAGTAATAATGGTTGTAAGTCCTGTTTAAATGTTTTATAAAATTCTGCTGTGAAACCATCTGGGCCCGGGCTTTTTTTTTAGTTGGGAGGTTAACTATTAAATTTTCAACTTCCTCATATGTTATTAGTCTGTTTCAGCTCTCAATCTCTTCTTGGTTAAGCTTTGGTGAATTCCAGGATTTTAAATATTCATCCATTTCTCTTAGGTTTTCGAATTTAGTACAAGTCTAGCTTAGTTAGATATATTTAATGAATTAGTGAATTGACAAATGGGTAGGTCTTTGAGAAAGTCTTATGCATATGGTAACAAAAATGTAAATGATGATTACCACAAGAAATGTTTTCTCCAGAATTATTCTTCAATGCATGAGGAATTGGGTGCAGTGTCACCATCTTTCACATCATTTAATCGTATTCACAGCATTCCCCCTTGAGGAAAGTTCATGACAAATTCCCTATAATTGAATAATATAATACACTTTTTGCTAAAAAAATAATGAAAAGTACTATATTTAAAGCAAACAGTATCTAATAAGATAATAAAATCTCTAGAAAAACACAAAGTACAAAAGATAAACAAAATCAATGCTTTCCATTCTTAAGTAAGACTGCCTTGGTAGGCAAACAGAAATACAAAGATTAATGTACAACCTGGAAAAGTGGGTGATGTGCCCAAGCAGATAATCTTGGGTACAGATTGCAGTGTCTTTATTTCTAGCTTGACACGTAAGGCATAGCATCTCACCATGGAATCCTTCACTAGGGCTGCTTTTAAAATCATCCAGATGGTTTTGTCCATCTTAAATGTCAGGCCATAAATAAATGTTGACATGGCATTACTGTGTATCTGTTTTACTCCATCAACTCTTTGATTTTTTTTTTCCATTTCCCAAAAAAGCCATTTCATGACAAAAAAAGAGAATATAGTAGAAAAGTCTTTAAAAAAATCTTATGAAATGCACAAAACTTCAATAAAAATATTTAAGAACTTGTGATCTTGTTCTGTGCTGGAGTGTTTCTCTAAAGATTAATTACTGTGATGCCTTGTATTTTCCTCAGTTTATCAGTAAAATTACAAGGAGAATGAGCAAACCTTAAGACACTGTGCTGCTTCCATGAGTTTCTTTAGACTATATTAAGATTTCCTAGTCTGGAAGTACAGATGGTCCAGTACTACTTTGTAATGTCCAGTGACCTTTCAAATAACTTGATCAGGTTCTTTTGGGAGCAACCCAGAAACAACTTTGTGTTTGGGGCTCATTGACTTGAGTTCATAAACCTGAAAAGATGGGTGCATATTAGTATACCATCTGAGGCCCTGTTGATGCATCCCAATAATATTAATTACCATTCTTTCAAAAATTAGCTACTTTCTATTGGCATGGTAAAACACTGACCAAAACCAGCATGGGAAGGAAAAGGTTTATTTGGCTTACAGCTCATAGTCCATCATCAAAGGAAGCCAAGTTAGGAACTCATGGCAGGAACCTGGAGCACAGACCTTATGAGATCTCTGCTTACTGGCTTGCTCCCATGGCCTGTGTTCAGCCTGCTTTCTTTTTTTTATTTTTTAATTATTTATTTTTTAAATTTTAAGTTGAACTTTAGAGTACACATAGCATCAAAGTAACATAAATGAAACTTGTGATCCCAAAAATGTAATGAAATACAGTGATACTTTAATATGGAAATTCCAATTTTTTCTCCAACTTGTATTGCATATATATATAAATATAAATATAAATATAAATATATATACTACTATATATATATATATATATTTATAATATACACACACACACACACACACACACACACACACACATACACATTGGCTTGCCTCCTGGCATGCTTCCCCACCATGGTGGATTCTTATCCCTCTGGAACCATAAGCCAATTATATTCTTGTTTCTATAAGTTGTCTTGATCATGGTGTTTTATCACAGCAACAGAAAAGTAACTAATACAGAAAGCAAGTGCCCTCTGGGGGTAGTTAGCTCAGCATAAAGGCAGCAGAAGAATGAGCAGCATTGCTGCAAATTTTGTACAAATATGATAATGTCCACTTAATATAAACTACAGCTACAATTATAGAGCTTTGGAATTTATCAAATTATTATTTGCATAAAGCATCTGGAACAATCAAGTAATTTGAGATCCAAGAGAATTTATAATCTCCAAAACAAAAAAAAACACTATATTACTTGAGCTGCATATTCATATCCTTTATACATGATGGAGACAATAATGTGTCCATGATCTTTTGAGTATTTTAAATACTGTGATTTTTAGCCTATTAATCCATAAAGATTTATTGGTCATTTGTTATATGTCTGATACTGGATAATGTCTTTTTGTTCACTTGAGTGTTTTACTCTTTGGTTCATTTTCAGAAAGGAAAACAAAACTAGAAATATGTACGATCTTGGGGCTGGAGAGATGGCTCAGCGGTTAAGACCACTGACTGCTCTTGCAGAAGACCAGGGTTTGATTCCCAGCACCAACATGGCACATAAGAACCATCTTTAACTCCAGTTCCAGGGGAATCCCACACCCTCTTCTGACCTCCGCAGCATTGTATGACACGGGTACACCAACCTACATGCAGACAGTAGACTCATACACATAAAAAATTAAAAAATTAAAATAAAAATGGCTATACAAAACATTTTTTAAAAATATTTAGGCTCTCATTTACTAATCTCTGAAATATTCACAACTAGCTTAAACTTGGAAATTGTAATTACTAGTTGCCTATTGCTGATAACCACCTTTTTTATTATTTTATTTTATTATTTTAATTTTTAAATTTTAATTTATATTTTTTATATATTTTATTTTATTTTTATGTGTATGAGCATACTTCTGCATGTATGTAGGTATACCCGTGTTGTGCAATGCTGCAGAGGTCAGAAGAGGGTATTGGATTCTCCTGGAACTGGAGTTAAAGACAATTCTTAGCCACCATGTGGGTGCTGGGAATCAAACCTGGGTTCTCTGCAAGAGCAGTTGGTGCTCTTAACCACTGAGCCATCTCTCCAGCAATAACCACCTTTTTAAAATGGAGATAGTTTAACTAAACTTTTTTTTTATGTTGAGCAGAAATATGCCTCTTTAATATGATTCTGTTATTTCCTCTGATTTATAAACCCATGAAGTTATCTAACTTGGTAAACTATAACCACTTTTTCAATATTTAAAGTGACTGATGTCATTTCCCTGTCCAATTTATTTTTCTGAATATTAAACAGACATGACTTCTGAATACTTTCTAACTCTAGTCACTTTTGCTTTAAATTATTACCTCCAAAAACATGAACAAACTTCAAATGTAATTGGGAAATCAGAACAGTAATTCAGATAGTTTTTATTTGATCATAGTTTGGGATATTTTGATACCAAGAAAGGTGTTAATAATAAAACATTCTGACTAAAAACAACTTGGGGAAGGAAAGGGTTTATTTCAGCTTCCCCTTCAAGGTAACAAAGAGCCAAGACTGAGGGAAATCAGAACAGGGACTCAAGGGAGTGAGGAACTAAAGCAGAGATCATGGAAGAACACTGCATCCTGACTCACACATAGTTTTCGAACACATCTCAGATGAACCTATCTAGAGAAGGCACTCCCTAGAGTGAGCTGTGCCTTCACACATCAATCATCAGGCTAGACACTCTCTCACAGACATAGGCAAAGGCCAACATGATATGGATAATTCCTCAATTGAGTTCCCCTCTTCCCAAGTGACTCTACATTGTGGCAAATTGATAATTAAAACTAAGTAACATAGGTCATAAGAAGTGTTTCACTGTGGACATATTTTAACGATATAAGTACTGAGTTTTTCTTACAGATGGCTGTGTACTATGAGAGAGAGAGAGAGAGAGAGAGAGAGAGAGAGAGAGAGAGAGAGAGAGAGAGAGACAAAGAATATATTTGGGGGCTAAGGGGATAAAAGGCTTTCCCTATAAGTATAAAAACCTGACTTTGGGTCCTCAGCACCACTGAGTCCAGTGGCCCATATCTGTAACCTCAGGGGCAGGGAGTGTAGTGGGAGGTTTGTGAACAATGGACGGACAGTGGGGGGTTGTAGATAGGAGATCCCTGGACCTCATTGGCTAGCCAGCCAAGCTGAAGTAATGAGATCCAGGAGGAGAATAATCAAGAAAGACTGCAGACATTTCTTGTTGGCTTCTTTGCAAACAGGCAAATATTCATACAAGTACATACACACATACCATATATATATATATATATATTATTATATATATATATCTAAATATATATATATGGGACGACAGAGAGATACACAAAGATGATGCTACTTTTGTCTGATCAACTAATAGAATGGAGTTGCTGCTACTAAAGTGTGAGGGACTGTGGGAGGTGAGAACTTGAGTAAGGGGCTTGAACCAATGTTTATTTTTTATAAACATTAATTTAAAGAAGATTTCAGTAATCTCCAATATAAAGAGGACTATAAACCTGAACTACTAAATCCTTAATGTATGATGGAGATAAAATGCCTCCATAATACTTTAGCTTATGTTAAAGAAGGTGGCAACACTGAGTATGCTCTTTAACATTCTCTTCCATTCTTAGCTCTCAGATAAGCTTCACGCAGTCTATAATATATCTATAATTGTTACCCAGCTTCTCTATTTATTTTGAAATTTAAAAATGTCTGTTCCTGAATGCAAAAATGAAGCAGAAATTGGCTGTACTGAACTAATGGGCAGCGGAGTGCAGGAAACCGCCAAGTCAAATTAACATGAGAACAGATTCATGTTTAGCAGCAGCTCCAAATAATACAGGATCACAAATTATGTGGAGACCTTGAGGTTTGAACAGTTAATGTTCTCAAATCAAAATAATCTGTTCCTGTTATATTATCACTAAGTATATTTACTTTTGTTATAGTAAAATAAGATGGGGAACTTGGAGTAAAAGGTCAAGGTACTAAATCTGCTTACTGTACCTGTACCAGTTCCAAACACTTCCTGTAAGAACTTTAAAGCTCATCACTAAAAATCATATACATAAAACATGTATCAGGCACAGCAAAGAGGAAATCCTTCCTTGTTTCTGTATTTAGTGTCTTGCTGGCTCAGCAGTACTTTGTAATAGGTTACATTATTTCATATATGATAACACCTCCTTGGCCAAATGATCTTTCTGTGTGTGAGCATATACTTTAGTCATTCTATCTTCATTGCTGAGCTAGCTCTATGAGTGAAATGATACCATGAGCTGTTTCCCTGAATTCCATTAAAAATTACAACATTTTACTAATGACGTTAGTTAGACCGAATGAGGCATGAAAAGCAGAGACTTTTAAGCAGAAAATATAATAAGGTAAAATACACTTCACAAAAATCTAATGAATGTTGCCTATTATTTATATTTACTAGAGAATTCCTTCTTAATTAATGCTAATTTCCACTGAGCTGATATTCTGTAAATAATCTCTTGATGAGTGGAAAAATGAATAGATCACATAAAAGGAAGAGATTTGCTTTCTGCTTCTGGTTTCATAAATGTACTATGTGGCCTTTTAATAATACATAACCTCTCCATAATGTAAAACATAAAATTAATGCTTTCAAAATTCTCATTTAGCTTATGAAAGTGAAATACTTCCAGTTCTAGAATGTTTTAATGACATTATTTGGTAAAAATTTACACCAGGATTTTGGTGACACACTATAACTTTGAAGAAGGGGTAAACCATTTTAGTTTTATTAAATTTGCTTTTATTCACATAAAAACATTTTGTTTAACTTCTTTTTTTAATTTTTATTTATTTCTGTTTGTGTATGAATGTACTGTCTGCATGCAAGTTTGTGCACCCGTGTCGTGCAATGCCGTGGAGGTCAGAAGAGGGTCTTGGATTCCCCTGGTACTGGAGTTCTCCTGGAATTGGAGTTTCAGACGGCTCTCAACCGCTATGTGGGTGCTGGGGCTCGAACCTGGGTCCTCTGCAAGAGCGGTCAGCGCTCTTAACCTCTACGCCATCTCTCCAGCTCCCTTGTTTAACTTCTTAATGACAGAGGGATATTAAAGTCAAGAAATCAAGACTTTGGTCCCTTATACCAAATAGCAAGAAAGATTATCCAAACTCAGATGACCTCGCTTTGTTTTCCTTTCAGGTCTAATATCCTCCAGGATATGTCTCTCCCCTGTTCTGATACGGATGTCAGACCAATACACATCAAGACTCCCGGAGAACTTTTCTGCCACAAGGAGTAGATGAACATCATATTCAAATCTCTTTTCTCCAGAAGCCATCTTTGATTGACTCTGTGCAATCTTATTTTAGTTTGTTTAAAACAAACGCCAGGATTTTTGAACTAAATTTGTCCCCAGTTACCCACTATTGTCTCTCCCTGTGTTCTGTTTTGTCCCATATTCTTTAATAACTTTGTCAGATTTTATAGTTCATAATGAAAAAAAAATTTCTTTTTGTTAAAAGAAATCATGTCACTTTATTGAATGGAGCTTAATGAGAAAAATCATCAGAAAAACTGAATCGATTCATTATCTAACTAACTAGAAAGAAATATGAACATTTTCATGGGCTCAATCTCTTTTAGTCTACACAACTTTTATATTGGCATAAACTGCTCTTGTCCAAATATATAGAGTACTCTACTTGTTATTTTATATGTCTGCATTTGATTAAGATATTATATTAGTAAATTCATGATACAATTTAATTCATTGTCCATATATATTCATAAAGGGTAGAAAATTTCCTGGGTGTATTGTCAGCCCTATGTGTAGGCTATTCCTGTGTGTATACACAGGAATGACTATGTGTCTATACATGCACATGGATGGATATGTGTGTGTATCCATGAATGTGCAGCAGTGTGCTAGAACTAACTGGCTTATGCCAGCTTGTCAGACCCACTTGAGTGTTTCTCTGCCTTACTTTCTTTTCATCAGTCAAATGGATAGTTTAAGCAAAGTATTATGGGTAGTTTGAAATCAGCCATGCTAAGAACATCTACAACTTGCAAGTAGGCAGTTGCTATAAATTGGGGCTTTGTTTGTCTTTTTTTAAAACTCCCCTGAATCACCTGATAAGGAGTTGGGGTATGAAGGGTTGTTAACCTCAATAGAATAAATGATGATTTCCATATTTTCATGTTCTAGAAACCTGCATGCAGTACATGCATTGCCTATTGCCTGCCTGAGAAAAATAGAAGCTGTCTTCCACTGATGATGAAAATAAAAAATGGTAAGGCCACTTTGGAAAGTAGCCTAGCATCTTAAATGTTAACATGCACACTAACCACAGGTCTTAGCAATAACATTCTTGGCCATCTTCCCAAAGAAATGAAAACTTGCATATGTTCACAAAAACCTATATATTCTGAGTACTTATTATAAGTCTACCATTTTGTAGATTCTAACAGGTGCTGCAACAGAAACTAATTTTTAGCATCCTCTGTCCACAGCGTAGCTGGTATATTCTCCAATGATACATACTAACTACAGATTAAAAGGATAGCTGTTAATCCTCTAAGAATTATTGTAAATGTCAAATTATTTTTTGGACTTATACATTGGAATTTACATGAACATACAATAGGGCAAACTTATGCTTCCCCTTTAAAAATGAAAACACCATTCTTGTTTCAAGTTTTGAAGCTGCTGAAAATCATGGTCATTTAATGAAGAAATACAACAAATATCATAATAAATGCCCACAGTATTGAGATTTTATTTTCAACTTCTTGTTTTTTTCTATGATTGGAAAAACTGAGGTCACTTCCCCTTCAACAATGCCTTGAATTTATAGAGCCATGCCCATATATGAGGAAAACAAGAATTTAGATAGAATAGTCAAATAATAAATAAGGTGTAAAATAGACATATGATTAGGCATTGGTTCCTTTCTGAACCAATTATCTACTAACATGAAATTAAAACTATATGTGATATAAATTGTGCTTTAAAATACTAGGAGGTTTTTTTTTTTTTTTCTTGATAACATTGTATAGAACTTTTTTTTTTTTTTGGTCTTTTTGAGACAGGGTCTCCCCTGTAGCCCCAGCTGGCCTGGAACTCACACTGTAGACCAGGCTGGCCTTGAACTCACAGAGGTCCGCCTGCCTCTACCTCCCCAGTGCTAGGATTAAAGGCGTGAGCCACCACACCAGGCTTGCATTGTTTAGAACTTTAATAATCACCACCAAATTGGGGCTGGAGAGATGGCTCAGCAGTCAAGAGTGCTGACTGCTCTTGCAGAGGACCCAGAACCCACATGGCGGCTAAGAACCATCTTTAACTCCAGTTCCAGGGAAATCCAACGCCCTCCTCTGACCTCTGCTGCATTGCATGACACGGGTGCACCAACCTACATGCAGACAGTACACTCAAACACATAAGAAATGATTAATAAAAATTAAAAAAAAACAATCACCACCAAATATTGGAAGCCTCTTTCTTATACATATCAGCATTTTATTAGAAAATACATGGCTGTAATATAGAACACATGTCATTTCACACTTGCTCCGAGTTGTGATTCTGTGAAAAATCTACACTCTTATGGTTCACAATGACAACAAATTTAAGGACAAACCAAACAAAAGATTTCCAACAGAAAAATGTTTTCCTCTGTTATCAAATGCCACTTTGAATCTGAGTATAATACACACATACACACTAGGATTTTACTCAATTATAAGAACAATTAGTCAGGTGTAGTGATGCACACCTTCAATCCCGGCACTTAGGAGACTGAGACAGCCCCATCTCCATGAATTCAAGACCATCCAGGTCTACATAGTGAGTTCCAGGCCTTCTGGGGCTACAGAGTTATATTATGTACTCTGCTACAAAATATGTGCAGCTAGAAATCATCGTGTGTGTGTGTGTGTGTGTGTGTGTGTGTGTGTGTGTGTGTATGAGGGAGCCTATAGTCAAGGTTAGTGTCTTCCTTACTTGCTCTCCACTATACTTTTTGAGGCAGAGTCCCTTAGTTGAACTCAGCTTGTTTATTGCCAAGGGTAGCTGGCCAACTTACTCCAGGATCCCTTGTCTCTGCCTTGTGACTGCTGAGATTACAGGTGTCCACCAGCCTGGCTGGCTTGGGTTTCTCATATTTTCCCAGAATTTGAGCCATATCCCTGGCCTAATACTGAGTTTTAGAAAGACGATTTATTTAAATTATATCATATATTTTGATGTGTGTGTGTGTGCACATGTATCCATACACGTGCGCCAACAAATATGTATATACACATACATAAAACACATACACATGTAAAACACACACTACTATCTGGAATGAATTTACATCAATTTTAAAAGATATATGTTGAAATAAAAACAGATTTTTTTCTTTTTCCCTTTCTCCCTCTCTTCTATTAATATCATTTTATCTCCACTATACCTTTTATTAGATGGTTATAAGCATAGAGTAAACTTGAACTTGAATCTTCTTTTGATTTTCTTCTATTTGTCATATTTATCAGTATACAGAATTTAAGACATGTAGATTTTGGGATGAGATAAAATCATGCCAAAACAATTTACAAAAATACATATCAAACACTCTAACTTCAAAAAAACATCTAAGTCAGGCTTAAGTATCTTGCACTGGACAAAGGAAGTAAAATTGCCAAGTATCCATTCTTAATAGATAAAGAAATAAGGATTTTGTGCTTTAAAATACACCAAACAAAACTTTTCTGGAAAAAGACACTTAACAATTAAAAAATGGAGGAGAGATAGCTCAGTGGGTAAAAGCCCTGGCTGCCCTCGCAGTGGACCCAGGTCCTGTATACACATAGCGGCTAATAATTGTCAGTAACTCTAGTTCTAGAGGCTTTGAAGCCTCTGCAGTCCTCCTCACAGGCATTGCAAGGCCTGGGTACCCTTACACACATGCATATAATATACTCATATACAGAAAATAAAAATAATAAAGTATTTTTAAAAGAATTAAAAAATAATATTGAGGTTTCTGATAAGTACTTTTATAAAGTTTAATCTAAGAGGCAATTAAATTACTTATAAAAATCTATTATTCTGAAGGTCCTTATTTTACTTAAGACTGCAACTTAGCTATAATGATATTTTATATTTATTGATGCTTTTCAAACTTTAAAGCATATTAACAGTTACTCCCATACAAATGCCAGATAATATTTACATTTGGTAGTTCTATGAAAATGAGATTGAAGTTTCTCAAAATACTATTCCAATTTAAATTCAATCTAATGATTCTAAATAAAGTGGGTTATTTATCTAATTTATGTATCTTGTTCATTAGTAAAGAACTTTCAAAGAATTTGTCACTGAGGAAATATTTCTCTGACTGAAGTAAAAAAGCTTAAAAGATTCCCCAGTAATCTGTAAATAGAGGTTAACATTGCTATTTATAGGTCCTTGCTTAAAAACATGATACATTTTTGAAAGGACATTTCCAATGTTGCTTTGTACCATCAGGCCCTAAACTCCAAGTCGCTATGACTAAATGAGATATGAGTCTCAGTTTAGATAAGATTTTCACATTTCTGGAATATGAACCAAAATGATACATGTAAATAGAGATTCAGAGGTAACTTCATTTTACTGTCATTTATAATTTTATGTTTTTAAGAAGTTTGGTTTTGATATATGCACCTGTAGTTAACTGCCAGTTGTATCATTTTGCAGTATAAAACCATGTGTTGTACTGATGCACACAAAAACATGCCTATTTCATATGTTCTTAGTATAACCTAAATATCTACCAATTTGTGCAATTGGTAGAATATAAGGCTTATTTATTTCCTTGAACTTTCTTAGTAAAAATTTTCTTCGTTAATTTACAAACAAAATTATATTAAATAAATTGCTCTTTTTTTGGGGGGGGTCTTTTCGAGACAGGGTCTCCCTGCAGCCCCAGCTGTCCTGGAACGCTCTGTAGACCAGGCTCCAGGCTGGCCTTGAACTCACAAAGATCCTCCTGCCTCTGCCTCATGAGTGCTAGGACTAAAGGCGTGTGCCACCATGCCAGGCTAAATAAATTACTTTTACTTACATAAGACAAAAACATCAAATGCTTATCAAAATCCACTTTATATTAATGTATCCTAGTTTGTGCTCTTCAAATTTCTCAGCAACTACCTTCTTCATGACTTGCTCTAATAAAGCTTTACAAAACACATAACAGCTATCCAGAACTAAGTTTAAAACTCAGCTGATCTTTATTATTTTAGATATTAAAATTAGTTCATTTTTCTACTTAATTTTTAATAAACAAGAAGAAACACAGTAGTCTTGTCCCATATATAACATTTATAGTACACAACAACCCATAAAGCCTCGTGGTGAGGTAGGAACAACTTTGGAAAATAACACAGTCATAAAACACACAGTCAGGTAAAATGCTGCAGCCGTGGAGTCTTGTCTGCATTGGTGCTCAATGTGAGAACAACTGTGCTGTGTCAAGCCCAGAAGAGTAGCACGCAGAACCAACACGACTCAGACCTTTCAAGGAATCACAGAACAACTGATACACTCCACTGTGCTGTTTCAAGGCAGACCCACATCATGGTGATTCATGTCTTTTGATATATAACCATGTATTAATTCTATGTTACATTCCCCTCAGTGTCTTTTTGCCAGATACATGGCACACGCCTTTAATCCTAGCACTTGGGAGGCAGAGGCAGGCGGATCTTTGTGAGTTCAAGGCCAGCCTGGTCTACAATGTGAGTTCCAGGACAGCTGGGGCTACAGGGAGACCCTGTCTCAAAAAGACCAAAAAAAAAAAAAAAGTTAAATTGATTAATATACAAAAGGCTCTCTTGCCAGTGAAAATGACTGCATATTACAGAGCTTGTTAGTAAAACAAAACAGCATTACCATATCTATCTACCTGTCTATGGACAGAGAGCTTGTTAGTAAAACAAAACAGCATTACCATATCTATCTACCTGTCTATGGACAGACAGAGATACACAGACCAATATTGACTCAGTACTGTTACAATCCCATTCAGAGACATAAAGTACATGACATAGTTTTAATTACAAAGACAACAAAAAACCCTTCCACCTTTCCAAGTCTTTTAACACTGTTTTATCACTTGACTTAAACTCGATATTTTTTCAATATAAAAATAAATATTTTCATATTGTAGAATTACTCTCCTTATTTGTGTATGAACTTCTTAAGACAGCAGGTTAATGACATTTATTACTCAAATGATATCTGCTTATAAAATACAAGTTTACCTACCAAATACTTTACATTAGGTTCCATGGGTCTCTCCCCTCAAAACTTTCAAAAATTCAAAATAACAGAGGATGCTAACAATACAACACTGTTAATGGCTTCCTACTGTGACTTTCAAAAGTGTGTTCCATAGAGAACTTTTCCTGTTCAAACCATGTCTCTTGGGATGGAGTTAGCATTTTGGCTTTTTTAAATGTAAAAAATAGAGAAAAAAATTGGGGATTCTGTTTTTTCATGTTCTAGCACATACTCTTACAATGTAAATACCCTCCAGAAAAAAAATAATCCTACAAGCTAGAAGGTGACAGTGGGAAATGAAACCTGTCATTCCCAGGCTGTGTGTGGCTTGCAGAATTTTCTAGCTTTTAATTCAGAAGCACGAGGAGGCAGCCTCCTACTTCAGAGGAGACAAGTTTCTAAACATAACCTACATTGATCTTGCTCAAATAGAAGAGGCAGTAGGGCGGCTGCAACTCCCAGAACTGACACAAAGTTACAACAGGTTCAAATACTGGGCTAGACCCTGAGACGTCAACAGCGCTCCCCATTTTCTTTCAGGAATAAGCTACTTTGGAAAAGACACTCAAAATCACACACAACAAATATGTCTTTTTTTTTTTTCAGCTGTTCTTTATTAATGGAGACACACTGGTGGTAGGTGGCAGAAGTGTCTAAGAAGTGTGTACACTGTCCAAGGAGATTAGTCAATAGCATTGATTCGGTGAGTATCTTAACACTGTGGCCATAATCATTAGCTCCCTATGCCCCCGTCCTCCATTTTCCCAAATATCTGGTAAAGAGTACTCAGATCACATCTTTGAGAACAAGTTCTGAAAGTATAATTGTGATAAAGTGTTTGTTTCATTCATGATCTTATAGCCTCTGAAGACTTTATGAAGCAAGAGCTTCATGTTTAGGCATCTTCTGTCATTTAATACCTCCTCTTGTTTGATCACTCATGGGTACATGCATAATAACAAGGATTAAGCAAAATTCTCAGAAAATAGATCATGTTATATATTTTATTAAGTATAACATTAATTTGTAGACTAAAAATATTCATGTCAAATCCAGTATGTAATCAATAGCAAGCAATATCTCTCAGTACATTTAGACTCATATTGATTTGTAGCCAGTTAAGCATATAGATATAACATGGCAAAGAGTTTGAATTGATCATAAGGTACTAATATAATCATTTTTTAAAAGACAAGAATTCTGTGTTCACATCAAAATTAAGATACAAAAATGGCCTCTGCCTATGCATGTGCCATCTCCCTTATTATCAGCACCCCCTCAAGACTGGTACATCTGCTACAGGACAAGGCTGGCTTGACAAATCATAATCAGTCAAAGTCAACTGACTCTTGAACTCACTTTTGTATCAGCATCTGTGCGTTTGGACTCATGTATAAGGAATTCTGTCCTTTAGAACAGAATCATACAGGATTTTAATTGTTCTTCAAGGTCTCTCTGTTGTCTGTTCCTCCTTTTCTACCCTAGTTCCTTGTGGCAGTTTTGTCTATCAACTGCTATATCTATCCAGGTACATGTGTTTGCATGGACATAAGTTTTACCTCCTTTAATGAGTACCAAAGAGTACAATTGCCAGATTATATGGCATTGATTTATTTTATTTTGCTTTTGTTTTTGTAGAAGAATAAAGACTAGATTATTTATAGTTTTATATATTTTACTTTACATATAAAAAGTTCTTTTTCAGAAAATATATCATATTTGACACTGAGGTGGCTCAGTGTTTTAGAATGTTTGTTGTTCTTCCAAAGGACTTGAGTTCAGTTCCAAGTATTCACATCAGGCAGCTCACAAGGATCTGTAGCTCCAGTTCCAAGCCTTCCAGTACCCTCTTCTGGAATCCTCAGGTACAAAAACAACACACACACACACACACACACCACATACATTTGCACAGACATAAAAATAAATCTTAAAAACAAAGCTTAGTCCCACACCTGGACGCATACAGACATGGTCTGTGAATTGTTCATCCCTAATCAACACATCTATAATGTGGCCTCTACACCTAAGGTCCACACACCACAAAACAAAGAGCCAAAAGGACATTAACTAACCTCTAAACTCCCATTAAGGATGCTCCCCCATGTAACAGGAGGACAGGAACTCAAAATGGCCAAACCACAGAGACTGATCTACATAGAGTGTAGGTCCGTGGACAGGTTGTCTATATTCAGCTTCATTCACTCAGGGCTTGGAGAATATTGTGGAAGAGAATGTTGAAAGATTGAAAGAGCCAGAGAGGGGGTGCAAGACCATATGGAAATTAGTCCTACAAGCTCCTGGAACCCTGTTCATATGAACCTACAGCATTGGTATCAGCATGCACAAGACCCATACAAGCTCAATCAGACAAAATCCCAGCACAGGACTTCAAAAATGGGTAGCAGAACTCAATCTTAGCTGAAGAAATATTGGCAGCTGAGTATAATTGGGTGAGGAAGAACTGGCCTTCTTTAAGTGAGGGATAAGGCTAACTAGAGCTCAGAGGATGAACTGGCACTGAGGAATCGCCAGGGAGAGTAATTTGACCCTAACACAAAGGATAGACCATATTAACCCCTGGGGCAGAGAGAGGGTGCTGTGGGAGGGTGGCAATGGAGAAGCAGGTATAAAGGCAATTAAGAATGATTGAGAATTTTGTAAGAAATATGCATTCAATAAAATAAAAAAAAACAAAAGAAATATCATATTTTATGAATATACTTTTTTTTTTTTGGTCTTTTCAAGACAGGGTCTCCCTGTAGCCCCAGCTGACCTGGAACTCACTCTGTAGACCATGCTGGCCTTGAACTCACAAAGATCCACCTGCCTCTGCCTCCCAAGCGCTAGGATTAAAGGCGTGCACCACCACACCTGGCTGAATATACCTGTTATTAATTGACATCAGAAATATATATTAAATGAGATTGTGACAGTTATACTACTGGCTTTTTATAGTCTTTAAGATAACCAGTTAATTGTCTTTCAAATGAATTTAGGAACAGTTTCCATAGTTACAGGATTCAATAAAGTTTACATTACTTTTTCAAGCTGAAGCTAAATATAATTTTAACAGAATGTCAAGATCCAATAGCTTAATGGAAATAAACTGGATGCAAGTTTTAGCCTTTTGGTGGAAAACTTCCAAGAAGCCTTTCACTAAATAACAATCATTGTAATTATTACAGCAGCCAAAATGGCCTAAACATGACCCTACATACATCCTTTTAAAATCACAATGCTCTTAAACAATAGGTTGGTCAATGACAGGGTTGTGGGTATAAAGCCTGAACAGCAGGAGTGACAAGGGAAAAGCAGGTGACCTACACACAGAGGACAAGAGAGAGAGAGAGAGAGAGAGAGAGAGAGAGAGAGAGAGAGAGAATATCACACAGAAAGGACCACCAAGCCTGCTGGGATAATAGGTAATTGATTTGTCTTTGAATTAACAGTTAGTTTATAAAAAGCGTCGTACATTCCCAGCCCCCAGATAAAAAGGCACATGTGGCTTAGGTCACTCTAGGAACATGGTTTACTTCCATGTGGGACTGCCAGCATGAGCTGCCTGCAGACACCTGTTGGAAAGGGACAGCATGGCAGGGGCAGAAAGAGGTGCAGGACAGAGAGAAGGGGCAGAGAGAAAGAGAGAGAGAGAGAGAGAGAGAGAGAGAGAGAGAGAGAGAGAGATATGGCAGCTGGGGCCCACCATTTATGCCCATGGGGCAGGACCTCAGGTATGGGGAAAAGGGTCAGAAGATTGACAGCTTCTGGAGGAAGTGGGCACCTGTGTGCCCCTTGGGATTCTGGGAAGCCCAGACCTAAAATTCCAGCCTTTTGCTTATCATAAGGAAATGAGGCATTGTTCTCTCTTCTGTATCTGCTTAAGAGTTGATGGGGGTGCAAATTCTTGGGGGAACAGCTGTCAGGCTGGAGGGTTAGAATCTAGTTTCCCATTTTGGCTGCTCTGGGTGCTCTGCCTGGTGGGTTTGGTCAGGATAAAAAGTGGCCAGTACTTAGTGGATGTTTTCTCTGCAACTGTAAAGACAAGCTGGTTGAGTCTGCATGAATAGTTAAAGTGTCATACTTATACAACAGAATTTTATTCAGCATTATAAAGAAGATGAAATTTGCAGGGAAATAGAACTGGAAACTATTGTATTACATGCGGTAACCCAGGCTCAGAAAAGACAAAGTCCACATGCTCTCTTGTGCAGAGCCTACTTTCTAACTTTCACACATGAGTTTTATGTGGGAATGAGTTGGGATGGAGGACTGGAAGCTGGAAAGGGACACCTGTGAAGGAAAAGAGTCTTTAAGGGAATAGGGCAGGGAGTGTGTTAGAACATACAACATGTGAAAGTGGAAGTGGGGATACTAGAAGCAGAGGAATATGAATGATGGAGTGAGGGAAGATGACTTGAAGGGAAACATTACCAAAAGCAAAGTCTGGATGAAAATGCTGTAAGGAGCCTTGGTACTTTGCATCAGAATTAAAAAATAAAATTAATTTTTAAAAGAAAAAAATTCTAAAATTATGAGCAAATTTTTAGACAGTAGCATAGAAGAAATGGTCAAATTTAAGAAAACCTTGTTAATGTTATGTTATAAAAAGTGTCAGGCACCTCCATCCCCTAGATAAAAAGGCACATGAGGCTTAGGTCACTCCAGGAACATGATTTAATTCCATGTGGAACTGACAGCTTGAGCTGCCTGCAGACACATGGTGGAACCAGACAGCATGGCAGGGGGCAGGGGCAGAAAGAGGGGTAGGACAGAGAGAGGGGCAGAGAGGCAGAGAGAGAGATGGCGGCTGGGGTCCGCCCATTTATGCCCACGGGGTGGGACCTCAGGTACAGGGGAAGGGGTCAGAAGATTGGCAGCTTCTGGAGGAAGTGGGCACCTGTGTGCCCCTTGGGATTCTGGGAAGCCCAGACCTAACATTCCAGCCTTTTGCTTATGATAAGGAAATGGGGCGCTGTTCTCTCTTCTGTATCTGCTTCAGAGCTGATGGGGGCACAAATTCTTGGGGGAACAGCTGTCAGGCTGGAGGGTTAGAACCTAGCTCTGCCCGGTGGGTTTGGTCCAGATTGAAAGTGGCCAGTACTTAGTGAACGTTTTCTCTGCAACTGAAAAGACAAGGTGGTTGAGTCTTATATGAGTATACCAGTGCAGGGACTTCACAGTACCAACAGGGGTCTTCTGGGAGCAAAAGCAATTGGAGAATCCCTGTCTAGGGTCTGCAGAAGGAGAGAGGACCCGTACCCTGGTTTAAGGAATTGGGAAAAAAAATTTTTGTACACAGAGCTCTAGAATGAGGGCCAGCTTTATTACACAGGGCTCCAGAATGAGAGCCATAATCATGAGAATATAAAAGGTGGTATTTTCTGGCATGGCACAGTAAATCCATCACCTATCTCTGAGATAATTTCTAACTTGGCACAGTAGGTCTCTCACCTATCTCTCTGGTAATAAATTATTTCATTTTCTCTTCTTTAGATTACGGTTTCCTGTTGGGGTGTTTAAAACCGCACAGTTAGCTCAGATAAATGAAGTTAGTTTTGGTGTTAAGGTCAGTTAAGGTTCTGGTCCTTCAGGGATCACTCACACCTTGCACCTGGCTCTTTTCACCAGTTTCATCTATGTGAGGACAAAGTGAGGCCTTGCTTGAACAGAGCTTCACTTTGAAGCATGAGGAATTTCTCCTCTATATGGACTTTCCTCCCTAGACTGGAAACTGGCCGGATGAAGTCTTTTTAAGTGACTCTCCAAGACCTACCTGGCCCGGGATGACTGGTGACTCACTGCCACAGGACATGTACAAAATTGTAGATGCATGGCCCTAGGACACAAGTCGACCTCAGAGGGTAGGGGCCAAAATATTGTCCCTCCAAATCTCTCTTGCCAATCAGATTGGAGCTTCAAGTGTGGTTGCTAAATCCCCAAGAGGGTTATTTGAATGAAGCTGGTAGTCTAATTACCATAAATCCTAAGTAAACCTTGAACATTGACTTAAGCACTCTTAATAAACTCTTAATTGCTGTGGCAAAAATATTCTGACTAAAAATAAAAGCTCATTGTAAGAGCCTGGTGGTAGCAGCTGCAGTACAGGCTAGGAAATGATGCTATTTACTGACTTGTTTTGCTGGCTCATATTCAGCCTATTGTATACAATATAGAAATATCTAGCCAAGAATGGCATTGCCCACAATCGGCACAGGTCAGTCCAATGAAGGCAATTATTGAGGTTTCTCAGCTCAGGTGTATCAAGTTGACATTAAACCTATGCAGTAAGTCCCACAATTTGTTCTTTAAGGTCTATAAAGTTCATTTAGGTACTCAAAGTACAATGGATTTAACCATGAAAGGCAAAATGTTCTAACATAGCCCATGAAACCAACCCAAGATAATAAAGAGGTTAAAACCAGTAACTTCTCAAATGAAGGCCATGTCACTTGTCCCCAGATTTTTAATAATAGCTTTGAAAAGGAAAAGGAAAGGGGGGCATTGTCACATACCAGCAGCAGGCAGGAAATACTTAGGGCTCACCCAATTGGTTACATTTGGACTGTCCGTGTGGTCACCAGAAGTAAAAGCTAATTTCTCTTAAAAATATTAATAAAGTAACATGTACAAAATATAACACATATATAAAATAATTTTAGTATGTATAGGTAACTCTATATATGCCTGTTTCACTTGAAGCTGTAACAAAGTATATATTACCTGCTAGGTGGAATACAATTTCTTGTACATGCCATAATTACATTATAGAATTCTTAAAAGTGAACAGTATTTGATGCATACACTCACAAATAAGGTTCTAATAAATAAATTTGGTGATGACGCTTTATAAAGGTTGTACTGAGCAGAGGCACATGCATTGCAATTATACACAGACAGATCTTAATATGCTATTTAACAATTCATACACATACACACATTTATCCACACATTCCTTTAAGAGACTTTTATCCTAGTGGTTGTACTGAACAGTCACATGCATTGGGAAAAAAAAAACAACTTTAGAAATATTATTTAAAACATGCAGCCCTGATTAATTGCTCTGCTGAGGCTGAGATGAGGTCTTGCACCTTTGGTTCTAAAACTATGAACTTATTGAAATACTTTAACAAGTGATCGAAAACAGAATTATATATATATTTAAAGAACTGACAATATCAAAGGTACTTAGGCTGTTTCATTGAAAGAAAGAGATTGCAGGGGAAGCCATGTGCCACTGTCCAAGTACCAGAGTGTGAATGAATCCAGGGATTTTTAAAATGGTCTCTGGTCAGAGGGAGAGTGGCACAGCATAGGAGAAAAAGAAAAGAAAAAAAAATCTGTTAGTGAATCTGTAAGGGTTAAAATCAGATCTTCAGATGTCTGGAAACAAGAAAAAAACTGGAAAAGAAAAAAAAATTTTAGTTGTAATACATGTGGAAAAAATAATTTGGACAGATAAGAAATAAAACCTTTAGATAAGCAGTGTAGAAACCTAGGAAACTGGGTTAAAATCAGGCCTTTGAAAAAATTTAAGAGGCATGCCAAAAGTAACCTTAATTTAGTTTTTTGTGTTTGTGTGCAACATAGAATAAAAGAAATTTGAAGCGGCCACTTTGTTTTGACAAAATACACACAGGAGAACATGAACACATGACAGTTACAAAGACACAATGAAGAATGGTTAGGACACACAGACAGGTTGGACAGACACATGACCTAATTGTATCCATTAACTCTGGACAATGGGAGAATCCCGTTTTTATTTAAAGTTGTCCATCATTGATCATTGTCCAGGGCTATGGAACCATTAATTTCAATTGTCACATTTACACAGAATCACTTAGAGTTTAAGATATCTACTTAGGTGGAAACAGCCTGTATGCCCATACTGTGCTTTGCAGCGCAGGGTGTTCATGTACACCTGCAAAGGATGGTGGACAGGGCAGGCAGGAAAGTCTGGTGGCTTGCATATATTACCTGCTAATTTAATGAGAATACATTTAGTTAGTGGAAAAAGAGGCTTCTATCCACAAGCAGACACAAAATTGATTTCTGAATAAAATGGGGTTTAGAAAGAAAAAAACAATGAAATGGAAAATGCCAAAATCTGAAATAATCCCTTAAAATTAGGCAAAACTTTTCTAAACAAAATATAAAAAATCAGTGTTTGTTAAAAAAGGCAAATGATGTAAAAATCTCAAACAAAAGCCTGTAAAAATTAACTATCCATACAAAAGTAAAAAACATGAAAATTGATTGTATTTTGAAATGGATGAAAACCCACAAAATCAAAACTTGGTTACTCTAAAACCCAAAAACCAAAATTGTGAAAGGATCATAATATGACATTAAATAAATTGCAAGAGAATTAGAATATAGAAATATAGAAGTAGAATATGGCATTAGTAGTTATAAGCTCTGATGTAAATTGGAGCTTCCTACCTTGTGCAGACAGAGCCTCAAGATGGTAGCTGAGGAGTGCACGCACAGTTGCCATGGAAATAGTCTGCAGCATGGTAGCAAGTCATGGTGGTGCATGGCAGTGTCTGGCTGTGTGTGTGTACGGGAGGGGGACTGCATGGCTGGGGTGGGGGTGCAGTGGGGCAGCGGGGAAGGCACAGTAAAAGAAAGAAAAGAAAGCCTGGCGGAGCAAG
>VZQC01003135.1:538377-571322 GCA_009823505.1 Rhizomys pruinosus
CCAGAAAGATGCAGAAAAGTTACGGCAGAATGCATGATCTGGGATGGGTAGGGGTGGGGTGGGGTGAAGGGAAGGGGATATACGCCTGAACTGAATTGGAAAATGATGTATGAAATACACAAAGCATCAATAAAAAAAAAGAAAAAAAATTAAATCCAAATTTTGTTTTATTTCAAATTAAATTTACTGAGAAGAAAATATTGAAATGTAGCAAATAGCAAATGAATTTATATGAAATAGTTGTTCTGGAATGAGAAAAGTTTACAGGGCAGAATTTAGAGATACACAAGCAACAAGGAAGTGCTGAATGGCTAATAAATTAAAAATTCCCCAATGATTAATTATTCTTTTATTTGAAGCTAACATGTTGGTTAATATTTACAAACTTAAAGAATTTTGGTGACTTTATATTGTTGCTTTTTTTATACTTTATATTGTTTCTAATAATTAGAAGTAATTATCACTTTAAAGATCAATTTTCAAAATATAATATACATTTTAATCTGAATAAAAATTCATACTTAAAAAACAAAAAAAAAACAAAAACAAAAAAACCAAACAAAAAAAAACAAATGATGCCAAATGCTGGAGAGGTTGTGGGGAAAGGGGAACACTCATCCACTGCTGGTGGGAATGCACACTCATAGAACCCCTATGGAAAGCAGCGAGGAAAATTCTTAAAACATTCAAAATGAACCTACCATTTGAAAATGAACCTACCAGTTATACAATTCCTGGGTACATACCCAAAGGATACATCCTATTGCAGAGATTTGTGCACAACAGTATTTATTGCAGCTCTCTTCACAACAATGAAGAGCTGGAAGCAACTTAGGTGCCCCTCAGCTGATGAGTGGAAAATGAAGATGTGGTACATCTACACAATGGATTTCTATGCAGTGATAAAGAGGACAACATGAATTTTGCAGGTAAATGGATAGAATTAGAAACTATTATGCTAAGTGAAGTAACAACACAGTCTCAAAAAAATAAAGGACATATGCTGTCCCTCATTTGTGGATCCTAGTACCAAACCCTTATATGTATGTCAAGGTGGGTGATTTGTTAGTAAAAATAATACCACATTGACTGATATCACTGTAGATATATCTCAAAGTTTATGTCTCTATTTTCCTCAGTCCTAATATTTATGAGAAAGAATAAAGCTGTTTTTTAAAGTACATCAAAATATACATCAACATGCTATATAATTTAGTAAAGTAAATTTAAATATCTTTCAACTGCATGCAACTCTACCATTAAACTGTGAAACCCTAAATGTGTTTTGGAATTAACCTATAGTTTATTTTCAGAATTTGTTAACCTGAAAAAATAATAAATAAAATATTTTTAAAAATATAAAATAAAATATGCAAAAAAACCCAGTATGGTAGTTCAAAACACTTTGTCAAGCTCTAATAAAGCCACACCTACATCTGTAACGTCACACGATTCTTTTTTTATGTTTATTTACTGATTTTAATTTTATGTATTTGTGAATATTACCTGCAGGTAATTACATGCACTTGTGCTGTGCAATGCCTGTGGAGGTCAGAAGAGGGTGTCCGATCTCCTGGAACTGGAATTAGAGACAGTTGTTAGCCACCATGTGGGTACTGGGAACCAAGCTGGGGTCCTCTGCAGGAGCAGCCAGTGCTCTCAACCATGAGCCATCTCTCCCCAGCCATGTAATCATTCCTCTTTAAGATGTCAAGAGAAATAAATGCACATGTGACTGACAGGTGATCTATAGTGCAGGCCCCCATGATTTTCACCCTCTGGAGATCACCCCAGCAGCAACCTACACAACCCTCTACTTGGGACTGGCATTTTTGCACATTTTGAGATATTCTGACTGGCATTCTTTAGAAAAGGTAACCTCAGGACTGCAGAGCAGCTGAAGTCAAGCATGACCTAAATACCTGCATCTTTGTTTCAATAGTGTATTGGTCATGAAGAGCAGCCATATTCATTGTAGGGGGGACAAAGGAATACTCAAATCCAGGGAGAGTTATTAGAAGCAATTTTGGACACTGGTTACATCATACACATAGGTTTGTTGCACAACCTTGTCCAGTAAGAGCTTCAAGTTGCCAAGTCCAACCACCTTGAACACACCCTGTACCAAGCAGGGAAAATTCAAACTTTTCATTCACGGATAGGAACTGTCCTTAATTATTTTTATCTTATTTATTTATTTTTGGTGACATTTTTTTTAAGACAGGGTCTCCCTGTAGCCCCAGGCTGTCCTGGAAATCGCTATGTAGACCAGGCTAGCGTTGAACTCACAAAGATCCGCCTGCCTCTGCCTTCCAAGTACTAGGATTAAAGGCGTGCGCCACCACGCCTGGCTTTTTTTTTTTTTTTTTTTTTTTTGTATGTGTATGAATATACCGCCTGCATGTAGGTCTGTGCACCCGTGTCGTGCAATGCTGCAGAGGTCAGAAGAGGGTCTCAGATTCCCCTGGAACTGGAGTTCTCCTGGAATTGGAGTTACAGACAGTTCTCAGCCACCATGTGGGTGCTGGAGATCGAACCCCAGTCCTCTGCAAGAGCAGTAGGTGCTCTTAACCGCTAGGCTATCTCTCCAGCCCCGACATGGTTTTTGTATAACCGCAGCTGGACTACGTTGGAACTCACTATGTAGACCAGACTGGCCTCGATCTCACAGAGATCTGCCTGCTTCTGCCTCCCATGTCCTGGGATTAAAGGTGTGTGCTACCACTCCTGGCTCTACTTTTATTTTTAGAGAAATGATTTTTGATCACTATTCTACCTATGAATTATTCCAGAAATATGATTCATAATTATTTTTCATAGATTTTCAGATAGCTCATATTGCTTAGTAAAGTTTGACTATGTTTGAAAAGAAACAGATCTCCATATCACAATGCCCTGACAATAAAATAAGCTTCCTATGAAGGACATAACTTCATATTTGATTTAAAGGTTAGAAGTAACTCTTGTTGAATACAGCTAAGAACATAAAAATGGAAGATGGAAAACAATTCACAACAGAATAAATAACAAACAAGAAAAGCTGGAAACTCCAGGAACTTCTGGAAGATAAATGTTCACCAGGTATTTACAAATTAAACCAAACCATTTTTTGCACATTCTATTCACAAAGATGGTCTCAGTATCATTTGCAATAATAAAAATAAATTCCTAAATCAATGCAATATATCCGGAAATTTATTTTAAATACATGGAAATTTAAGAAGTACTTCCGTTTTAGATCAGAAATTCTATATGACAGACGTATTTGAGAATATATATCTAATGTCTGGGAATTTAACTCAGTGGCTGAGGTCTTGTGAAGAATATGCAAAGCCACTCTTTCAATTCTCAGCACTAGAGAAAAAGAGAGAGAGAGAGAGAGAGAGAGAGAGAGAGAGAGAGAGAGAGAGAGAGAGAGAACTATTTCTAAGGGCATTTTTCAAAGTAGAAATGACCTAAATATCCAATAATAGAGAATAGTTAAATCAGTAATTGTATGTTCAAACATGGAATTTTATACAGCTATAAAAAGTTACATTTTGAGAAAAATTAATGACACAAGAAAATACAATTATAATATATATGAAATACACATATATGGGAAAGCTGAACCTCCTTTAAATAAAAGGCTGTTTTATGTGTTCATTTCTTATTAAAGATAGACTTATAATTGCTTAATTAAAATTACTCAATGTCATTATACATATCCTAATAGCAAGTCCAAGCCCTAGGGAAATTTTTCTGAATGTCATAGAAAGAATCACAACTAAAAATTGGTAACAAAATCTAAGGAACTCCACATTTAAAAGTTTTAAATTCAAGTGGAAAAAAAAAAGCTATGGAAATTGCAAGCATGAAATAATCAAGGAATGTGACAAATTCTCAATGACTTACAGGCCAAGGTTCATAAAGCACTATCAGAAAGACCCAGGAATTAGAACCCTTGCCCTTGACAGTCCTAAACAGTAACTTGACTGTTCTGTGCTTCTGTCAGCCTCATCCGAACACAAGTACTGCACCCCTGCACCACACCTGTCACCCACATGCCTCTGGTGTTCTGGGCTCTATTTCCCCAGCAGCAGTTCTTTTCTGACATCTCTTTTTTTTCTAGTTGAGCCTAAAATAAATTCATAAAGGAGCTACATGTAAATTACTGGGAGTCACAGGGTCAAACATTTCTATAAACATTACTGACCTATCATAAATTTCAAATGGTTCTACCCTATTATAGATAAAATTAACTTCCTGAAAAGTACAAGTCTTATCCTAAAATAACATTTTGAATGAGCACCGGCCATATTTTATTGAGCATTGGTCATGTTTTATTCTTGGGGAAGGGTAGAAAATAAAAGCAACATTTTTTTCTACATGTTTAACATACATCTTTATGCCTGAAAACAGTTATCTTGTGTTTCTAGAGAATGTGGTCAACATAGTGGCTTAATGTTTCTAGACAATGTGATCCATAGAGTGGTTTAATGTTTGTGTTTTGAAATAAGCTTAAAACTACTATTATAGTATCTTGCAAGAAAAATACAAAGAATGTATTTCCTGAATCTGTGAGAGTAATTGGCCAACATTATCCTCAGTTAACTATGGCTATCTCCATCTAGTTTTTATAATAAATGAAGATATTCTTCCACATAAACCCAGAAAGACAAAAAAGGAAGTAATAAACATCAGTTTCCACTGTTCCTTCACATCTGTTATCTGCCACTCTTCTGTAACAAGGGCTGCTTTTTCTCACCTTATTAATTTCTTCTCATCAGTACAGATTAACACATCCCTGTGCCATTTCATGAGTTATAAATGTTTACAATGATCATTTGTTTTAATCCTCACATTTTCCCCTTTGCCCAGTGGGAGTCACTTCAAGCTGGCTTTGTGTCCTTTAACCTATCTTTATTTTTGTTAGATCACTGTCTTACTTTCCACTGCTTAGATTCTAGGGTCATTTTCTATTTTTTCTATATTTCCTGGAATTCAGTCAACTTTCCAAGGAACTTTGATTTCCTTAGGCAAAGAGTGCTTAGACACCAAGATGTGTTCCTATTTGTGTTATTTGTGTTCATTATGACTGAGGTGTCACTGTTTCCAGGCCCTTTCAATGTCATGCTGGGAAAACACACACACACACACACACACACACACATGCACGCGCGCACACACACACACACACACACGCACACACACACTAACTGATAACTTCCTTCTATTTACTAGTATGTACTTTAATTATATGTTCATTCAACACTTCCAATTTCAATGTACCAACAGGTGCCTTCTACTTTGTATATTTTTCTTATTAATAAATTCTTATGAAGAAGTGAGAAGTTTCAATTATGTGCATGTTAACCTATTTTTATTACTATACTTTATGGATCTAACTGCAGGTCCCCTTTAGGTCCCTATCCCAGCTGAGCTCTTAGATAAACTAGGCTTTATCCATTAGCAACCTTCCTTGTTCAGGCACTAAACTCTCCAAAGAGGGTCAATACCTGCATGATATGAAGCACTACTGTGGTTGACCTCATTATTTTGCAGTAAGAACAAATTATTCAGAAAGAAGAAATAAGGGATGAGGAAGAAGAATGAAGGAGGGTAGGCAGGAAGGCAAGGAGCTCAGACAATGCATTTTGGATGTAGGCTTTAAGTTCAACAATTAATGTGTCATGTCAAGACTGCATCTATCCTTTAAAAAATTGCATGACTAAGGCTGGAAAACATCAAATAAAATAAACATTTGAAATGCTTATGCATATAAAACTTTTTTGGGGGGAATTATTAGGCAATATGTGTTTGATGTTAGACATAGAATTTATTGCCTTTGTAACTCATAATTAACATCCGCAGTAACTCTTTGAAGTTGTGTTTGTAATTTTTCCTAGATTAGCTGAATCAAACACCTGAATAATTAGCCATGAAGTCAGTTAAAGGACATATTTATATTGGACAAATAATGAACTTTGCATGAAATAACTATTTTTAATTATTTTGATTTTGTGTCTATAAATCATACAAGATATTTCTTTGAATGAACTTATGAACTCACTTTAAACAAATTAGTGAACTGTTCTATCTATATGAAACACCAAATTGCTCTTGGGTCCAAGATGAATTTTTAAAAACTTAGAAAAATCAATTTTTTTCATGACAGATTACTAATAGTTCCTAACCACCCACTTACAGTGCATGCATCCATAGCAGCCCGGGAAGTGAGAGGATAATTGACAGAATGTTGTCAGGTAACTGAATATTTTTGAGCTCAACTTGAATTAGCAGTTTCAAACACTGCTTACTTTCTTATATCTTCTGTGCTATGAACACTACAAATATATAACAGCAACATGGAGCTTCCATGAGAGAATGCCAGGAATTGTGAGCAAGTCAGGCTGGAAGGTGTTTCCTGAGCCTGGTGGGATAAAAATCTCCTATGGTTTCTTTTAAGTTCTCTGTTTTGTATTCTTTACAATACAAAAGCAAAGAATTCTTGCTTCATAATCATAATTCTCTAACCATATTACTAGAATTCTGAGGGTCAAGGAATTACTACTTTTAAAATAAATGTATTACAAATTCATAGGCATCAATCATTTTAAATACAGTGGCTAAAACTGTTTCCTCTTTAATTATAATGTCTTAAAACACTATTTGAAGATTATTAATATTTTTCTATTCTCTTTTGTCTTTTTGAGACAGGGTCTCCCTGTAGCCCCAGCTGGCCTGACATATTCTTTTTTTTAAAAAAATTATTTATTTCTGTATGTGTATGAATGTACTGTTTGCATGCAAGTTTGTGCACCCATGTTGTGCAATGCTGCGGAGGTCAGAAGAGGGTGTCGGATTCCCCTGGAACTGGAGTTCTCCTGGAATTGGAGTTTCAGATGGTTCTCGGCCACCATGTGGATGCTGGGGATCGAACCTGGGTCCTCCGTAAGAGCTGTCAGCGCTCTTAACCGCTAGGCCATCTCTCCAGCCCAATTTTCTATGTAGACCAGGCTGGCCTTGAATTTACAGAGATCCACCTGCCTCTGCCTCCCAAGTATTGGAATTAAAGGTGTGAACCACTGCTCTCAGAAATATTTTTCTTTATGTGGTTACCGTTTAATGATGCAAAGGTTTATAGCCTCTATAATTGATGTGCTGAAGCAGGGTGTGGCAACTCATGCCAGTGATACTTGTAAGGAAGTAGCAGTTGGATTACCCAGGAGTTAAAGTCTCAACTGGTCTACATAGTGAATTTCAGGTCAACCAGGGCAGCAGAGTGAAACCTTGTCTTAAACAAACCAATCAACAAACAAACAAACAATTTTTATGTTAACATCATAGTACTAGAGGTGCTGCCTTTGGAAAGTATTTTGATGATGAGGGTGAAACCATTATGTCCTGGATTTGTACACATGAAAATACCCCACAGAAAGTCCTGACTACTTCCATGTGGAGACACACCAGGAATGACCCAGGTCTGAAAATAAATCAACCCCTCCCTCAGACACTGAATCTGCTAGTGCCTTATTCTTGGGCTTTCCAGCCTCCAAAACAATAGGAAACAAACTCTTGCTCTCTAACCACCTAGTTTCTGGCATTTTATTATAGCTTCTTGAATAAACCAACATGCACAGCAATTTCCTTACCTTCTTATAAGTGAAAGCTTAATGGGTGTATTCTGAACCCAAACACAAGCTGCCCTGCTTCCTTCTGCTTCACCAGTTCATCCAGGCTCCTTCCATCTTTGATTACCCACAGACCTCTAGGCCTTTGGCCTCTTGGCACCCTCAGTATACCTCCAGCCTTACTTCCTTCTACCTAGTCCAAGTTTCATATATGATCATGGAAAGTAAGAAAACTTTGTGTCTCTCTTGCCCACTTAGTGTACACACCCCTCAAATAAGGAAAAGCACACGGTTACTACCTTTATCTATTTAAATCCCCCAGGAGAAAAATAGTCACAATTTTAGACTGCAGTGACCACCAGTGCAGGCTTTCTTGTGTCATTAAGGCTTACACACTGAAGAGCAGTTGGCTACTCCCGTAATAGTTGCCACTATTGCACCAGAGTGCATAAAGGTATTATGGCTGGTTGTACAGCACACAGGATTCATGGCTGAGGAAGTCTGGTGATTATGTTTGTTCTTCCAATAGCTTGCATAGTCCTTACTGCACAGTGAATGTCAGCCCATAGCAATGAGGCTCTGAAGTCAGCACCAACCTGATTTTTTCCTTATGTGTTGTACAATTCATTTACATAGTATATTTGGCAATAAGGTCCTAGCATGAAGTTCTGGAGGGTAATCAAGGGGGGGAGTATTTTTTGAAGTTCTGTGGAGCCTATGGTAAACAGGTCTAGAGAAAGAGTCCATTCCAAAGAGCTGGTCAGATACTCATATGATCTCAAGGCAATGATGACAGCCTGTGCAACTCACATGCAAGTTTAAACCAGACAAAACCCCAACAAAACTTCAGGAAATTGTAATAACCAATGCCTTCTAGGAGGGGCAGAGAGACTTTTTCTAGCATGGAAACCTCAGTAGGTTAAAAAGGCTCCAGAGAATCGACCCACACTGAAGGACATGTGAGGACACATATTAGACTCTTTAATCCTGGATAGATGATAGATAGATAGATAGATAGATAGATAGATAGATAGATAGATGATAGATAGATAGATAGATTATAGATATATAGACAGATAGATAGATGATGGGTAGATAGATGATAGATAGATAGATAGATAGATAGATAGATAGATAGATAGATAGATAGATAGCAGATAGATACACAGTCAGTCAGACAGACCATAGAATACATTACGTTGGGTGGGAGACAGCAAGGGGAGATATGCACAGAACAGGGATCTAAATAGGATCATACATTGTATGAAAATCACAAAGATTAAATAAAAAGGAAAATTTAAAAAATGCTCACCTGTCTTTTGTTCCATCGTATCTTTATTACACAATCTTACATTCCTTTAAAATACTGCAAATTGTTAAGGCTGCCTTCAAAGCTCCTTCACTGGAAAACAGGAACTAAATAGAAAACTCTTCCAAGCTTGAAGGGAACTCTGTCCTGACAACATTGTTGATCCTCTTCTCTTCTAGGAGATATCCACACCCAGTGTGCTACTTCTATGGCTGGTGGGTCCCGCCTCCTACAATGCAATGTTTCTGTAACACTTCCCCACATTAGCTTCTCAACCACAGAGACAACTCAATTCCCACAAAAACAGCAGTACCATAAACATCTGTGATTAAACCTCCTACTTAAGCATTGTTCTCTGTCTTAAAAGGAAACTGATACTTTTTAAGTTTTTCTTTTTTTTTTTTAATTTTTATTTTATTTTATTTATTTCGGTATGTGTATCAATGTACTGTCTGCATGCAGGTTTGTGCACCCGTGTCGTGCAATGCCGCGGAGGTCAGAGAGGGTCTCGGATTCCCCTGGAACTGGAGTTCTCCTGGAATTGGAGTTTCAGACGGCTCTCAGCCGCCATGTGGGTGCTGGGGATTTTTCTGTTTCCTCCATTTCGGCCCCATGTCTTCGCTTTACTACGCTTCCAAACTACCCAAAAAGATGCCACAAACAGCTGATCATTCCAACTCTTTGGCTAAGACTCAACCTTCCTCTTGCTCTCTTTCATAGTATTAGTTATTATATGGTCTAAGATGACATTAGCCTGACTTCTTGACCCTGACCTTCTACCTTGACCTTCTCTTTCTTATGCTTCTCACTATTAACTTTCAAATTCCTTTTAAAAACAACCCTTTTGCCCTTTCCCCTGGCTGGCAGTGCACAGGCTATCTAGAGTTACCAAAAGACTTAAAACAGCAGGAGTTCCTCAGAGCATTGGCAGCCCTCCTCAAAAAGTCGGGGAAGCTGAACGTCCCTGAATGGGTGTACACAGTCAAGCTGGTCAAACATCAAGAGCTTGCTTGCTTTGCTGAGAACTGGTTCTACACAAGAGCTGCTTCCACAGAACAGCACCTGTACCTTCTGGGTGGGGCTGGCTTTGGCCCCAAGACCAACTTATATGACCTGTCCAGCGGGTCGGTCAACAGGGGTCTGGAAGAGAAGGAGGGGAAGGGACAAGAGACGCAAGGAATGGAAATAAGACAGGTTCTGATCAAGTCTTGTTTACTGCAGGTTCCTACACAGAATATAAAGGGTAGGCATAAGAGGAAGTGTTTGCAACTGTTAAGCCACAATGTTGCATAAAGGAACAAACATTCTGATACAGATCATTGGGATTAGTCAACACTAGGGTTCAAGGAACATCCTGTTTACGGAACATTTCATAGTTAAAATTAAACTGACTTCCCAATGGCTGACCGACTGACCTTGGGAGGGGGCCCAATGGAAAATTACTACTCTGGCTGAGTAGAAGAAGCCAGATACCTGACATGGTCTAGGGGCCCCCACATTTATATGGAGGCGGTCAGAGAAAAGGTGTCAGGCCCGCCACTCAACAGAGGCTGAAAAGTGTAGCTCGCAGGGTCCTCCAAGCCTAGGAGTGGCTGAAAATGGTGGAAATGGAACAAGATCAGGTGGCAAGCTAACAGAGAGATCTGGACAGAATCGCAGGATAGGTGGAAGCTGCCAACAAGAAGTATTAAGAACAAAGAATGCTGGGTTAATAAATTGCCTCATTCATAGAACAAACAAACAAACAAACAAACAAACAAACAAACATCACCCAACTCTTTCTACATAGCTGTGACTAGTTATCTTTGGAAAGTATCTTTGATCTATGCTCTGTTGGACATCAGTGTTTGAGCAGAAATGGATCAGAGGGGTGCTTACATGTGCTGTTTATTGGTGAAATTACTTTGAAATAGCACATTAGGCTGAATATAGTTACATTTTTCTGAATGGCTTTCCAGGAAAAAAAATTTAAAGCACCAATGATAATGAAATAAAAACTAGATGAGATAGCAAAGTAGAAAAATGTTGCAGAAAAATAATGATGGGAATAAAAAATAACATTGTAAAATATGTAATTACATAGGAAGAAAATTATTTTAGAATAAATAAGATAAAGATCTTATATATGAACTCTAGTTTTGCAATTAGATAGATAGATAGATAGATAGATTTATAGATATTAAATCATTCAATGGAATGATAATATTTGTTTCTCAGTATGAGTACATGGTATCTTGTCTTTTACAATTTGTACAAATGTAGTTTTTAATAAATTCTACAAGCAGGGTGGGAGAGATGGCTCAGTAGTTAAGAACATTGGCTGCTCTTACTGAGGACCCAGGTTTGGTTTCCAGCACCTACATGGTGACTAACAAATGCCTATAAAGCTCCAGTTTCAAAGGATCTGATGCCCTCTTCTGATCTCCACCAGCATTGCATGACATAGGTGCACTTAGATACTTGGAATCAATACAATCATACACAAAAAATAAAATAAAACTAATTTTTAAAATTTTAAAGCAAAATTTGAACAAGACATTATTTTGTGATGAAGAAAGAAAAATTCTCAAAATAGATTATAGAGAAGTCATGAATGTTGATGTAAGAGTAGAACTATAGACTGAAGAGATACAAATATATCTGTGGAAACCCTAACCCTAATGCCCGGAGAACGTGCATTCAGATATTGTGCATATGGAACATCTTGATGATGGGATGATCTCATGAGAAATGACATTAAGAGAGACCTTGCTTCCTCTCTGTTTTCCCAACACATGAGGTATAGCAAAGAGAGTCCTCCTGCAAGACAGGAAACTGCCCCACCGAATAAACATGCCCAAGTCTTGACTGGATATCCAAGCCCCCAAATGTGTGAGAAGTTGGTGTTTGCTATTTTCAGTTCCTAAGCTATGGCACTAGTTACAGCAGACTAAAATAATACACACATATATACTGAGTTTAATCATTAGGGATCACTCCCTCACATCTATTATGATCTATAAAGATACATAGGAATCATATACATAGGAATATATGATACCAAGAAATTCTCACATTTAAAAAAAATTAACAAATACTGTAATTTATCAATGGTAAAAGAAAAAGTGTTCTGTTGTTTAATTCAAAGTTACAATTGGATAAAGAAAACAGTCACAAAGTTTCAAAAAGAAATATTTCTATCTTTCCAATGATGCTACTTCTGAAGGAAAAGGAATCATTTTTTCTCATTCTAAAATTCACATTAGAGAGAGAGAGAGAGAGCTCTATTTGGAGTTAAGATTAGGAAGGCTGAATCCAATATCTAATTTCTGTAAAGAAAATTGTTACATTGTTTAATTTGGTTTTCTTCTTTCAGACAAACCAGTGATCCTTGATTTTTTTTATTTGCAGATACATGGAATAGCATATGAAGATAATTGCATTTGAGGGGTTAGGGAGATGACTTACTTGGTAAAGTGTTTCCCATGCAAGCATAAGGACCCTAGTTCAGATCTCCAGACCCACATACAACTGGGTCAACATCTATCATTCCTACTGCTTGGGAATGGAGAAATTGGATCCCTGAAGCTTGTTGGATAGCAAGCCTAACTAAATATGTAAACTTTAGATTCAGCAAGTTTGGAGACCCTGTCTCAAAAGCCAAAGTGCAGAGTGATTGCAGAAGATAGCCTTAGTCAAATTCTGGGCTCCACAAATGAGCACATACATATATCAACACATACATATGCACATACACAGAGGAGCATGTACATAAAAATAATTCACACACACACAAAGAAAAATATCAACAATATATTTCAGATTGTTCACTACTGAAGTCTTGGACAGAAAGCAAAGTTTGCTGAGCTGTTTCATAATCTCTAATGTGGTGTTGATTTCTACCTCAGGATTGCTTAAAGCCAAAGAGAAAATATTATGTAGACTAAGTCATTAAAACATGATTGAAATGCTACAATTTTCTGTCATTATTAAGGTCTCAGCAGTCTCAATACAATAAATGATTTCTGAATAAATATTCTATGAACTTTGCCTAGAGAACTCAGAATACAATTGTTTGTTGTTAATAAGCTGCCAAGTTCTCTCTTGGTCCTCTAGGAGAGGTGGGAATGTTGGTGGCAGTGAAGGGAAGCTGGCAGAGAGAAAAGTAAAGCTGGATGAAGCACTCAAGACGAGGTCCTAGTATTAGCATTTGATGATTTTTTTCAGTGGATCAGGAAGGATTTGTCTAATAATTGTGGTTATTATCATCTTTCAGGTTTATAGATAAAGTAAATTGCTCTGAAGAAAAAAAACTGACAAGGAAAAGGTTATATGTGTTACACAAGTCTGATATTTTAAATCCACTGAATTCAGAATCTGCACAGAAAAGGACCAGTGTCATTACAAAATAGGGGAAAAAAGTGGACCTATCAGAAAATATAGCTATTTAGTCACTGGGTTAAAATATTTTATCTATATGCTGTGTGAACAGAGACGATAAGTCCTCAAAGGGTAGTTGACATTACTAAACAGAACTGAATTTGAAATATGCATCTGGTATATGGGGAGAGCTTAATAAATATTCCTTCTGTTAATTACACTGACAATTGGTGCCAGGAAGAAGCCAAGCCTTATGTAGACAGATTCAACAAAGGTGGCTTCCTGATTCTTTTGTTGTTTGTTTGTTGGTTGGTTTCCTTGTTTTGTTTGCTAGTTTTGTTTCTTAACAAGCACCAACCAAAATTTTCAAATACCATTCAGGAAAGTATTACTAAATATGACATCCTTACAATAATTTTGAATTCTTTATCTCAGTTTTTTTTTTTTTATGAGAAGGAATAAAGGGCTTATGGAAAAACCAGTAAACCTACAATGTGAAATTAAAAAAAAAACTTGTTATCTCCCAAATTCCTTCTATGAAGCCAACAACACTCTAATAGCCAAACCAAGCAAAGATATAGCCTAAAAAGAAGACTATAGACCCATTTCATTAATGAACATAGACGCAAAAATTCTCAACAAAATACTTGCAAACTGCATACAGGCACATATCAAAAAGATCATCCACCATAACCAATCTGGATTCATAACAGAGATGCAGGGATGGTCAACATATGTAAGTCAATAAACGTCATAAAGCACATAAATGGACTGAAAGACAAAAAACACATGGTCATCTCAATCAGTAAAGAAAGGGCCTTCAACAAAATTCAGCATGTTTCATATTTAAAATCCTAGAGGGAATTGGACTGGAGGGAAAATTCCTCAACATGATTGAAGCCATATACAACAAACCCACAGCCAGAATTATCCTAGATGGGGAAAAATTAGAAGTGTTCCCCTTAAAGTCAGGAACCTGGCAAGGCTGCCCCTATCCCCACTCTTATTCAATATAGTGGTTGAAATTCTCATGAGAGCAATAAGACAAGAAAAGGAAATTAGAGGAGTACTAATTAGAAAAGAGGAGGTCAAACTATCCCTTTTTGCAGATGACATGATAGTTTACCTAAGGGATGCCAAAAACTTCACCAGTAAACTAGAAACCATCAACAGGTTCAGTAAAGTGGTGGGATACAAAATTAACCTAGAAAAATTGGTAGCCTTTTTATATCCCAATAACAAGCAATTGGAGAAGGAATACAAAGAGACTTTTCCCACTCACAATAGTCTCCAAATAAAAACAAAATATCTAGGACCAAACCTGACTGAAGACACTAAAAATCTCTACAGTGAAATTTTTAAATCCCTGAAAAAGGAGATTGAGAAAGATACTAGAAGATGGAAGGACTTCCCACGCTCATGGATTGGAAGAATCAATATAGTAAAAATGACCATCCTGCCCAAAGTAATATACAGATTCAATGCAATCCAAATTAGAATCCCCATGAGCTTCTTCACACACCCAGAAAAAATATCCTAAAGTTCATATGGAGAAACAAAAGACCCTGGATAGCCAAAGTAACCCTGAGCAAAAAGAACAATATGAGTGGATGGGGAAGATTACTTTATTAGTCCCTTTTCTCTTGCTGTGACAAAAGCAACATGAGAAAGGGAACTTATAAAAGGAAGAGTTTATTTGAGCTTACGATTGACGGTTCCAGGGAATTAGAGTCCATTGTGGCTGGGAGGCATGGTGGCAGGAGCTGGAGCAGAAAGACAAGGCTCACATCTTCCAATGAGCACAAGACGGAGGGAGGAAGGGAGAGAGAGAGAGAGAGAGAGAGAGAGAGAGAGAGAGAGAGAAACATTGAACTCTCTAAGGCCACTCCCAGTGACATACTTCCTCCAGCATGGCCACACATTCTAAAACTTTCCAAAACAACATCACCAATTGGGGACAAAATATCTGAATACTTGAAGCCTATGGGGGACATTCTCATTCAAACTACCACATTTCACTCCCTTGCCCCCATAGGCTCATGAACATATAAAATGCAAAATGCCTTTAGTCCAACCTTAAAAGTCACCATAGTATTTACCAGTCTCAATACTATTCAAAAGTCTATAGTCCAAAGTCTCTTCTGAAGCCCAGGCCAATCTCTTAACCATAAGCTCCTGTAAAATTAAAAGGCAAATTACATACTCCCAACATACAGTAGAACTGAATACACATTCCCATTCCAAAAGGGAGGAATAGAGGCATAGTGAGGAAATACTGGACCAAAACAAGACCGAAAACCAGCAGGGCAAACAGCAAGTCCAGTAGCTCCATGTGTGACTTCTGGGACTTTACTGCCAAAGGGCTTAGATGGCTCAGCTCTTTCAGCTTTGCATGCAAAATACATCTCTTTCTTAGGCTGGTACATCTTCCTGTATATGGCTCTCCTTGGCAAATATCTCACAGCTCTGGCATCTGTAGTGTTTTCTTGGGGTCCCTGCTGCCTACTAGGCTTCACCTTCACAGCTTTACACAATGGCCTATGAGGGCCTTCTTTATGCAGGGAAAACCCTGTTGCACTCTGCATGGTGTCAGGAGCTGCAGCAGAAAGCTAAGGTTCACATCCTCAAGTAGGCACAGGAAGCAGAGAGAGCAACTAGAGACTGCAAGGCTTTTTGAAGTCTCTAAGCCTGCCCTCAGTGACATGCTTCCTCTATCATGGCCACACCTTCTAAGGGCTCCCAAAACAGTGCCATCAACTGGGGACAAAATCTTTGAATACTTGAAGCCTATGGGGGAAATTCTCATTCGATCCACCACATTCCACTCTCTGGCCCCCATAGGCTCATGACCATATAAAATGCATTTACTCCAACCTTAAAAATCACCTTAGTCTTTACCAATCTCAATACTATTCAAAAGTCTATAGTCCAAAGTCTTCTCTGAGACTCAGGCCAATCTCTTAATGGTAAGCTCCTGCAAAATCAAAAGACAAATTACATACTCCCAACACACAGAGGATCCAATCCTAATACACATTCCCATTCCAAAAAGGAGGAATAGAGGCATTGTGAGGAAATACTGGACCAAAACAAGACTGAAAACCAACCAGGCAAATACCGAGTCCAGTAGCTGCATGAGACTTCTGGGATTTTACTTCCAAAGGGCTTAAAAAGTGTTCAACGCCACTAATAATTAATGAAATGCAAATTAATACCACTTTAATATTTCATCTTACTCTGGTAAGACTAGCTATGATCAAGAAAACAAAGGATACCAAATGCTGGAAAGGTTGTGGGGAAAGGGGAACACTCATCCACTGCTGGTGAAAAGAAGTTTAAGAGAATGAAAATGAGCCTACCACCTGACCCAGTCATACCACTCCTGGGTATATACCCACAAGATTCATCCTATTGCAGATATACATGCACATCTATGCTTATAGCAATTCTCTTCACAATAGTGAAGAGCTGGTAGCAACCCAAGTGCCCCTCAACTGACAAGTGAATAAAGAAAATGTGGTACATCTACACAATGGAATTCTATGCAGTGGTATAGAAAGATGACATCACAAGTGGAGGTAAATGGATGGACTCAGAAGCCATTATGCTAAGTGAAGTAACTTAGTCCCCCAAAATCAAACGATGTTTGATTTGTCCCTCATTTGTGGATGCTAGAACCAATTTTCTCTTTAGAAGGCAAACTGACTAATTCTTGTCTATTTCTTTGTTTTTTTAGTAAATGTAATACTCGATGTTACTCATCAATTTGCTATGCAATGTGGAAGAGTAAAATAATATTATTTCTTTACCTGCATACAATCCTACTATCAAAATGTAAAACCCTAAACATTTTTTGGAATTAACCTAGAGTTTATTTTCATAGGCCATAATTTTGGTATATCTGCAGCATCCAAAAAGGCATTCCTTGAAAAGAGCCATTGACCTTATAAATTGCCATTTTTACTGCATTTGATGGCTTTTGTCCTTGGTTTTGTCCCAGTGTTCAGCTAATAAAATTAGTATTTTGTTTTCTTTACTCTCATGAAATGGTATTTATAAGCAACACAGTATAATCCACATACATATAACTTTTAACATACAATAACAACAAAAAAGACTGGGTCAAATAACTGACTGAAACAGTAAACTTGTGCCCCAAACAGTAAACTTCAGCATCAGAAACTTTAAAAAAAGACTGAGAAAAAGATGAAAAAAATGTATGGCAAAATGCATGAGCTCTGGCAGGGAGGGAGCAAGGAAAGGGAATTGGATCTAAACTTGATTAAGAAATGTTGTATGAAATACACAAAACTTCAGTAAAGAAAAGAAAGAAGAGAAAGAAAACTAAGCAAAACCAACCCATATGGAAAATGACAAGTTTGTCTCAGCAACTACGAAACAATCAGTCAAAAATATGGGAATAGTAGGTTATAAATTTGAACCACATTTAAAATTATGATCTAACTGACTATATTTAACCTTTTGTTCAAAGATGGCACACTATCTGATCTCCTGAAGAAGGTACAGAAGAGAATCTGAAATATGCAAATGGAAAAATCAACAATGAACAAATTTCTAGGAATGCTAGAGTGAATTTTCTAGATCCAGTAGAATTAATCTCAAAATCACAACTCATAAATTTACAAGCACTTTAGAACTTAAAATGTTTATCCATTTATGGGGATAATTGCGAAGAAGGAGTTCAAGCAAGTGGGGTCCACAAGAGACAGCTATTATCAAGGGAGAAATGAGGAAAATGGGGATGGAGGTGGAAGGATTAGATAGGGAAAGGGGAGAGATAAATAATGCCTAGCAGGTGCAAAAACACAGAGGTAATCATATTAGTTAAAAAATCCTACTCAAAAACTGCACATATAATGTCTCCACATGAATCCATGTATATAGCTGAGGGCTATATAACAAGAAACAGTTCCAGACAGGAGAAATCTTCCTTTAAATTGTTGGCTATGGTAGTCTAAGAGACTACCGAATAGAATATGGCCTCGATTGCCTCCCAGAATTTGAAGGTAAGATTTTATTGGTGAAGGAAAGACATATGTCAGACACAGGACCTGGAGCAATGTAGCTAGTACTGACCAAGAAACCACCTGAACCACCAGATCATTATGCAAGGTGCTAAGGGAGAATATCCATGGAAGGTCCAACCCCAGCTTTAAGGCCTAATAACTACAACAATGAGTGGCACAGTAAATTATGTTAGGACAGCAATGGCACTTTTATCCTGAGGATAATCACCATAATTGGAGCTACATAATCGGAGGTACATAATTGAAGCTACATAATTGGAGCTAAATCCCACTCAATGGGAGAGAGCTCTTGTGTGATATTGTAAACATAGCCAAATACATATGGCTGGCGAAGTCATAGATCTTAGAGAAAACCCCAAGGCTGTCACATCCCTAGACAAATGTAAGAAGCCTGTTTTGCAACAGACAGAGACTATTACAGAGTTCAGCAATCACACATACACACAGAGATCAAGTGCCTGTGAAATGCCCAACCCTAAATGGCATATTTACAATGGAACCTCTAAACCCAAGATTCCTGGAACATAGTGGAAACCGGGAGATAGAAAGGATACTAATGTGTCTCTCAACTCTCATCAGTGAAGCTCCCTCATGTAACAGAAGGCAATAAACTCAGGCATCAGGAATCATTGTTGAAGAGGGGATGGAAATATTATAAGAGCCAGGGGTGTGGGTACATGACCATATAGAAATATCATCTTGCAGGGCTGGAGAGATGGCCTAGCAGTTAAGAGCGCCGACCGCTCTTGCAGAGGACCCAGGTTCGATCCCCAGCACCCACGTGGCGGCCGAGAACCGTCTGAAACTCCAATTCCAGGACAACTCCAGTTCCAGGGGAATCCGACACCCTCTTCTGACCTCCGCGGCATTGTGCACACGACACGGGTGCACAAACCTGCATGCAGACAGTACATTTATACACATACAGAAATAAATAAAATTAAAAAAAAATAAAAAAATGAAATATAGTCTTGCATGTTCCTGGGACCTTGCTTATATAAACTTACAGCAATGGTCTCAGTATGCACAAGACCCTTGAAGCAGGCAAACAAAAGCTAGCAGAAACCTATGGAAATGGGCAGTAGACCCCAATCTTAGCCAAAAAACTATTGGTTAGTTGATTACTACTGGTGAGGAAGAGCTAATTTTCTTTTTTTTTATTTTTATTGATGCTTTGTGTATTTCATACATCATTTTCCAATTCAGTTCAGGCATATATCCCCTTCCCTTCCCCCCACCCCACCACTACCCATCCCAGATCATGCATTCTGCCATAACTTTTCTGCATCTTTCTCTGTTTTTTTGTTTTGTTTTGTTTTCATTTTTTTTAACAATAAGTGATAATTTGTGAGTTTCTTTAAGAGAATAACACTAGATAGGCTGATTAGACCCCAGTGGACGAATTTGCACTGAGGTATGTCAGAGGAGACTAACTTGACTTGATAGGCCTTAACATAAATGACAGAATGCGATGAAACCATTGGGAGCTGGGTGGAAGCTGGGTGGGAGGATGCTGATGGGAGTGGTAGTAGAAAGAGGACTAAGATGTTTTGTATAAAGTATACAAGTATATATTTTAAATGTATATTCAAATATACATGGATTTTAATTGCAAATAAAAGCAGGGAAATTTGGAAATGGAAACGACATAGCCAGGTGAGATGGCTCAATGGTTAAGAGCACTGGCTCTCAGCACTAACATGGTGGCTAACAACCATCTGTAACTCTAATTTCAGGGAATCCAACACCTTATTCTGGCCTCTGTGGGCATGCTCATACTTTGCTTAGGGATGCAGGTACAACACTTGTACCCATAAAGAAAAAGTAAATAAATAAGGAAACCATATGAGTGGAGGCAGCTAAACATGTTTTCAGAGAATATATTCTACCTAAATTATGCATCTAGTGAAGAAGAAAGGCTAGCTCAATGCACAAATTGTCATGAGAAATTAAGAACATAACAGCTATACAGACTTAATGAATTATAATGGGACATCCAATGAAAACAAAGAAAATTTACTCTTGTTTTTTTTAATTTTTTTTAATTAATTTTATTTATTTCTGTATGTGTATTAATGTACTGTCTGCATGCAAGTTTGTGCACCCGTGTTGTGTGCACAATGCCACGGAGGTCAGAAGAGGGTGTCGGATTCCCCTGGAACTGGAGTTCTCCTGGAATTGGAGTTTCAGAGGGTTCTCGGCCACCATGTGGGTGCTGGGGATCAAACCCGGGTCCTATGTAAGAGCGGTAAGCGCTCTTAACCACTAGGCCATCTTTCCAGCCCCGAAAATTTACTCTTTTGAAAAGATTTATAAAATAGAAGTACTCTTGGGGGAGCTAAAAGAAGAGAGCATATTAGGTAACCTGGCATAGTTGTTTCACTATTCAAGTCAGAAGTTATCAAATGCAACCACATATCAGTAAGTTTTAAATATTAAACAAGGTGAGTAACATTTAATTTAAGGGCATATCTCAGAACCCCCTTCCACTTACTAAATATCCCATTTACTTAGACATTGAGCTGGGAATGGACTCCTATCCATCCATTGGTCTTATTCATCTGCTTCCTCTTTGATACTTCTGATTGCTTTTTCCCCTTGTGGCTTATGGTAGAGTAAAAATATAGGCTTGCACTTTCCTCTCCTAGAAACAGTCATTTTTTTAATTCATAAAGATACTATTTAAAATGTCCATTTGTGTGTGTGTGTGTGTGTGTGTGTGTGTGTGTGTGTACACTTCTACATAGCTTAAAAAGTACAATAGATTTCCTGGAGCCAGAGCTACTGGTAGTTGGGAGCTGCCAGTTAAAGATACTGGGAGCCAAACTCAAGTCCTCTGCAAGGCAAGTACTCTTAATCACTGAAGCAGCTCTCTGGGGCCTGTTATTGGTTTTTTGAAACAGCATCTCATTCTGTAGCTCAGAATGGGTTCAAACTCAGAATTATTCTGCTTCTACCTCTTGAGTGCTCTAGTTACAGAAATGCACCAGCACACCTGGCTTATTACATTATTATGTAACGAATGAGACTACAATTTGAACAAGATGGTCTTTTACCTCAAAGAAGTCCATCCCAGGGTCTTGCAGCCCACACACTGTCTCTCTACCTCCAAGAGGGAGTTTCCTGAAGCAAAAGTCTTCAGGCAATTTTCTACTCTGTAAAGTCAACTTGGTTTTATGGCATTTTCAATGGTTGACAAGATTTTTTAATGGTTGACAAGTTTTATACACACTAAGAAAGAAACAAAATTGATCATTTCAATATTTTCCTTCTGCTGCTGCTAAGTCTAAACAAGGAATTTTTCTATCATCCTTATTTCGGTATGAACATCTCTGCCCATGTTGACAGGTGGACAGACCACATTTGTGTTGTGCAAGCACTTATTGTAATTTAATCTTCCCTAATATGCTATTTGGCCTTGGTTTACTAGTTACAAAATTACCCTGTAACTTACATTGTACTGACAAATATTAATATAAAACCTCCCAGGTAGCCAAGTGACATAACAGAGATTGGCAGTACCCTGTCCACATGTAGAAGAGGGTGGATGAAAGAAGTATCTACCTGGTTTCTTATATCATCTTTTAGTGCTTTTATTATGGAGGAATGTATTTGTGATGTCTTTTCATCCTGTGATATCAGTTTGTAATCAAATTTGTAAATCAAATGCTACATACCATTTTATGAGTACATAAAAATGGCTTCCATTTTTATGTACTCATAAAATGGTATGTAGGTATATCCGGTTTGAGTTAGGGCTAGCTTTTCAACCAGCATATCCAGAGGCCATAGGAGACCCCGCCCCATGAAGCAGCAGCTCTTGACTCCACGATGCTGGGCAGAGCAATAGCAAGTGATATACACAAGGGGAGTGGTGCAAGGGTCTGGGATTGGCTGCTGGATATGACATCATTTTGGCTATATAATGAATTATTCATTACCATCAAGACATGATACCTGGATCTGTGTGTAGGCTGAAGCAGGCCTGTATCTCAAGTGTCCTGGGCAGCAGAGGTTGGATGGGGATCCACCAGACCACCAGCCCGTTGTGTTAATGTGGAGTTGGATGGAGGCCAAACAGATCACCAGCCCATGGAGTGAATTGCCTTCAGTGTAAGCTGAAGATCAGTCATCAGCTGTCAGCCTCAAATTCCTATGTGGTGCATTGTCACCCCCAGGTAGGTGAAATAGTCACGGTCAAATGGGGTTTCATTCTGCATCCCAGGCTAAGAATCCAAGAGGCATATAGCACTCAGATTTGGCTGCAGACAGTGGGCTGCTGGCAACCTGCATCAAGTTGTCAGCTTACCCAGGGAGGAAGCTGCTGACAGCCCCCTCCCTTAGCAGGACTGAGTTACATCTCTCTTAGAAGGAGCTTGTTACTACAATGGTAAAATATGGACACAGGACAATTTGACCTGGTGGTCTTTAAGGAAACTGTTTTTATGTATAACTGATCTTTTACCTTAATCTTAAGTGATTTGGCCACCAGTTGATAATTCTACTTTCTTTCTACTAAGTCAGCTGTCTCTCTCTTAAAATCACCCACTTGGGAAATTATTATTTCCTCTGTATTTTTTGCTACTATCAAAAAATGCTAAGCTCAAAATGCAGCCAAGACATAGAAGGAAGTAACGCTGCATTTCTCAGAAGTTTTCTTTGCTTTCCTATCACTCTTAACACGTGCATTTTCTTAAAATAACAAAGATAAAAATCCAACTTTTTTTTTTTTTTCTTTTTTTTTTTTTTTTTTTTTAAATTTTTTTTATTTATTATTTCTGTATGTGTATCAATGTACTGTCTGCATGCAGGTCTGTGCACCCGTGTCGTGCAATGCCGCGGAGGTCAGAAGAGGGTCTCGGATTCCCCTGGAGCTGGAGTTCTCCTGGAATTGGAGTTTCAGACGGCTCTCGGCCGCCATGTGGGTGCTGGGGATCGAACCCGGGTCCTCTGTAAGAGCGGTCGGCGCTCTTAACCGCTAGGCCATCTCTCCAGCCCCAAAATCCAACTTTATATTGAAATCATTGCTTCATTTAATATAAAATCACCTTTAATCCCAGAACTGTGAGTTCAAGGCCAATCTGTTATACAGAGTAAGTTCCAGGCCAGCTGGGCTACAGGAAAACCCTGTCTCAAAAATACCAAAATAATTTCTTTTGGATGTTACTAGCAGACCAATGACAATTGTTTTTTTTTAATAATGCTTTTATTAATGTTTTGTGTATTTTGGACATCATTTCTCAGTTCAGTTTAGACATATTCCCCTTTCCCTTCCCTCCACCCCACCCCAGATCATGCACTCTGCCATAACTGTCCTGCATCTTTCTCTCCATCTTTTTTTATGTTTAGGAATTCACAAACCTGTAATATGAAACAGATTATGCCATCAAGAACTAGGTATGTTGTCATAAACCTGTAATCTAAGTACCCAGAAAGCTGACACTGGAAAGTTTTGAGTTTGAAGCTATATAGTGAGACCTTGTCTCAAATAAAATAATGTAATAAAACAAAAATAGTCCCATTAAAACAAATAAAGCAAATTAATTGTAAGAGACAAAAGCCTCTGAGCAATTTTTTCTTGGGAAAAATCAGTTTCTTTTATTTCTTATCCACATTAAGCACAAAAAATAATAATTTTTAATACTTGCAAAGAAGTAAAATAGAATAAAAAACATTTCAGTGAAGTTCAGGGTTTTAACCATGTACTAGATGTTGTAACATTCTGATCATGAGATTTTATTTTTTTTCCAGTACAATTCGATACTGAACATTATATCAGTAAGATTTCCACTTATTCTGTCACCAAGAATGCTTGTGGTTATAGAATAGAGCACACCAGTGCTACATTTGGCTCTACATAACCATTTATATCTGCTGTAAATGAAGGAAAGATCTTCCCATCGATCGAGAGAACAAATGTGAAAGGCCATTAAAGAGGCAGGAAGGATGTCTCTAAAAGGTCCGCTCAGGCAACAGGCTTGTCATTTTCTGAATCTACTAACCCCTAGTGTCTTCTAGAATCTTCTCACTTGTCATTAAATACGGCATATGTTCAAGTCTGAACTTAAGTCAGAAACAGTGGAACCTAAGAGATGCCTGCAGAACAGCAATTATGCATGGAAAATCCGAGGCCTAGGTGGGTGCTTAATGGGCCCTATCAGCCTGATTTCAGAGAAGCTGGCAAACCACTCATAACCTATCACAGCTGCATACTGAAAGCGCAGGTGATTAATATGCTAAGTAGGAAAACTCGCACTGCCTGCTGCCTGCATTTTCCTGCCAAAACCTTGAAAGTAGGTCATGGCTGTCATGGAAAATCCCTTTTCGTATGACAGGCTGGGTGAACATGCTGAGAGATCCAGACAGTGGGGGACACCTCTCAGAGTGCCCCAAGGGATAGGAATGATATACACTATTAAAATTATATTTGCTTCTGTTTCAGAGATCTTTCAACATGGAACCAAGGTCCACAGCACTGAGTATCACACCTCACTTCATAGCCAATCCTTGAAGCGAGAAGGAGCATGCCTCCTTTCAATCTTTCTATTCAGTCTCCCTGAATATTTAAGATCCTAACTAAGATTTCTCTTAATGAGACTCATTCCTGACAGTTTTTTTTATTAATTTTATTTATTTCCGTATGTGTATGAATGTACTGTCTGCATGCAAGTCTGTGCACCCGTGTCGTGCAATGTCGCGGAGGTCAGAAGAGGGTGTCGGATTCCCCTGGAACTGGAGTTCTCCTGGAATTGGAGTTTCAGACAGCTCTCGGCTGCCTTGTGGACGCCAGGGATCGAACCCAGGTCCTCCGCAAGAGCGGTCGGCGCTCTTAACCGCTAGGCTATCTCTCCAGCACTATACTAGATTTCAGGAGTTGGTAAGAGCTGTCCCACATGTTTGGAACCACTACTCTACCCGAAGACATGCAGAAGACATTGATTATAATCACCATGTTCTACTGTCTTCAAAATAGTGGGTTGCCTTTTTAAATAGGAAAACTGAAATTCTGCTTCTGTGTTCACATAGACAACAATGGTTAAGTGAGGGATTTTATTCCTAAATTAATAATTACATGAGAACTTGAGCAAGATAAATACTTTCTTTTAAGCAGAAAACCAGTTTATAATAGTGAAAATCCTATTGAGCAGACATTTAGAAAGAAGAGTTTGAGCTCTCCTTATTTATTTAGTTTATAACTGTAGGTCTCAGTTGATTTATCTAGAAAATTTCTGGTTAAAAATAGATGACTTGCATGCCTATATATACTTGTGAGACAGCTAAGATATTTAATCAGAAAACAATGAGGAAAACGCCCCTACTACTACTAATTTATAAATAGCTGCATGATAATTATTTATCTTATGTCCATACATGGGCAACAGCACCCACAGTGATGGCAGCTAAACACAGCCATGCAAAGTATAAAAGGCAGTCAGATCAAGCTGGACTTCACATTGAAACATCCTTTTCTGCCCACTTAATGTTCTCATTTCCTGAACGCAGTGAGTGCTACAGCATCAAAAATAGGAGGGAAAACCCCTTTAGGTACATAAAGAGTCTTGGCTTCCATCAGAGCCGAGGCACTGTTGAATACACGGGTGTCTACAATGATTAGAACTATGTACTATGAATCCAAGAGACTCAGAGGTTTTGGCGTGGTGCATTCTCATTTTCATTGAGTTCCAGGAATACTTTTAATTCTTTCTTAATTTCTTCTTTGACCCGTTCATCATTCAGTAGTATGTGGTTTAATCTCCATGATTTCCTGAAGTTACTTGAGCTATCTTTGCTAAAGATTATAAGCTTCATTTCATTGTGGTCTGATAGAATGCGTGGAATTATTTCAATATTTTTTAAATTTATTGAGATTTGTTTTTTGTGCCAGAATGTGTTCAATTTTAGAACATCATGCATGGACTGTAGAGTAGAAAGCATAATCTTTGGTGCTTGGTAGAATATTCTGTAGATGTGTGTAATTTCCATTTCATATAAGATGTCATTTAATTCAAATGTCTCTCTTTATTCTCTTTATTCTTTGTCCAGTTAACCTGTCTATTGAAGATAGTGAGATACCTTAAAATCAGTTCTAAGAGGGAAGTTCACAGTTCCTAGTGCCTACATTAAAATCACAAAGAGCACATATAAATGACTTAACAGTATACATCAAGACCCTGGAAAGGGAAGAACAAACCAACCCCAAATCCAGTAGGAGAGAAAAAAACAAAAATCAGAGCAAAAATCAATGAAATAGAAACAGAATAATACAAAAAACTAACCATAACGAATAGTGAGTTATGGTTAATTTGTGTTTAATAGTCCTAGAGTACCGTTTTTATCAAATTGGGTGAACTAGACTTTGGTGCATATATATTCATGATCAACTGTTCCTTTAATTAGAATTAAGTGACCCTCTTTATTACTTTTGATTAGTTTTCATTTGAAGTCTGTTTTGCAGATATTATCATTGCAACACCTTCTTGCTTCTTAGCACTATTTGCTCGGAATATTTTTCCATCCTTTTATGCTAAGGTATTACCTATTCTTGAAGGGGAGATGAGTTTCTTGAAGACAACAAAAGATGGATTTTGTTCTTTAATCCATTCAACTAGGCTGTGTCTTTTGACTAGAGAGTTAAGTTTGATGTTTAAAGTTATTGTTGAAAGATGTGTATTAATTACTGTCATTTTAATCTGTGTTCTTGATCATATATTGTTTTTATGTTATTAAACCTTCCCGTTTTCTTTTTGTACCCTCTTACATATGGTTATTCCTATTTTCTGTCCTTTGTATTGTTTAGAGTATTTTCTATAGGATTGGTTTTATGGACATGAATTTTTTCATCCTCATGTCATGGACATTTTTCTGTTCTCCTTTGACTATGATAGATAGCTTTCAGGGGTAAAGTATTCGGGGTCATAATATATTCACTTGTTACTTTCTAAAGACTATAAACACACTCTTTTTAGACCCATAAGTGTTTATCCCTATCTTTTATATTATGGCATTCTATAATTTGCTCCTGACTATAGATGCCAAGAGATATTTGTGCCAGACTACCACCATCCAGGGTTCACTATGCCTGGAGCTTATTGTAGAGAGCCTAAATATACTTATTAATATTTTATTTGTAAGCCTCCCTCATGATGGACTTATAAACAAATCGGGGAAATAGACTATAAACAAATTGGGGAAGTAGCTATTTGGGCTCATAACTTGTGGATTGGCCGTGAGCAAAGGTTGCTCTTTAGTGATACAGTGTCAATTTACAAGTATTTTCTAAGCCTATACTTTGTTGTTACTCATCAAATCTCAGATGAGATCACTGTGACCAACTGAACTTACTGGCATGCCAATGCGGGTTCAAATAACTCACATGTTAATGATATAATTTAAGGGAAAAGTAAAAGAAAATGAATGTATGTGAGCTGATTTAAATGAATATAACATATTTAAGAAAGATAAACATGAATTTTATTTTATTTTTTAAACATGAATTTTATATGTACAGACAGAAATTGTTTACAAAATAAACAGATAAAATGTAATATAAACAATTTTAATGTATATTATTGTTGAATTTTTGTGCTTTTAAAATCAACACATCTTAATAATATTTAGACTCCTCCCCACTTGAAATCCCTTAGCCCACCTAACAGATTTCATGCATTCTGTCATATATGGTAAGGCCTATCTGGTCAAGTTTGAGTACCCAGCTGTCCTTCAGTGTGAGTTAATATAATGGAGCCTGTTCAACCCATCTAGCATCACTCCTTTAAAGAATATCAACTCCCTCTCACCCAGCAGTGATCAGCTCTTAATAGATCCTCATCTACATTTGGAGACTCCTGCCCATTTCTCCACTTCTATGGTGGTTTTTCTGTGAGTTTGCAAGGGTCTTATGAATGCTATCACCATTGGTATAAGTTCATGTTAGAAAGTTCACAGAAGCTCACTCTGTAGACCAGGCTGGCCTTGAACTCACAGATCCACCTGCCTCTGCCTCCCAAGTGCTAGGATTAAAGGCCTGTGCCACCAGGCCAGCTTGTCTTCAGAGTGAGCTCCAGGCAGCTGGGACTAAAGGGAGACCCTGTCTAAAAAACACCCCCCCCCTAAAAAAATTAAGTTCACAGAAACCTGTAAAACTGTTTCCTTATGGTCATGCACTACCCCTCACACTTACAATCTTTCTGCACCTACAGTGGTTCCTGAGCTATGGATGGGTTAGGTTTAATATAGGAGTCCTATCCAGGAACATACATGCTGTAGTCTCTTATTCTCTATGTATTCACTGCCCTGTGTTGAATGAGGAAGAGTTTGCTGGTGAGAATTGAGAGATGCATTAGTATTCTCTCCACCCCCTGTGCCACTGTGCTCCCTGAGCTTTAGGTGTAGAACTTCCATTGTAGATGTTTCTTTTAGAGCAGGGGATCTCACAGACATTTTCTGTAGGACTAGTTGTGGAACTCTAGTAGTCTCAATCTGTTGCAAAAAGGACCTTCTTTAATGAGTGGTGAATGGTATACTTGTCTGTAAATTGATCCATATTGAGCATATAGTAATAAATTAAATTTGTCCAGGGATGTGACAGATATTCTACTCAGTGAGGAAGACAAAAATCATGAAATTTGCAGATAAATGGATGGAAATAGAAACTGATACACTAAATGAAGTAACACATACTCAGAGAACAAGCAGCATATGTTTTTTTCTCATTTGTGGAGCTTAGCACCAAATCCTTATATGTTAGTAAATATCATGATGTAAACTCAAGATCCAGGGAATTGGAAGGAACCATGGGGTAAAGGGAAAAAAGAGAACCTGAGAGGATTTGACAGTAGGAGACAGGTGTTACTAGGGAGAGAAAATGGAGAAATGTGAATATTCAATGGGGAATTGATGAGGGAAAGATACACAAGGAACTATGTGGAGTAAAGGGTAAAAGAGACTCAAGAAATGGGAGACAACAGGAGATAGGTACTATTAAAGGGAAAATGGGAATACTTTAACTGGGGAGGAAAAAGAGAGGGTTATACAGGCAGAGAGAGAGGAGAGACATAAATAATATGTAGTGTGAAAAACAAGGGAAAATTGTATTAGTTAAAAAGCTAATTGAAAAATACACATGCGGTGTCTGGATTGCTGGAAAAGGGTCTCAACTCTAAACCCTTGTAGGGGGTGGTTGTCTGGGCGGAGCCACCTTTCCCCTTTGCAGCTGGTGCCCAGTGGGTCTGGCTCAGTGCCTTTGTGTCTTTGTGTGGGCAGGCTCCTGAAGCACAGGAGCTCAGAAGTTGCTCCAAACAGGCACCGGAGAGCAGGCTAAGTCAGGCATAACGCCCCCCCCCCCACTCTGCCAAGTGGAATTGATGAGAGAGTATCCAAGTGAACATTTTTGGAGAACCTTCAGAACAGGAAGGGAGGAAGGGAAGAGTGACTTAGACTTCCAATATCCAATATATAAATAAAGTTGAAAACCTGACACCTAGACAAGTCAATACTCCATAAACAAGGAGGAAAGAAAAAAACAAAACAAAGCAAAACATTGGAAGGAGGCAAGCAAAACCAGCGGGCTAACATAGAGAAAAGACATTTGTGATTTGAATCACATGCCAGGGACATGACAAAACCCACATGCCAGGGACATGACAAAGGGACAACATGGGAAAGGTGCAGGATAATCCCGCACCAGGCTCTACCAAACCTGTAGGAGATAGCTACAATGGGATTCCCCTGGAGGTGACCCAAGGAATAGATCTTAGAGGAATAATTGCAGATCTATGCAGAGAAATTAAAGAAAATAAAGAAGAATTCAGAGAACTAAAGAGAGAGAATGAAAAACTCAAAAAGGACCTAGAGGGATACAATGACAAACTTTGAAAAGAATTAAAGGAAGAGATTGACAAACTCCACAAAGATCTAGAGGGAGAAAATAACAAACTCCAAAAGGAAGTAGAAACACTGAAAAAGGAAGCCAACCAACAAAGTAAGGAGCACCAAGAAGAGACTAAGAAGTTCAAACAGGAAATGGAAATACTAAAGAAAACACAGGATGAAATGAAAAAGGAAATAGAACACTAATCTAATCAAGAAGAAAGGAAAGGAAAAAGCCTCAGAAGTAGAATGGAGGAATCAGAACAAAGAATATCAGATCTGGAAGACAACACAGAGCAACTAAAAAGCTCAAATAAAGAATATGAAAAAATTTAAAATACACAAAAGTGGAACAACCAGGAAATATGGGACACTATGAAAAGATCAAACCTCCACATCATAGGAATAGACGAAGGAGAAGAATCTCAAGAGAAGAGTATTGATTAGATCTTCAACAGAATAATAGATGAAAATTTCCCCAAACTAAAAATAGACAAACCCATACAAATACAAGAAGCATATAGGACTCCAAATAGACAAGATCAGAAAAGAAACTCCCTATGCCATATCACAGTTAAAGTGCTAGACACCCAAAACAAAGACAAAATTCTGAATGCTACAAAAGAAAAACAAGTCACATACAAAGGGAAACCCATCAGAATTACAACTGACTTCTCAGCGCAAACCATGAAAGCAAGAAGAACATGGAGCAAAGCATTCCCAGTGTTAAAGGACTATGGATGCCAACCCAGAATACTTTACCCAGCAAAAATGTAGATTATAGTTGAAGGATAGAGAAAAATCTTCCAAGACACAAACAAGATGATAGAATGCATGACTGGAAAACCAACTCTTTATAAAATACTTGAAGCAATTCAAAGGGCAGAAGACATGAGCAGCAATCCTCAAACACCTAGGAAAAGATGCCAATAAAAGCATAACTGTAGGAGTAGAATCAGAGGCTAAAAGTCCAAATGGATAATAAGGTGAAAGGAAGCAACATCCATCTTTCAATCATAACCCTAAATATTAATGGGCTAAACTCCCCAATCAAAAGGCATAGACTGGAAGAATGGATTAGGAAACAAAACCTGTCTATATGCTGTCTACAAGAAACCCATCTCAATTTCAAGGATAGGCACCAACTTAAGGTGAAGGGATGGAAGAAAATATTCCAAGCAAATGGTACCAAAAAAGAAAGCAGGTGTTGCTATTCTAATATTAGTTAAAATAGACTTCAAAGCAAAAGAAATCAAAAGAGAGAAATAAGGCCATTACATCTTTATTAAAGGAACAATTGACTATTAAGATCTCACAATCATGAATATATACACACCAAACGCCAGTGCACCAAACTTTATAAAGACAAATCTTCAAGATCTCAAGGCATGGATAAACCCCAGCACACCAATAGGAGGGGACTTCAATAACCCACTAAGTCCTTTAGACAGATCAACAGGACAAAGGATAAATAGAGAGACATCTGAACTAAATGATACAATACTCCAAATGGACCTCACAGACATCTCTCAAATATTTCACTCAAACACTAGAGAATACACTTTCTACTCAGCACCTCATGGAACATTCTCCAAAATAAACCATATACTGGGACACAGGGAAAAACCCAACAAATACAAAAAGATTGAAATAATCTCATGCATTCTATCAGAACACAGTGCAATAAAACTCAATATCAACACCAAGATAAACCCTACAACCTACAAGAACACATGGAGACTAAACAAAAATCTCCTGAATAATGAATGGGTCAAGGAAGAAATAAAGAAAGAAATAAAAACATTCCTGGAACTGAATGACAATGATAATGTAACACAGCAAAACCAATGGGACACTTTAAAAGCAGTCCTAAGAGGGAAGTTTATAGCTCTAAGTGCCTACATTCAAAAAAAAAACAAACAGAAAGATCACAAGTGAATAATCTAACACTGCAGCTAAAAATACTTGAGAGACAACACCAAATGAACCCTAATTGCAGCAGACAAGAAGAAATAACAAAAATCAGAGCAGAGATCAATGAAATAGAAACAAAGAAGGCCATACAAAATATCAATGAATACAAAAGTTGGTTCTTTGAGAGAATGAACAAGATAGACAGAACTCTAGCCCAGTTAACCAAAAGAAAGAAGGAACAACTCCATCTGTGATGAAAGGGGAAACATCACAACAGATAAGGAAAATATCCAGACAATCATACGGGAATACTTCAAAAACCTATACTCTACTAAGTTTGAAAACCCAAAAGAAATGGATGAATATCTGAAATCCTGGGAATCATCAAAGCTCAACCAAGAAGAGATCAACAGCTTAAATAGACCAATAATACATGCAGAAATTGAAGATGTAATAAGTAGCCTCCCAATCAAAAAATGCCCAGGCCCAGATGGTTTCACAGAAGAATTCTATAAAACATTTCAAAAAGACTTACAACCATTACTACTCAAGTTGTTTAGAAGGATACAAATGGAGGGAGTTTTCCCAGATTCCTTCTATGAAGCCAGAATCACGCTATTACCAACACCAGGTAAAGATACAACCAAAAAGGAGAACTATAGACCCATCTCCCTAATGAACACAGATGCCAAAATTCTAAACAGGATACTGGCAAATCGCATACAGACCCACATCAAGAAGATCATCCATCTTGAACAAGTTGGATTCATACCAGAGATGCAGGGATGGTTCAACATATGAAAATCAATAAATATCATCATGCATATAAATGGA
>VZQC01003135.1:574706-775939 GCA_009823505.1 Rhizomys pruinosus
ACTCCTTGAGTCAAGCAAGACTCTTCCATCAGTACCAGCTACACCTCACCTGCCTGGAAATACTGTGCAGCAGTGGCAGCCATATGCCTGTATATCCCAAATCTAATTGGCTATTAGCTCTCTCCTTGGAGGAATAACCCATGGCTGATGCTACAAGCTTACATCCTCTAGTGGTTAGGAGATATGATAAGCCACAGTAAGACCCCGTCATATTTTACAGAAAAAAACGTAATTCACGGATTAACATACCATCCAAACATCTGTATCTATACCAAAGTAACGTACCACAACAATTAGTACTGTTTAAATACCTATATATCTAATTGCTTGTGCTTCATTAACAGGACTGAAAGGTTATTCCTGGACAAACTGTCAGCCCATGAAAAGAAACAGCCAGAATTGGCCAGAGTCCAAAACAACAGCTCCAAAAAAAGTAGACTGTTTTGCTTCTCGTCCCCCTGTGCCCCTTTTCTAAGCCTAGGAAACAATGTGTGAAAGAGGGGGCATGGTAGAATGTAAGGACTGTGATTCAGGTGAATGGTGAAACTACAGCAATATAGACTGGACACTTATTTGATCAACTTGTTTGTACATACAAGCCCCCCCCCCAGCTGGATGGTGGGACCCTTGGGCTGTGTGGGTTTGAGCACAACTGCTTGCAAAATGGATTTACACGAAGGATGCTTGTACTCATAAATTATTATTGTTAAAAAATGAAAAAAATGTAAAAGAAAAATACACATGCAATATCTGTACATGAGTGTATGTATATAGCTGAAAGCTATAGAATAAGAAACATAGTTCCAGACAAGAGAAACCCCTTGTTGAGTTGTTGGTCAGGTAGTCAGACTACCAAATCGTCACAGCTCTGATTATCTCCCAGAACTTGGAAGTAAGACCTTGTTGCTGAAGACAGGACATACTGTTGGATACAGACTTGGAGCAATGAAGCTGGAATTGACCTGAAGCCTCCTCTCTCAAGACTAGATCTCATAATTTTAGAGGACACTTTGTAAGCTTCCAAGGGAGAAAAATCGGTCAATGGTCCAACCCCAGCTTTAAAGCCCAATAACCTCAAGAACTACATAGTAAACTGTATAGGCTCAGTAGGGGTACTTTTGTTCTGGGCAATAATCAACAGTTATTTAATTTGAATTAAAGTTCTCTCAGTGATAGGGAATGTGGCACTATAAACATAGCCAAATATACAAGGCTGGAATGGTCATAGATCCTACAGACATCATTTTAAATGAATATTTACCAACCATAATATTTGTAGATCTTCCAAGAAAGTACATTTTACATATATGACTTCACTCCTCTGCTCAGAGCTCTGTGCTAAGCAATGGGTAGTTAAGGGAAGAAGGAAATGCTCTCAAGTGAATATGTGGAGAGGGAATAATGTATGAATGGAGGTATAACTTAAAGCTAAAGATACCTCAATTTCACCCAAGCACGGAGAATCAGAAAGAGAATAAATGAAATTTTTGTGCAGTTTGAGAGAGAATGGGGAATCTTGGTCAATTAAGAGGTATTATAATTAACTCTATTGGGCATACAACAAATCAGGTACCATTCTGGTGAACATCCTAATTGCTTCAAGAAGACATGATGCAAAACTGAATGTACAAACCCGTTACCTTCTTCATCCCCACTTTCTCTTCTTGCTTTTCTCCTCCTAAAACTTCTGATATTTATATATAATAATGCAGAAAAATGTGCCAGCTGGTTTCCTCCTACTTTGAATATCTACAAGGTGGGGAAGAAAAAAGTATATATGAAATAGTATCTATATACTTGTTTATAACAGTAAATGATATTAATAAGCATCACAAGAAAACAACACTGATGTCAATTAGGTCCCTGCTGTCTGTGAATTTGATTATATGGACAATATTTAGAATTATATGTTTTAGTAAGTAATGGAAAAAAAGAATAGGAAAATTATATCCTCCTTAAAATTAAACAGTAATGCACAGCTCCAATATGTTGTCACATCCATGTTTAAAATTTTAGCTCTCATGTATTTGCAGCTATGAAAATATGAAGATAGTTTAATATATATTATACTATGTCTTTCTATTTTCTTCAGCTTTGCTTATTTCTAAACTGTAACTTAAAAGCACTTGAGAACTTTCATCCTAAAATGAAAAAAAAATCTGACACTTGTTACATACTTATGTTGCTATTTCTTTTCGACTCTTTCACAGCAACATTCTTGGAAAAAAATCTCTTGTCATTTAATTGCATATCTATAAGACATTTAAACAGTTGTCACAGGCCAAGATGAATTTGACTGAGCTCCTTTCTCATGTGTGAGCAGCACATGAGTGTCTTCTAGAGCCTTCTTGTTTGAAGCTAGATTTTATGAGGTCTGCACATCTTGCATTTTCTATTCATATTCTTGAATAGCTTATGATAGAGTTATAACAGAAAATGTGGTTTTAAGCAAATGTTTGCCATTTATTTGTTCAGCAGACCTATAACTGAGACATTTCTGAGAGATGGAACTCATTTCCCTGCCTCCTACCTGGGAAGCAGCATGGTATTGTCTTGGTGAATGCTGGAGTTATCTTATTTATTAAGCATCATGTCACATGGGAAAGTAGCAAGCCTAACCTACTTGATTAATTATATTTTCAGCCATTAGATTGAACTACAATAATATGTCACAATAATGAAAATCAGAGTAAATGAATTTGAGGTAAAGAAGGTCAATCAATAACAACTTGCATGACCATGAAATTTAGTACTAAGATATAAGCCAGATAGCTAAGATATGTTCAGGTCTCTAAAAGTCAGAATGAAGGAAATTGCTAGCTATATATTTACTTCTTAGACCATGTTATATTTTTTAATATAGTCCTGAAGTTCATATCTAAGAATCAAATCTATTTTGCTTATGTAGTCTTCTTTGGAAGTGAAAAAGTGGGGAATACTGCTTATTAATAGTTACTTTCTCATGTTACCAAATAAAATATTACATGGAACTTAGAAGTTTAAAAGCAAATAACACTATAATTTTATTCTCTTGGAACTTTCAAAATTGAATTTATAAAACGATAATTACAAAACGAGTAGTAATTCTATAAATAAGTTTAGAGAATACATCCACATCAACTAAAATTGCAGTCCTAGAGCTTTTCAGTCTCAAACACCTTTCACCCATTTTATCTGCATACAATCCTACTATCAAAATGCAAAACCCTAAACATGTATTGAAATTAACCTAGAATTTATTTTCAGATGTCATAATTTTGGTATATCTGCAGCATCCATATAGGCATATTTTGGAGCAACATAAATGAGACGGAAAAACAGCAACAAAAAAGACTGGGTCAAAGATCTACTGAAACAGTAAACATAAGCCCAAAATGGTAAACTTCAGCATCAAAAAAAAATTTTAAGACAGCAAAAGATGAAAGATATGTATGGCAGAATGCATGAGCTCTGACAGGAAGGGTACAAGGAAGGGGAATTAGGTCTAAATTTGATTAAGGAATGTTGTATGAAATACATAAAACTTCAATAAAAAATGGTAAAATAAAAGTACTAAGAACTCCAGAGGGCTTTGTTTACATTTGTTCTATTAGATATTAAAGCTGAGAAATATTTAATGTATTAATTTAAGTAAAGTAATATAATCATTATATGTTAATAAAATAATCTATTTAAAAACTGAATTATCTAAGATAAAAGGTACTACAAGACCAACGTATTTTGTAATGTAACTCATTTATTTAATTCATAGCTCTATAGAAAATTTCTCTATCCTTACATCTGATTATGCACTCAATCTGCTGTAATACCTCATGCCATGGAATCTTAGGAAACTGTCAATAAACAATGAAATGTAAATAAAATCTCAGTGTTATGAAAATGGTTTTGACCTCATAGCCTTCACTTAATTAAAAGCTGGAAGGACTCTCAGGGAATGCTAGAAAATATTTTGAGAACTGCTAAAACGAAATTAGAAGAATGGGGAAACATTTTCAAATATGATGATGCCTTATTTTAAATTCATAGGACAATATAGCTAAACATTACAACATTGTACAGCAAACATTACAATAAATGTCAAAAGTTTGTTATGTTTTCTTCAGACTTCTCTAGCTCCTTATAAGGAGTATATGGGGAGAAGGTATGTATGCATACTTTAGATTAATATAAAATTAAAGGGGAAGAATGTAAATTCCTAAACATGTTTTGGAATTAACATACAGTTTACTTTTAGACATTGTAATTTTGGTATATGTGTGAAGAGCATGTATGCATATTTTGGAATAACACAAATTGGAAGGAATAACAACAAAAGGACTGGGTCAAAGAACTGACTGAAACAGTAAACTTCAGCCCAAAACAATAAACTTCTGCAGAGAAAAATCTTAAAAAGACTGAAAAAGAGATGCAAGACATGTATGGCAAAATTGATGAACTCAGGTGGGGTGGGGGGTATGGAAAGGGGAATGATTCTAAATTGGACTGAGAAATGTGGTATCAATTGCACAAAACTTCAATAAAAACGTTTAAAATGCAAAAAAAAAGAATATAATAATTCTTCATTTCAAGATCATGCTTTAGAGGCAAAGCTGTGAGGGCTTCTTTTAAATTTTTTTTCCTGGGCTCCTATAGGATTACAATTATGAATTAAATATTTAGTAAGAAATGCATGGCAAGATGGTGCTATGAATTATGTATGTATCACTTTTAAAATGGGTTTTATGAACTAAAATATCAACTCTATATTATTGATCTATAATATGTATAAAGATATTAACTTGGAGTTTATACAATGCACCAAGCATAGATGTATTTATAGAAGCCTGTACTAACTCTGTATTTCCCTAGGGTTTTACCGTAGCCGTGTTTGAAACCATTAAACTAAATGACCCATAAGAGGCAGACGTAGCAGAACACATTCAGACACAAGGACAAGAACAACACACACACACACATACACACACACAAACACACACACAATTTCAATATCAGATTTCCTCCTGAATCAAAGCTTCTGGAGCATTGTGAATCAATTTACTGCATCAATCCTTTAGAAAAATAGTACATGAACATGGAATAAACCTATTAACAACTCCCCAGACCATTAATCTTTCCAACATGATTTTACTTCAAATCTCAACAGAAGATTTTCCAAAGAGCTAAAATAGAAGCACATTACTAACAAATATTGTTAATGTAGAAATCACCAAAGTGGGATATAAATATAATGATAGGATTATAGTACTTTTTACTCTACATAGAAAAAAGAATTGTGAATTTTACATTAAAAGCATTGAATTTATTTGGTTCATTTGTCATTTTTGGAGCCTCAGTCTGTAAGCAGTCCTCTTTCCACCACATATCATTCCAATTGCACATTATTGATTAAAATCTTTCCTCTATCCTTGGTAAATACGATTTCTTAACATATATTCTGATTTTACACTGAATTGCTACAAATGAATGACTTCCAAAACAAAATGCATAGTAATATTCACATACAATCAAAGATGGACTCAAAATCTTAGGTATATAGTCAAAGGCCCAGACAAAACTTCCTATGTGCCTAATGTTAATCTAGATATTACTGACAATATAGAATAGTTTCCAAATAATGTCTGAATTCAAATAATTTAAATTGTAGTGTAGGAGACAAGGTGAAGGCAATTATTATAAGGTAATTTACACAAGTTAATATTTTATATAATGATACAAGACAATGCATCACTTTTACAAGATAAATGTATCTGTTATAATAATACAAGGGTAATTTATCTTATGTGTTTAAGTTCTCTATAATTTATATAAAAGATCATTTATAAGAATATAAATTACTACAGAGATAAATTTAGAAATTGGAGTACCAAGTGGTAAAAAATCAAGTCCTTAAGAAAGGAATAGATTCCCCTGGAACTGTAGTTCTCCTGGAGTTGGAGTTACAGACGGTTCTCAGATGCCATGAGGGTGCTGGGGATCAAGACCCTCTTCTGACCTCCGCGGCATTGCACAACACGGGTGCACAAACCTACATGCAGGCAGTACATCCATACACATACAAAAATAAATAAAATTTAAAGAATAAGTTAAAATAAAAGAAAGGAAGGGAGGCACCTTTGCTGGTGTTGGGTAGATGAGTACTATTTGGGCAGTCAGAGGAGACGAGCTAGGCAACTTCAGAGGGGCATAATGGGGAACAAGAAAACTTCATACTTTCTCTGAAATTTGTGCACCATGTGGTAAACTGTCAGTGCAAAGGTGAATGAATTATGGTAACAAAACTAGATTGACAGGTATCTAGAGACAGGAGCTCCTGGATCAAAGCACAGAGCTGATTCATCATTGTTTTCTGTAGGAGTGATTCACACTGTTGGCTGGAGGTAGAGCTCAGAATAGAGAGCCTGCTTAATATACATAAGGCTGTGGGTCTGATCCGCAGCACCACAAACCACTCAGTGTGAAGTCCTGCCTGATCTTTAGTTTGTTAAATTCTGAGTTCTTAAACACCCCTTCATTAATGCAACCATGAATAGGTGCTAACATGCATACAAAGTGATGTGGGTTGAACTATGAATCAGGTGGGCCAAGCTGCAGCAGGATGGAGGATCTGGACAATAACAACTAAAGAAGCAAATGCACTGCACAATGTAGTAACAACTCCAGTAAAGATCAAGAAGAGGCAGTAAAGTGAGGGGTACCCACTCATTTTTTAACAATTTTTATTATGATGAGGAGGGAACTCCAGGCTTCTCATATTCCTGGCACATGCTCTACCAGTGAACTAAATCCTCAACTCTGTTTTTACTTTTTATTTTGAGACATGTCTCCCAGGTCAGCCTCAGACTCCCTCTGTAGCCCAAGTGGACTTTGTGGACCTCCTGCTCCTAATTTCTGAAGTATCTGGGATTATAGCTTTGCATAACAATGCCTGGCTGTGTTTTGTATGAAATATTTATTTTAAAATTTTCAGTATTCAAAAAAGTTGCATGAACATTATTAGAGATTTACAAATATATGTCACCTATATATCTTCATAAACTATTTACATTCAAATACTGAGAATATATATTGGCAAGATAATGAAATCTGAAAAATGCAGTGGTTATCCACAAGTGAACAAAAACTCATTCAATAAGACACACTCCTTTGAAGAATGTCATTATTACTGTAGAGTGCTATGAGGTAACAAGCATATAACATTTGTTTTGTCTATCTGAGACACTTAAATTATGCAGAGAGACTTATTGACCTGTGCCAGAGGCTAGCAAACAAAATGATGTCATGTAAATGAAGCACTGATTTGGCAGCACCTGTAATTAAATTGCAGGACATAGAAGCAGCTGCTACTGGTAACCTTTTCTTAATTGAATGAGACCAAGCAGACAAAGCTATGCAGCAAGAATGACCCTAGGCCCCATCACTTTTTTTTTTTTTTTTTTTTTTTTTTTTTTTCTTTTTTTTTTTTTTTAAATTAATTTTTATGATGCTTTGTGCATTTCATATACATTTTTTCCAATCAGTTCAGACTTATTTCCCTTTCCCTCCCCCCACCCCCACCCCATCCCAGATCATGCCATTCTGCCATAACTGTCCTGCATCTTTCTCTCAGTTTTTTTTTTTTTCATTTTTAGCTATAAGTGATAATCCATGAGTACAAGCATCCTTCATGCAAAACCTATCTGCAGGCTGTTGTGCCCAAACACCTACAGCCCCACCATCTTTTACACTGAGCTCAGGAGACAGAACCAAACCAGATAAGTAGAAATGGGGAAAGAGCACATGAAAACCAATCTTTCTTAGGAAAATCAGTTCAAGTGGACATCAAAGTTACATGATCAGGTAGAAAGATGCTGCAGGCATGATTTGGGCTTCTCAGTGCCAAGACCTTGAGAGGACTTTAGTTGCAATGAACCCTATCCTTCAACTCACAATGCAGCTCATGGGAAGCAAACCACTTTCTCTTTGTCTGGCGTAAAGAAAACTAAAGTTAGCATAAGTAGAAATGTATTAGTATTTAAAGTTTAGTATAATACTAATTCAGTCCACATTTCTTTAAACCTTACATTAAGAATGTGGTTGCCCAGTTTTTCTATATTCTAGAATATATCTAGCATTTTTTAAAAATATTTTTATTTATTTTTTAAGTGTATGAATGTACTGTCTGCATGTAGGTTTGTGCACCCGTGTTGCGCAATGCCGCGGAGGTCAGAAGAGGATGCTGGATTCCCCTGGAACTGGAGTTCTCCTGGAATTGGAATTACAGACAGTTATCAGCTGCCATGTGGGTGCTGGGGATCGAACCCGGGTCCTCTGCAAGAGCAATCAATGCTCTTAAGCGCTAGGCCATCTCTCCAGCCCCATAATCTAGCATATTTTAAAAAGACCAACTAACTGCCTTCTACACCCAGATGTTCTTAGCTAATTAGTATGGGGTAAGACTTCGATACTGGGGGTTCGAGAAGTTCCCATGCAGCAGGGTTTGTGGAGCACTGTGCTTTTTTAATTAGTTAGTTATTTTTTATTTATTTTTATAATACTTTTATTGACATTTTGTGTATTTCAGATATCATTTTTCTGTTCAATTCCCCTTTCCCTTCCCCCCACTCCACCCCAGCTCATGCATTCTGCCATACATTTCCTGCATCTTTCTCTCATTCTTTTTAAAGTTTTTCTCTGCAAAGGTTTATTGTTTGAGGCAGAATTTAACTACATCAGTCTGTTCTTTGACCCAGTCCTTATGTTGTTGTGGTTCCCTCCCTGTTGTATTGCTCCAAAATATGCCTATATAAATATCATATATGTACTAGAATTATGTCCTCCAAGAATAAACTGTATGTTAATTCTGGTATATGTTTAGAAGTTCACATTTTCCCTTTAATTTTATATTACTCTAAAATATGAATATATACCTTCCACCCATATACATTAATTACCATGTCCAAAAGTAAGCAGTAAGTTAATTCTAGGGCTCATTAAGAGATTCACATTAAAAAATCACAGTTGCTTTCAGACAAAGATAACAATAATGTTGCTCAGCTTGGCTTTCAATTGGGGAATTTTGTACTAGCATCAGCAAATGAGGGAAACCATTCCCTGCTTGTTTGGGGGGGGGGCATGTTACTTCACTTAGCATAATGGCTTTGAGTTCTATCCATTTACCTGCAAAGTTCATGATGTCATCTTTCTTTACCATTGCATAGAACTCCATTGTGTAGATGTACTACATTTTTGTTATCCACTCATCTGAGAGGCATTTGGGGTGGTTCCAACAATTTGCTATTGTGAAAAGAGCTGCAATAAACATATGTGCATGCATCTTTGCAGTAGGATGACTCGTGTGGGTATATACCCAGGAGTGGTATGGCTGGGTCCAAATTAATGGTATTCATAATGAAAATGGAAACATCACAACAGATAAAAAAGGATCACTGTGCTTTTTGAAAACACTCCGTTCCTTTACTATTGGAAATCACTCTCTGAAATGCATTTTCTCACAGGGAACTTTGCTCAGTAGGTATAGCACTAGCTTAGTATGCTTAAGGCCTTCGGTTTGATCTCTAGCACTGGAAAAAAATTCGGATTATCTGTGTGAAAAGCAAATACAAACATACCTAAAGAAATACCATTAGATATATAATTATTTGTAACACTCATTAACCATAACCTTCTCTCACTTGAATTCTTAATATGGTACTTGGATTGGATACATGGAATCCATTGTTAGCCTTTCAGCATCTCTGTTGTGGAAGGTTACTCTAACATATATTTGACATTATCAGCTTATGGAGGGACAAATTTCTTTTTGCTCACAGTTTTAGACTTTAGTCCATGATCATATGGTTCCATTGTTTGAATATTTGGTAACAGATTATGGTGGGAGCTTGGAGTGGATCAAAACTGTTCACCTCATTGCCAGGAGATGAAAAAGGCCAAGAAAGAGAGGTAGAAAAAGGGCTCCCTCATCACCAAATACCTGGAAATGTCATGCTGTTCCCAAATTCCCACAGCCCCAACCAAACCATTGGGGTGGGATTCATGCCTCCAGCCAATAGATCTACGGAAAACATTAAAGATCCAAACTATAACCACTATGCACTTTCTCATTATCATGAGATGTGAGAAACAGGTGACAAACTATAACCACTGTGACTTTCTCATTATTGTGAAGATCAAGAACCTTCAGCATGAGCCCTCTTTATTTTCTTTTTCTTTCAAATACTAAAGCATTTTTATCTTGTAGTTGAACTAACTTCTTTCTATAAAGCCTTGACTCTGTTGCCCTTAAATTTCCTATGTATCTTTCCAGTTCTTAGTACAAATATTTACCATCAGGGGACAATAACTTGACCTGATAAATGGCAGAATTCATAAAATCCATTGGGGAAGGGGCTACATAAGGCTGCTGATCATGAAGGGAGCATACAGTGGACTAAGATGTTCTGTTTGAAATATACAAACATTCAATAAAAATACATTTTAAAGATACAGCCCTTCCTTCTCCATTCACATTTATGAGTACAAAGCTCTCTTTATTTTGTCCTAAAACATTGCATTCAAAAACATTTGTGCTATTGATGTGTTATGTAGATTCTTACTCCTTTTGCTACTTTTCCCATTGATTGAATCATTTCATGATTCTTAAAACATAGAATTTGTCCTTAAAGCTTCTGCCTACAAACATCACTTTAAATTCCATGGACATAGATCATGTGACCTTTATTTTTGACTCTTCCATTCCTGTAATCAGCTAGCTCCGTCTCCCTGAACAAAAAACAGTCTCTAAAGAAGTTTTTGTTCCATTTACTTCAGATCTCCTTTCTGCAGCATTTCATTATTCCCTAAGGACTTAGCAATTGCTTCCATGAAATGACTTCAAAGTCACAGTCTCTAACACCTCCCTGCCATTCAATTAATAATTATTTCACCATCTTGTGTACTTTTCTTTGGAATTCTTTAGGAATTCCATGTGTGACCTCTGTCCTTCCTTCACCCACTTTTTGCCTAAACTTTCTAATGTTCTAACATTGACAAAATTCTCTACTGTAATAAGATGTGAAAACTTATATAAATTATCATTACTGTTTTAATAATGCTACCTTCATTATGTATTTTCATATATAACATCAATTGTCATTGCCACAACATTAGTTTAAAACTCTATTATTAAATCTTGCCACAGAAAACATAATTATATATTGAATTTAATATAGAGTTGTGATGGTTAATCCTGGGTGTCAACTTGACTGGATTAGGGAACAAATAAGAGAAAAAGGATCTTCCCATTGGACTACCTCAACCCGGATGGTCCACCCCAAATGTGGGCATTACCTTCTGCAGGCAGACAGTATAAAAGGCCATGGCAGAGGGAGCTGGTCCCTTTTTTTCCCCTGCAGCTTGCCTCTCTCTCACTGGTGAGTTTGCCTTGCTGCTGTGATCAACCGTTCGGATCCTAGCATGTACTGAGACCTGCAGATTTCCTGGAATCCATCGGGCCTTCAGGACCTGATTGGTACTACTGAGACATCCAACCTCGTGGACTGAGCAGTTCCCTGGATTCTCAACCTCTCCAGTGCAGCACAGCTACTGTTGGACTCCTAGAGCTCTGTTGTGTGAGCAAATCAATTAATTTGTATATAGCTATATATTCATCCTGTTGCTTCTGTTTCTTTAGAGAACCCTGACTAATACAACAGTCTTAATTTATTTCCCTTTTTCTGTAATAAACACTCTAAGAAAAACATTTTCAGGTATAAAAGCATTTATTTTGGTCCCTAGTTACACCAGAGTGGAGAAGTCACAGCAGAAGATTAAGGGAGCTAGTCATGTCACATCCATAGTCAAGAACAGAGAGAGATGAATCCATGCATGCTAATATTCAGCTCAATTTCTCTACTTTATATAGCCCTTAATTTCTTGACCAAGCAATGGTCCAATCCATAATTAAGATAGGTCTTCCTATATAAATTAAGATAATAAAGATAATTCAACAAAGGCATGCCCAGAGGCTATCTCCCAGTTGATTCTAGATTTTGTCGGGTTGACAATTAAGAATAACCACCACAAATATACCTCTTGTCAACTTGACACTCGGCACTCATAAGAGATATCATTTTAAACCACAAACTTCTACCCTTTTTCCTTGTAGGCTCATGACCATCTTATAATATAAAAATGCATTCAGTCCAACATCAAAAGTCTCCATAATGATTAACAATTCCAATGCTTCAAAGTCTCTTAATTATCAGCTCCTACAAAATTTAAAAAAAGCTACATGATTCCAATATGTAATAACAAAGAGAAAACAAACCCCTCCCAAAGTGAAGGAAGCAGGGCATATCAAGGAATGATCACACCAAACAAAACCAAAATTCTGCAGGCAAATACCAAATCCTACAATTTCATATCTGCCATGTGGAACTCACAATATAATGTACAGAATCCGCCTAAATTAGGTAGCGCTCCTCCTGCAGCTTTGCTGTGAACTGGCATCTCCATATCCTGAGGTATCCATTGCAACTGAGGAGTCACCTTCACAGTGTCCAAGAGTGACCTCTTAAGGGTCTCTATAGGGATTCTGACCTACCACACAATGCCTATGTTCAGCAGCCCTCCAAGACCCCCTCAGTGTTGTGTATTTAATACCTTCAAAACCAGTACTACCAGGATGTCACTGTCAAACTGTTCTGATGCTGATTCCAGCTGTAGTGTACCCCTCTTGAAACACAGGTGTATCACCTTCTGTGTGCTAAACTCCGGGATCAGTGAGAACCAGTGAGCTTCATTGGTTTTAGGGTTTCTTCTTTTAAATGAACCTGAGTTAAGGATAGGAAGATGGCTCCATGGTTAAGAGTATCTGCTGCTCTTACAGAAGACCAGTTTGGTTCCCCAGTAACCATATTAAACAACTCACAACCACCTGTAATTTTAGCTTCAGGAAACCCAGTGCCTTCTTTTGGTCTCTGTGGGCACTGGCGCACATAACATACACACACATTCATACATACAAAAACAATAAAAATAAAATCTCCAAAGGAATCTGAATCTTCACTGGATGACATCTCTGAGGGATGCAGCCTTGCCCTAAGAACACATTCCCTGCTGTGTCAGTGCAGTACAGATTTCTCTTCAGTGGTGATCATCTCTTCACCCATCACAGTTCGTTTAACAGGACTGGACTGAATGTTCTTCTGTCCTGAAATGTCTTCTGCAAAACAAACTAGTCCAACACCTGTCACTTTAATTTCATCCACAGTCTCAAGATATAGGCATAATGAACTCGGATTCTTGACCAAGCTCTTATGTGAATGACCCCTAGCCTAGATCCTGATCCAGGCCTTGCTCCTCTCTGAAACTCCATGATCAGGTCTTCCATTGTCCACATTTCTCTGCAGTACTATCTCCCAAACTCTTATCAAAATCCCAATTCCTCCCAGAAAACAGTTCCAAAAGCCTAAAGGCCCCATACATGGTCAGGTGTAGCACAGCAGTGTTCCCTTGTGTCAGTAGAAATTTCTGCTTTAGCTTTGTTTCTTATTTCTCTTATAAAATGTCCTGATAAATACACCTTAAAGGAGCAAGAGTTTATGTTGGTTTATAGTTGCATAACAGTGGGGAAGTCATAGCAGCAGAAACTTGATAGAATTGGTCACATCCTACCCATAGTCAGGAACAGAGAACAATGCATGATGCACACTAGTATTCTGTTCAATTTTTCCACTTTGTACAGTCCATAATCCCCTAACTAGGGAATGAATGCGCCCAACTACAATTAAAATAAGTCTCCTCAACAGACGCCAGACTCCATTCCCTCTGGAATTAAAGCCAGCAGTTGACAAAAGAGCCCTCAATAAAATGAATAAAAACTTTGGTAGAGCACATTTAGAAAGGGTGCTGACAACCTCTGTTTTAGAAACAATGGCACTGAGTCTATAAAATTGATGTGGAGACAGGTATGCTGGTACATAACTGTAATGCCACAACTCAGAAAGCGGGAGCAGGAAAACCAAGAATTTAATACAAATCTGGATTGCATGAGACACTGTATCAGGAAGAAGAAGAAGAAGAAGAAGAAGAAGAAGAAGAAGAAGAAGAAGAAGAAGAAGAAGAAGAAGAAGAAGAAGAAGAAAATTAATGTGAATCATCTCATCATTTTTATTCCATTTTAAGGAAAATAGGTTTAAATAAATCTTATAAGCATGTGTTTTCTTATACATCTTACAGTGAAGCTTCCATGAAGAGTGCTTTCTAGTGACATCTATTTACTCTAATTAATCATTTTCCAGTGATTTATTTTCACCTAACAAGGTTATCAGCTGTTGCTGACTGTTGTCCCTTTTCATTATTTACCTCAGGCCAAATATAAAGGGAAGGAAATACTATCACACAAATTACTGACTTTATGTAAAAGCTAAATAGCATGAAAAGGAAAAGACAAATGGATTATATACAGTATAATAAACTATATATCACATCAGCTAATTCTGATGGCTAGAACTCACAGGGATCCCAATTAGAACAGAAGAACATAAGGAAACTGTTGAGCTAATTGGTGGAAAATGAAAATGGATCCAGTATCATGTGATACCATCAGATTACTTTTAACTTTGAATTATGTAATACTTTTATAACTACTTTTTAAATCACTTTCAATAGAGCACCAAACTGAAATACTTGCAAGTGAAATTAAGGCTTTAAATTGGCTCTAAATAACCCAATCATTAGGATGCCTATAGATGTAATAAAATATTAAAAACTGGAGGTTATTGAAATTGAGTGATGATCCATGGGTTCATCTTATTTAAGTTACTTTTTTTGTTTTAATTTTAATAAAGTATTTTTGAAATTATAAATTTGTGATTTCTAGATACATCCACCAACAAGATAGCAATAAGTATTTTCTATTAGTCTTTAGTTATAAAAAAAACCTGTTATATCTGTTATTTGATTCCCCAATTTCTTCTAAGAACAATAAAATTACCACCTCCATTTCACTCTAGGTCATGGAAACTGCAAAGCATTCCTGACACAAGAAAGCAATTAAGAAATGGAGCTCAGAGTAATATTTTACTCTTTTTGTACTCAAACCAATAGTTCAGTAATTATTCTCCACATAGCTCTAAACTTATAAAAATATTCAGAAGGTCAGTTCTGGATTATGATACTGAAAATGCAGTCAGAAATATTTTTTTCCTCTTTCTATTTTTCACTATACAGCAAAGTAATCTTATTTTAAAGAAGCGTTACTTGATCTTTAAACATTAATCTCTTCTGAACAGCAAGAAGCAGCATGCTTCTCCATACTTCTTCTGAGCTACCCCATACATTCATTTATTATGATCTTTCAATCATGAAAGACTTAAGGAAAACATAATTCCCCTCTAATTCAGCAATGCTCCTGAAGCAACATGCATAGGATTGTTTATAGGAATCACCTGAAGATATTGTTGAACAACTTGATTGCATTAATTTTCTGACCTTTTGAATCCACTGGAGCAAAGATAAAAGCAGTCAGACACTTGCAGGGAGATGACCCTGGAAGCAGAGTCCCATATTGTTGTCTCATATACATTTAGAAATGATTCCCAGAAAAGACAGCTTCCCTTAGTCTGGAGCAACTGAAAAGCTGGATGTCAGATTTTCACCTGAAATCTTGCAGTTTCTGAAAGTAAATTTTTCCAGCTCACTTCCTAGTACTGTCTTTTGCTGAGTAAAAATTGTGGATGATAAATTTGCAGTATTTTTATTATTTATTATTACTTAGGCTCTCAAAGACATAAAATTCTTATGTTACGAAGATACTTTACTGTGTTTTCTTGAAAAGGTATTATATATCAGTTCTCAAGTTTAGGTCTATATTCCAATATAAATTAAATTTGTAAATTTATAAATTAAACATACAAATTTAATTTATATTGGAATATATTTTATTCATTGGAATATATTTTATTCATACGTTTTAATATTTTTATTTAAAAATTAATTGACTTTTTAAATATAATACTAACTTTATGATCTTTAATATTTCAGTTATGTGTTTGTCTGCTCTTTATAATATGATACCAACTAATGATGGTAATTCTGGCTTCCCCTGGACCCCCACCTGGGTCCTTGTGATTCCTGTCAAGTGAATTCAGATAAAACATAAAAAGTGTAGTGCAGAAGATAGGAAGAGTTTACTACAAATTAACATGTGGTTCTCTCATGGGTAAGAATGAACAATGTCCAAAGGTGCCACTGTGGAGAGACCTTGTGCTGACCCACATGTTTAGGTAGGCTCTGAACTGTTTTCTCTGGAGAGCACCTTGCTCAACAACACTTGCAAGTGCACAGAAGCCTTTTGTGGCAGAGATTCCACCAGGAAAGTATTACACAGCATCCAGCCCTGTGGCCCTGCCCTCCATTTCCAAGGCGAATCAAGGAACAGACTCTCCAATCTTAGTTTCAGGGCTAATATCAAGTTCCCTCAGGCTTGCCTACAGAGTGAACGAGGGAAGGTTACACTTATGTGGCACAGAGGGTGCCTAAAGCCACATTAGACTAGGCCCCTCCCATACCGACTCTCTGCCAACATGTTGCTAGTGGGAGCAAGCCATCACCACCCCCTCCCAGAGTTTCTAGTGCTCATTCCCAGCAAGCACAGCAAGTTCCCTGAGAGCACTATGCACACAGGGCTTTCTGAGCACTCAACCCCTCCCTCTATGTAAAGAAGACTCCATCTCTGCAGCCTATGGCTTGTCTGATGTTAAGTCCACTTCAGGTGTGTCTATCCCTCACCTTTATTGTAAGGACCCCTTTCATATGTATAAACCGCCTTACTTAAGTTGAACCTTATTTTTCATACTTTTGTCACTTTTCACTTATTTTACTACTATTATACATGTGAAAATTAAGCACCCCTTATATGGCAGGATTGAAACAAAAATTTCAGCCTTTGAACTTTTTCAGATTTCAGAATATTTCCATATAGATATTGAAATATCTTAGTATGGTGTACCTAAGTCTTGGGAAGCTCCAAAAGTTACAATCTTCAAAAGGTTCCTCTCCAGGGTTACAAGAGTGGTATACAACTCCAGGGGAGAAAAGAATGTCTGGTGGAGTAGTCAGCTAATTGGCAGGGAGCTCCAGAGATGTGGCTTTCATGAGTTATCAACCAGGCTAGAGTGGCTTTTTAGTGGTGCAGCTTTCTGAGTTAACTATGTTCCTATAAGTAACCCCTTGACCATACCTAAGTATGGTGTGCTCCTGTGTCCTCTTTGGAGTAAAAATTCAAATATTTCCAGGAAAAGAAGTCACACAACTCCTGCAAATGGGGCCCAAGTCCAAGTACAAAATTAATTTGTGTCTCATACATGTTTATATAGTTTACATGTAACTATATACAGCATTTTTCATAATGTTGAACATGAAACAAAGCTTCGTGGATCAAAGAACTCAACAAGAAACCAAAATCTCTGAAGGTGATAGAAGAAAAATTGGCAGCAGCCTACAGGACATAGCCATAGGAAAAGATTTCCTAAATCAGAGAGCAGCTGCGCAAGAAATAAGATCGACAACTGACAAATGGCACCTCATTAAACCCAAAAGCTTTTTTACATCAAAAGAAACAATCAAGGAAGTGAAGAGAAAAAAAAAGGGTGGGAGGAAACCTTCATGGCAGATACATCTGACAAAGCATTGATTTCCAGAGTATATAAACTACTCAAAAAACAAAGAAAGAAAACAAATGAATCACTCAAAAGATGGAGCAAAGAGCTGAAAAGTGACTTCACAAGTGAGGAATTAGAGATGGCTGAGAAACATCTTAAAAATGCTCAAAATCACTAATAATTAAGGAAATCCAAATGAAAACCACTTTAGGATATCATCTCACTCTGGTAAGACTGGCTAGGATCAAAAAAACAAATGATACCAAGTGCTGGAGAGGTTGTGGAGAAAGGGGAACACTCATACTGGTTGGTCGGAATGTAAACTTGTAAAACCACTATGGAAAGCAGTGTGGAGAACCCTTGGAAGAGTCAAAATGAGCTTACCACCTGACCCAGTCATGCCACTCCTGGGTATATACCCACGAGACTCGTCTTACTGCAGAGATACATGCACAGCCATGTTTATTGCAGCTCTGTTCACAATAGCAAAAAAGCTGGAACTAACCCAACTGCCCCTCAACTGACAAACAGATAGAGAAAATGTGGTACATTACACACAATGGAGTTCTATGCAGCAGTAAAGAAAGATGAGATCATGAACTTTGCAGGTAAATGGATGGAGCTAGAAGATATTATGTTAAGTCAAGTAACACAGTCCCAGAAAAACAAACAACGAATGGTATCTCTCATCTGTGGAGGCTAGCGCCAATTACATAGTAGTAAGTATTTCTTGTTAGGGCTCCTTGAGCTTTTGTCCAAGTAATTGGGAGTGGTGCATATTGGAAAACAACAACAACAACAACAACAACAACAACAGAAAAGACTGCATCAAAGAACTGACTGAAACAGTGAACTTCTGCTCAAAACAGTCAACTTCTATATTGAGAATTTTGAGAAAGACTGAGAAAAAGATGAAAAACATGTTTGGCAGAATGCATGAGCTCTGGCGGGGTGGGGGGTAGGGCGGGGGACATGGGTCTAGATTTGATTTGTAACATAATCTTGTACAAAAATATATATAACAGTAAAAATTATTATTAATTAAAAAAATGACTGTATCTGGAGATGAGTGTGCCTGATCCTGACATAGCCACTATAATCACCTGCCAAAACCTCTTCTTCTCAATTCCTTTACACTTTACTTATACATCAGTCTATTAGCATTGGTAAACTGACAATCACACCTGTGAGGAACCGACCAGGTAAGTTGTAACCTATACAATGAAATGAAATGAATTTAAACAATGAAGAGCTTCCCCAAGTCTAGGAAGAAGGAAGTGAAAACATGCAGGAAGAGTAAATCTAGGACATTAATTTATAATCTCTTTTAAGATATGAGTCAAAAATGTAAGATACAGAATGAAACACAGCATGTTAATATTTATATTTTAATTTTACTTGCATAAGCACTTTTTGTGCATGTATATAAGTGCATCTGTGTCATGCAGTGCCTGTGGAGGACAAAATAGGGGTTCAGATCCCCTGGGGCAGGAGTTAAGGATGTTGTTAGCCACCCTCTGGGTAGAGGGATTCAAACCCTGGGCCTTCTGCAAGAACAGCCAGTGCTCTTAACCACTGAGCCATCTTTCCAGCCCCAGCCTATAATTACCGAACATGAGGAAGGGCAAAAATAATGTTTTGAAGATCTGTAATGTGAGAAGCAATACATTTTCATATTTTAGTTCTCTCTCGGTTCCAATAACCAAGATAATATAATATGAATGAATATTCAAGAACTGGGTTACTGTTTAATAATAGGTAATCTGAAGTATTTATTTAATATTAATAGTCAAAGTATTCACAGAAAATTTTACCTTATGAAGAATCATTTGGTTTGAAGAATAATGTTCTAGTGTCCTGGGTATTTTCCAGCATGACCTGTGGCTCTCACTGTGGCTTCTCTGACCATAGCTGGCACATCACTGGGTCCTGTCTGCCTTCTCAGGATAGCTGGTCTGGCATAGATAGATTATGCTGGAGTCTCACTGCCAGAGATGGAGAATACCGTGAAGTTCAATTCCCAGGACAAATTTAAGGGAAGAAAATATTTGGAATCAAACTTATTCCTCTCAGAATCTTAGAACCCACCAAGTTTACCATTATACAGTCAGGAAGGGACCTGACTGATCTATTCTTTCTCAGCTGGACTTCTGAGAAATCATTTGCTTGTAATACATGCATTAAAATTCTCTCCATGTATGAGTATTTTACTTTGTCTTGAGATTCTTCCTGTTTGCTCACAATGAAAAGAAATGAACATTACAATTAAAACCAATATACTTTTTCATTTTCATTTTTTTTTTTTTTGGCCTTTTCAAGACAGGGTCTCCCTGTAGCCTCAGCTGTCCTGGAACTCACTCTGTAGACCAGGGTTTCCTTGAACTTACAACGATCCACCTGCCTCTGCCTCCTGAGTGCTAGGATTAAAGGCGTGCACCAACACGCCCGGCTCAACTTCATAGGATCATTGCCAGAAAAAAAGAAGTTTGTAGGACAGGTATTTTGAAGATAAAATGAGTTCTTAATAGCAATGCAAAAAATAAATATTTAGTTTAAAACTTCTTGTTTGTTTAATAAGAAAATAAAAATATGCAACAGAAAACCATTACCATAAAGTGAGGAAATAAAAGTATCATCTTTCCAATTTCTAGGCTTCTAAATATGATGTATTTGCAATCGCACAAAAATGAACATTTTAATTATATTGATAGTAGTAACTGAAAACAAAATATTCAGGAATCCCATTTTTCATATGCCAGTCTTTTATTCATACCACCTCTACTTTGGACTCAAACTATTATTTGTAAAAGCATCCTGAATAACACATGAGCCAGAGACAGTAGCAACAACATCAGCATTAATATTTATTCCACAAGAGTCTTTCCCAAAAGCAGGGCAATGAATTATCTAAAGCTTCCCAGTCCAGTGCAAGTATGCTACATGGCAATTGTTTGTTTAATTAACTTGAGTAGTTGACCCCCAATCCCAGAACTCTGAAGACTGAGGCAAGAGGATTACTGTGAGGTTAAGCTAACATGGGTTAGATCCAGCAGACCAGCCTGGGCAGGATGCTGTCTCAAATATATAAGCTAACATGGGTTAGATCCAGCAGACCAGCCTGGGCAGGACACTGTCTCAAATGTATATATATATATATATATATATATATATATATACTTTTTTTTTTTTTTTTTTTTTGTTTTATTTTATTATATTACATTATATATTATATTATAGATTATAGATTATAGATATAGATAGATAGATAAGATAGATTTATATATATATATATATATGTTTATATATATATATAGAGAGAGAGAGACAGAGAGACAGAGAGACAGAGAGAGAGAGAGAGAGATCAGCCCAAATCAGGGAAACTTAAAACTTTTTATTTCAAGGTAAAATGGTTCTTATATGAAAAGATATTAGAACTCGTGTGATTCTAATGAAAAGGTTTAATTTCCTTTATACATTTGATATTTTATCAAGCAATTTCCAAAGCCGAGAGCAATTTTATAACCAAAGTCAGAGTGTATTTTGTAAATAAGGAAAGTAACAAAGATAAATAATTCATCTTATGGGCTTACATAATAATATAATTTCATTAACTGAAAAAAGTTGATTGCTTACCTACTAAGGGCCAAGGTCTTTCCGAACACCTGACCCAACAATGATCAAGATGCTTTGCTGGACCTCAAGGTCAGAGTAGATTGAAAGATGTAGACCAGCACATGAGACAGCAACTGCATCAGCCAGGGTATAGGCTGAAGCAGAGCTAATCCACAGTACTTGGTTCTCAGCAGAGGACCAGAAACAAGTTTCACAAATTAGGAGATACCCGACTTTTACACTTAAGCTGGGCTCTGAAGGAAAGCATAGTTAAACAGGTAAAAATACAGGGCAATAATTAGATTTTAACAGTTAACAAATGCCAAACACCAGGGTCTCCAGAGGCAGTGTACAACATAACAGAGTATATACAACAATATTGAGCATCTCTATGTTTCCAAAAGTGACTAATTGTGCTTGGTGGTGCCTAATAGAGTATGTGCATATCATGATGTGATGTATAGACAGTAAAATAAAAATCACTTTAGTGCCCTATGTCCATTTAAGCGGGATCTTGGTTTTCAAGAATTCCCTTTCCTACTTAGAGTTAGGAGTTCCAGAAAAGGGATACTTTGTGTGCAGTTTAGAAAGCAAATTGAGGGCTGGAGAGATGGCCTAGCGGTTAAGAGTGCCGACTGCTCTTACAGAGGACCCGGGTTCTATCCCCAGCACCCACATGGCGCCGAGAACCATCCGAAACTCCAATTCCAGGAGAACTCCAGTTCCAGGGGAGTCCGACACCCTCTTCTGACCTCTGCGGCATTGCATGACACGGGTGCACAAACTTGCATGCAGACAGTACATTCATACACATACAGAAATAAATAAAATAAAATAAATTAAATTAAAAGAAAGCAAATTGAGGGCCTGAACGTCATGGGTAAATGGCAAACCTGGAAACCCTAAATCACTGCCACTTGTGGTCCATGTTCCCCCAGTTCCTGATGCCGTGTTCTCACCAGCATAAGCCAGCAGCTGTGGCAGAGCACTGCAGCACCAAGCGGTTCTGCTTTATCAGCTTCTTCACCTGCTGGTGATGCATGTCTTCTGCTCTTGCGGTAGATGCCAATTTCTGTTTGCAGACATTGCATTATCAAGTTTGGAGACTTGAAGGCTATGGGAAACCAGCCAGTTTGCTAGGCCCAGCTCATTCAGGTCGGTTTTAGATGATTATCCTGATGCCCCGTCTACTTCACAGCTATTCTTTTTCCTTCTCTAATGTTTTAGCTGACTTCAAGTTCCTGCAACAATAAAGAATGAAAGATTAATAAAGAGTGTTTACCTTTAGGGGTTGGGGAAATGGTTCCATGTGTAAAGTTCTTGCTGTGCAAGCATAAGGACCTTAGTTTAGATACCCAGCACTTTCATTAAAAAAACCAGGTGTGGTGGTGCACATCTGTAACACCAGGGCTGAGGGGTAGGGAGTAAGAGATAGTCAGATCTCTTGAGCTCACTTCTCTGCCCAGATAAACGATAAGCTCCAGGTTCAGTGAGAGGTGCTACCTCAAAAACTAAAGTGGATCATCTTAGAGGAATACACCTGATTTCAGCTACTGTCATCCATGCATTCAGATTACCATGTGCACACACATAAACATGTAACACACACACACACACAAGTATTCTGCCCTCCTTTCTCAGCTACATAATACTAAATTATGTAGATATTATGTACAGTGTTATTGAACACATAAGGGATTCCTCTCTAATTGAAATTCTATGGCTACAGTGTTTAAACATGATGTATGAAACGTTGAAGTAGATTATGGTATAATGCTAACTTTTAATAGGAGGAATATTTACGTTGATTTGAATTTGGATATTTTAAACACCAATAGAACTAAAATTCATCAAAATATTTTTGCGACTTTATTTTGATTGAGTGAGACAAGATGTGAATATTTGTCTTCTCAAACGCTTTGGATGTCTTTGACTTTTAAGAAATGAGTATGCATTAATTTTAACATTTAAATAAGTTAACAAAATAGAGTTTGCTTATGACAATAAATATTCAGAGCAAGGAAAAGACAGTCACCTAACCATATGAATGTAAGACTTCTTAATTCAGACAAATACTTTCTTGAGGGCGTTCTAAATGCTCATATTTAAAAGAAAACATTGGAGCAGAGCTAGTTGTAAACAATTAGAATGACATTTTCAGTGTGCTCTGCTAAGATTCAGCTGTCAAACTCTATAAATGCTAAAACTGGATCATCTTCTTCTTTTTTTTTTTTTTTTTGGTTTCTCTTTTTTTTTTGTCTTTTTGAGAAGGGTTCCCGTAGCCTCCAGCTGCCTGGGAACTCGCTCTGTACCAGGAGTGAGCTTGAACTTCACAAAGATCACTGCCCTTGCCTCCGAGTTGCTAGGATTTAAGGCAGCACACCACGCCCTGGCAAAAACACTGGGTCATATTCTTAAACTAGCTCTGTGACCTTCCCTGTAGGCAGAGGAATGTACACATTTAAAATGTCTTTCGATGCAGATATGTGTTGTGAGCCTGAACCACCATGACCTCAGTCCACATTCCACTCTCGGGTATATACCCACAAGACTCACTTACTGCAAGATACCTGTAGCATCTATGTTTATGTGCAGCATCTCCGTCACAAACAGCAAAGAGCTGTAACAACCTAAATGCCCTTCAACCCAATGAGTAGAGAAAACTATGCTACATCCTACTGCAATGGAGTTCTATGCAGCAGTAAAGAAAGTGACAATCAATGACTTTGTCAGGGTCAAGATGGAGGAACCCAGAAGACATTTATTCTATTGTGAAACGTAACACAGTCCCCAAAAACAATGAAACAGTGGTATCCCTTATCTGCGGATGCTTAGCACTCACATGATGCGCCAGCAAAGACAACTGAGCAATCAGCATAGTATAGATGATATCATACTTCATACGATTATTTGTTTTTTTATATTCTGAAAGCAACTGTACATATAATTTGTGAATACCAAATGCGATATAGAACTTCAACCCTACCAGTTTTTATTTTCAGATCCTTGTAATTTGGTAGGTCTATAGGGGGGAGGTATGTAGCATAATTTGAGCGAATATAAAATTAAGAGGGAAACACTGTGGATTCTAAAAAAAAAAAAGAAGACATGTATGACGAATAAATGAGCTCTGATGGGGCGGGGCACGGAGGGGTGGGCTAATGCAGATGTCCTAAATTTTGATTAAGACAAATTTGTATGAAAACAGAAAAAATCAATAAAAAAAAAAAAAAAAAAAAAAAAAAAATTTAAAAAAGTAAATTTAATTCATTACAAATACATATGTGCTGGCGTTTTTTTTTTTCACACACCTAGGAATACACTAAAATAAGAAAAAATAATTCTAGTGCCTAATTCTAAAGTAGAATAAATTCGATTACTTCCTAAATATGTTTGACTTTTTTAAAATTTTTATTTATTTCAGTATGTGTATGAATGTACTGTCTGCATGCAGGTGTGTGCACCTGTGTCGTGCAATGCCGAGGAGGTCAGAAGAGGGCGTTGGATTCCCCTGAAACTGGAGTTCCCCTGGAATTGGAGTTTCAGACGGTTCTCGGCCGCCATGTGGGTGCTGGGGATCAAACCCGGGTCCTCTGTAAGAGCGGTCGGTGCTGTTAACCACTAGGCCATCTCTCCAGCCCAGTATGTTTGACTTTAAACTTACACTTTTGAATGGAGTACTATGGGGTATGCCTCTGATCTCAGCATTCAGGAGGTGAGGCGGAAGGGCTGAAAGGGAGCCAGCCTCAAACAGTGTCTTCAAAAGAAAGAGGGAGAGAGGGAGAGAGAAGTATGGGGGGTGGAGAGAGGAAGGAACGAAAAGGTCAGTTCTAAGAATAGAAAGTACAAGTCGCCAATAATCATACAAAATTATTCATCATCTTCGACCATCACAAAAATGTAAACCAAAATTACACTGTGATTTCTTCTTCCCACAGCCAAAATATAAACAAATGCTAGTAAGATTTCTGGGGGCAGAAATCCTTATGTACTCATGGTGAGACTTAAGTATGGAAATTAATCTCGAGGTTTCTCAAAAATTCAAGAATAGAACTACCTTATGAATCCAGCTAGACCACTTCTAGGGATAAACCCAATGGAATCATATCAGGGAGATATAAACACATCTATCTTTATTGCACCACCATTCACAATGCCAAATTATGAAACAAGATTATAGGCATTTGAACAAATAAAGTAAACATAATATATATGCACAGCTGAGTTTTAGTCATGAAAAATAAAAGCTTGTCATTTTCAAGAATATGAATCAGACTGGAGATCATCATACTGAGTAAGATAAATTAAACTTGGAAAGACCAATAATTGTATGTTTTAATTCATATAACCTACATACACATACCCATATATGTATAAGTATATGTATGTGTGTGACACTGAAGTAAAATAGGGACTGGGATATAGCTTAGTGGTACAGTGCTTGCTAAACATGGCTGAAGGTCCAATTCCCAGGACTGCACACACAAAAGAGTAGAAGGGGACTATTTGGGCAGAGGAAGCAGATTAACAGGAAAGGAGAGGTGGGCAAGAGAGGGGGTTCAGGGGTGAATAGACCCAAAGTATATGATATATTTGAATGGAAATGTCATTGATAAACCCATTATTTTCTACAATGAATATACAATTTTTTCACATATACCTCCCTAACACCTGTGGATATAACTTTTGATTTTTAAAAATATAATACTTTTATTGATGTTTTGTGTATTTCAGACATCATTTTTCAGTTCAATTTAGACATATTCCCCTTTCCCTTACTCCCACCCCACCCTAGATCATGCATTCTGACATACATTTCCTGCATCTTTCTCTCAGTTTTTTAAAGTTTTTCTCTGCAAAGGTTTATTGTTTGGGTCAGAATTTAACTATATCAGTCTGTCCTTTGACCCAGTCCTTATGTTGTTGTGGTACCCCCAATTATTGCTCCAAAGTATGCCTATATAAACGTCATATACATATCAGAATTATGTCCTCCAGGAATAAACTGCATGTTAACTCTGATATATGTTTAGTAGTTCACATTTTTGCTTTAATTTTATATTATTCTAAAACATGAATATATACCTTCCACCCATATACATTAATTACCACATCTGAAAGTAAGAGGTAAGTTAATTATAGGGCTCATTAAAGGATTCACATTACAACATCACAGTTGCTTTCAGATAGAAAAAAATATGACAATAATGTTGCTCAGCTTGCTTTTCAATTGGGGGATTTGGTAGTAGCATCCACAAATGAAGGAAACCATTCCCCTTTTTGGGGGGAGGGGGGACCGTGTTACTTCACTTAGCAAAATGGCTTTGAGTTCCATCCATTTACCTGCAAAGATCATGATGTCATCTTTCTTTACTGCTGCATAGAACTCCATTGTGTAGATGTACCACATTTTTGTTATCCAGTCATCAGTTGAGGGGCATTTGGGTTGCTTCTAGCTCTTCCCTATTGTGAAGAGGGCTGCAATAAACATAAATGTGTATGTATCTTTGCAGTAGGATGAGTCTTGTGGGTATATACCCAAGAGTGGTATGGCTGAGTCAGGTAGTAGGCTCATTTTGAGTCTTTTAAGGGCTCTCCACATTGCTTTCCACAGTCATTGTAGGAGTTTACATTCCCACCACCAGTGGATGATTGTTCCCCTTTCCCCACAATCTCTCCAGCATTTAGTGTTTTTGTTTTCTTGATCTTAGCCAGTCTTATCAGAGTGAGATTATATCACAGAATGGTTTTAATTTGCATTTCTTTAATTATTAAAAATGTTGAACACTTTTTAAGATGTTTCTCAGCCATCTTTAATTCCTCACTGGTGAAGGCTCTGTTCAGCTCTTTGCTCCATCTTTTGCTTTGTTTTCTTACTTCTTTGTTTTTTGAGTAGTTTATATATTCTGGAAGTCAATGCTCTGTCAGATATATCAGTGGTGAAAGTTTCCTCCCGCTCTGTGAGTTTTCTCTTCACTTCCTTGATTGTTTCTTTCGCTGTACAGAAGCTTTTCATTTTAATGAGGTCCCGCTTGTCAATTGTCGACCTTATTTCCTGTGCAGCTGCTGTCTGATTTAGAAAGTCTTTTCCTAGGCCTATGTCTTGTAGGTTGCTGCAGCTTTTTCTTCTATCACCTTTAGAGTTTCAGGTTTCCTGTTGAGGTATTTGATCCACTTGGGGTTTATTTTTGTTCAGGGTGAGAGGTAGGGGTTTAATTTTGTTCTTCTACATATGGTGATCCAGTTTTGACAACACCATTCGCTGAAGATGCTTTCCTCCAATGAACTTTTTTGGCCCCTTTATCAAATATGAAGTGACTGGAATTGCATGAGCTCAAGTTTGGATCTTCAATTTTGTTCCATTGGCCAACAGGTCTGTTTTTGGGCCAGTTCCAGGCTGTCTTTATGACTATAGCCCTGTAATATATCTTAAAGTCTGGTAAGGTGATTCCCCCCTGTACTGCATTTTTCGCTCAGGGTTGCTTTAGCTATTCAGAAATAGCAACTCCAAGCTTTATGTAAATGGTTAATATTGAGAGTAAAAATATGAAAATTCTAATACAAAGTGAAATTGGATTTACCAGGCTTCCCTTCTCTTCCAAAGACTAGAGATCTTTCATATTTCCTATCATAACTCAACATCTTTCCCTGTGAAGCATATGCAGATTAGTACTGGAGGCTAAAATTACCAAGCTGTTTCTCCCTCATTATTCTGGTTTGTTCTCTATCACTGTGATAAAACTCTGACCAAAAGCAGCTTGGGGAGGAAAGGCTTTATGTGGCTTACACTTCCATATTACAGTCCATTTTTGAGGGATGACAAGGCAGAAGCTCCATCAGGTCAGGAACCTAAACATAAGAGCTCAAGCAGAAACCATGGAGGAATGCTACTGACTGGCTTACTCCATTGGCCTGTGCTCAGCCTGCTTTCAACAATCTAGAAAACACCTCATAACCATGCCTAGTCCAATAGAAATCCCCAATTTCCATTCCTTCCTTCCAGGTGTATGAAGTTGACAACTGACACTATCCAACACACTCACGAACTGGATAATATCGAAAAGCAATATATTCTGATAGTCACTATGCAAAACATGTAAAAAAAGACATCAAATGTAAAATAAATATAAAAATATTGCCCAGTTTATCTTGCTGAGCTGAAATAAAGTGCAAACCTTGATGCATCCCTTTGTTCCTTGTGGTAACGTTTATAGTTCAGTACTTAGGTGCTGTGCTATGGGCTCTGCCATGGCAGTGTTATAAAAGTTTGCAGAGTAAATATTACAGGTAGATTGAAATATTATGTGGGTGACTGGATTTCATTAAAAATAATTGTAAGGTGGGCGGTCCTCTAAAAAGGATGGACTTTTTGACATTGAAACTTTTCTCATGCTAAAGAGCTCCAGCCTTTCTAAGATTGTGAACTCAACTGGCTCTTCTTTTTTTTTTTTTTTTTTTTTTTTTTTTTTTTTTTTTTTTTTTTTTTTTTTTAGTTAATTTTATTTATTTCTGTATGTGTATGAATGTACTGCCTGCATGCAAGTCTGTGCACCCATGTCGTGCAATGCCGCGGAGTTCAGAAGAGGGTCTCGGATTCCCCTGGAACTGGAGTTCTCCTGGAATTGGAGTTTCAGACGGTTCTCAGCCGCCATGTGGGTGCTGGGGATCGAACCCGGGTCCTCTGTAAGAGCGGTCTGCGCTCTTAACCGCTAGGCCATCTCTCCAGCCCCTCAACTGGCTCTTCTAAAGGAAAGGGAGGGGCTAAGGGCAAAGCTCAGCTAGATTCTGGCTGAGAAAGTGCATAGGGAACTCTGGGAAATCACCAGTGCCATGTTGGGTGAGTGGCCAGGGGCCTATAAAAGAACACCTCAATAACTGCCATCTCTGTCTAACTCTTGTAAGTTTTAAAAAGGTGAAGTTTGACATAGGAGTGCTGTCCAAGGACCCACATTCTGCATACTCTTATTTTCTACAATTTGGCCATTTGTAACCAACTATTTGTGTTCCTGCCCCTCTGTTGAGTCATGGAACTTCATTGATGATAATTGAGAGACACATTACTGTTCTCTTTACTTCTTGTTCTATATTCAGTGAGCCATGTGTGTAGAAGCTGCACAGTAGATGATGGGAGGAGGTGCATGACCTAGAAATAGAGTCCTACAGGCTCCTGAGAACTTCCTCACATGATCCTACAGCAACATTGTCAGCATGCACAAGCTCCATGAAAACTTAAGCAGACAGAAACATAGCACATAACTGTGTAAATGAATAGCAGGCAGGAATCTTAGTAGAATAATTATTGGCAGCTGATTTTTGCTGGGTGAGCAAGAGCTGACCTTAAGGCATGGGACTCTGGATGAGCTGACCAGACCCAGTGGATGAACCTGTACTGAGGGACATCTGGGGACACTTGCTTGATACAATGGGCCTTGACACAGATGATAGAATGTTTGCATTTGGGGGGGTAACTGGGGAGTGTCAATGGAGGAAGGGGGTATAGAGATGATTGGGAATATTCTGTGTGGAAAAACACAAAAATGCAATAAACAATTTATAAGCTCAATGACAAAAATCACAATAAAACATTTATCGTTTGCCATAAAAATGAAAAGTGACCAGATATGTAAAATGCTTAGTAAACAAAACTCATTAAATACATGAAAGCATATAGACAAATGTTTATGAAGTTATGACTGAGGCTACCTTTGTCCCAGTGCATCACATCTAAGCCAGAAGAGGAGTCTAAAAGGCAAGGCAACAACAGAATACAGCCATTCCATATTCCTGAACTCTAGGAAGAGCTGGGTAGAACACGGACTATAAAGGTCATTATATTGTAGATGTATCCCGTAAAACATCAGTAACTATATTGTACATAAATTTATGTAAATACCCTAATTAAAGGAAAATGTGTGTCAGACTGATAAAATAATCAAACTTAACCCCATTGCCCATGAGAAAGTTTGACAAGGGCCTGTGAAATGGGAAGGTTCAATTACCATTAGAAAAGTTGTAAAACTAATCTAACAACGTTGCAATATTGTTTAAATGGTATGTTTTGAAATTAAGCATAAGCCTACCATTTGATACGGCAATTCCTATTCCTTGGTATATGACAACAAATATATGAGTATATATTTACTCATCAGAACAAAACACTATGGAAAATGCCTTACAGTATTAGAAATTTGGATCATTCTTTCCTCAGAAACAATTAAATGATGCTGCTCCTTTTGTGAGAGTTATTGAGATGTATCTTTGCGGGATTATTTTTCCTTGCTGCATGTCTGTTATCCTTCAACAAGACAATCTGAAAAATGGAATATAGTGATTAAATAGATAGTCTTATCTAAAATTGAAGAAATAAAATGAAAATCTCAATGATAAGCCAAGGTCCATTTATTTTATGTTGCTGGGTAGGAGGAGTGAGGAAATGTTTACTTTACTCAGCTGGTATATTCCATGAATGAAATTGTGTAGTCCCATATAGGATACATTAAGATTGGAGTTCCATAAGGCTTAAGGTGCAAACACTAGTTCCCAGTAATTATTTTGTTGGTGGGCAACTAAGTGGCCTTTGCGGGAATGACATAATGGTTGGGATGTTATTAGTATTTTACACTAAACCCCCAAAAAGGTGGAACAGGCTAAAGAATAATTATCCATGAGTGTACATCTCACAAGTATGTCTGGCATCTGAAGTACTACATATAAAGCTAGACTCATGCAACTTTGACTCCTGCACCTCATACTGTATGAAAAATAAATATTGTCAAGTGAGCACATTTATCAAAACTCAAGAAACTTGAATTTTCTGGAAAAATAGTTGAATAATACACTATAAAGCTGTATCATTTTCCTTTGTTAAAACGAGGTATTTAACTGTTTCCTTTATTTTTAAAAGATATCTTATTAAACATTTGTGTGTTTCATACAATGTATTTTGATAATATTCTAGCCTCTCCCAAATCCTCCCATCTGCCCACATTTCCCTACTCACCTAACTTCATGTTTTGTTTTGTTTTGTTTTGTTTTTCCCCTGAATCAAGTCCAATTTGTGTTGTCTTAATATTTCTGATTATGAAACCAGCCCTAGAGCACAGTTAGCTTATCAGGGGTCACACCCTTAAGGAGATGGACTCTCCCTCTGCCAGAAGCTGCCAAATACTAAATACCTCAGCTAGGAGTGAGACGTCATGTCCACTTCCCCTCCCACGTCCATGATGGGATTTTTGTCTGGCTTTTGCTTGAACAAGTTTGTACTTTCTGACACAATTGCTGTTCGTTCATAATTAGAACTGCCCTGCTGTCTGGAAAACAGTTTCCTTATAGTCATCCACCACCTTTTGTTCTTAGAATCTTCTACTCTCTCTTCTGAGAAGATTGCTGAGCCTTGGGAAGAGAGCGACAATGAACAGGGATGAGGCAGTATCTCTATGGTAGGATAGAGAGCTGTTTAGATGTATGTGCAAGGGTGGTAGAGTTGGATCAATTGATACATCTATTTCTAACTTTTGAAGTAGCTTCCATCCTGATTCCCATACTCTCACCAGCAGTGAACAAGTGCTCCCCTTTTCTATCATCCATGCCAGAATTTGCCAGAATTTGTTTGCTTTGATCTTTGCCAAGCTAAGGGGAAAGGCAATATTTTAAAGTAGCTTTAATTTGCATTTCCCTGATGCCTAAGCATGTTGAGCATTTTATTATTGGTTCATTTTTATTTTTATTTTTATGTGTATGAATGCCTGCATGTGTGTAAATGCACAAGTGTTTGCAGTGCACTTGTAAAGGCCACAGGAGGGCATAGGATTCCTGGAACTGAAGTTTAGGCAAGTTTTTAACTGTCATGTGGGTGCTGAGAATTGAACCTGAGACCTCTGCAAGAGCATCCAGTAGTCTGAACCACTGAGCCGTCTCTCCAGCCTCAAGGATGTTGAATAATTTAAAAAATATTTCTCAGACATTTATATTTTTCTTTTGAGAAAGTTTTCATTTCTTTCCCCATTTTTAAATTTATTTTTGGTACTTCAAGTTTGTTTAGTTTTTTTTTTCCTTCCATTTTCTAGGTACTAACTTGCTGTTAGATGATAGCTAGCAAAGAAATTTTCCCGTTCTTTAGACTCACTCTTCACTTGATGGCAATTTTTCTTGTATTGAAGCTTTATTAGTTACTTTTCTGTCACTGTGATAAGACACCATGACTAAAGAAACAGGAAGAGTTTATTTAGCTTCAGAAAGCCACACCTTCTAAGACCTCCCAAACAGTATCACCAAGTGGAGACAAAATATTCAACTATTTAGAGCCTATGGAGGAATATTCTCTTCAAACCTTCATGGCCCCCATTTGTCAATTTTTGGCTTTAATGCTTGCACTGTCATCATCATATTCAAACAGTCCTTTCTGTAATCATAAACTCCAGTGTATTCTCTAATTTCTCATCTCTCAGTTTCAGGGTATCAGACCTTATGTTGAAGTCCTAGGTCCATTTGGAGTTGAATGCTATGCAGGGTGAAAGACATGGTTCTAGTTTCAGTTTTATGCATGTAGCTATCCAGTTTGGCCAACACTGTTAAAGTTTTTGTCTTTTCTCTAGTGTGTGTTTTGGCTTATTGGTCAAAATCAGGCATCCATGGTATATGAGCTCATATATAGGTCCTCAGCTCTATTCCATTGATCAGTGTCTGTTTTTATGGTAGTACCATGATGTTTTTATTACTGTAACTGTAGTATAACACAAAATCAGGAATGGTGATACCCCCAGCATTTCTTTTATTGTTTCAATTTCTGTAGAGAATCATTCGTATTAGCATTTTGAAGGGAATGTCATTGGATCTGTAGGTTGCTTTTGGTAAGATGGCCATGTTTACAATATTTGTCCTACTAATCCATGAGCATGGGAGATATTTCCAGCTTCTGGTATCTTCTTCAGTTTCTTCAATGCTCTAATTCAAGTCTTTCACTTCCTTAGTTATGATTATTTCAAGATATTTTATCCTATCATGAATGGGATTGTTTCCCCGATTTCCTTCTCAGTATATTTGTTGGTGGTGTTGTTTGTGTTAATTTTGTATCCTCCTACTTTGCTGAATGTGTATCAGCTGTAAGAGTTTTCTGATGGAGTCTTTAGGGTCTTTTATGTATACACCCTTATCATTTGCAAATAAAGATACTTTAACTTCTTCCTTTCCTATTTTAGCCCTTTCATCTCTTTCACTTTTCTTGTTGTTCTTGATAAGACTTCAAGTACTGTTTTGAACAAGAATGGTAAAAGTGCACCTCTTTTCTTTAAAATCCAGATTTTTCCATAAGGAAATATTAGAACTCTTCTTTTACATGAATGAGTGGTCACTTTAATTTTAAATATCAAATATGGACATGCTCCTTAACAGACTTTAAATGACTACTCCACTACTGATGACAACTATAATATTTACTCATCAAAAAATTGAAATCTGAGTTAGGTATAATGGCACATCCTTTAATCCCAGCATTCAGGAGTCAGAGGCAAGTGGATCTCTGTGAGTTCTAGGGCAGCTTGATCTACATAGTGAGTTCCAGGCCATTTGGGGTTGCAGGGAGACTCTGTTTCAAAAAAAATTGAAATCTGTAGTCAGAGGCAAGTGGATCTCTGCGAGTTCTAGGCCAGCTTGGGCTACATAGTGAGTTCCAGGCCATTTGGGATTGCAGGGAGACTCTGTCTCAAAAAAAATTGAAATCTGTAGTCAGTAAAAGGGATTTCATCAACAGTCATGGTACATGATCTTTGAGTTGAGAAGTCATAGTGTTACACAGCTAAAACTTGTGCATAGTATTTGTGATCTTATGTTTGCTTATAAAACCCCAAGCCATGAAATATAAGTGTGTTTTAAAGCTCTATAGATTTTGGATTCACTTTTAGAGGATTTAAATGCTTAATTTAATACTTATTTTTAATATGGACCAAACATTATATTGTATCTTTGAATTCTTTTATTTGAAAAAGTAACACCTTAAAATTTGTGTTAGAAAGCTTTGGTTGTCAACTCAACACGTCTGGATTGAGGGAGCCTCAGTTGGGGAACTTCTGCCATTGGACTGAACTGTGCCATGTTTGTGGGACATCATCCTAACTGAATGATAAGGGAGGGCCCGGCCCACTTTGGATGGTGCCACCCCTGGGCAGTCTATTCTATTTTGAGTAAGAAAGGAGACTGAGCACTGGCTAGGGAGGCAAGCCAGTAAAATTTTCATGCCCTGTGCTTCAGCTCCTGCTTCCAGTTTCCTGCCCAGAGTTCCTACCTTGAGCTTCCTAAGTGATGAACTGTGACCTGGGATATATAAGCAAAATTAGCCCTTTCCTTCCCAAGTTGGTGTTGGTCAGAGTGCTTCTTCACTGTGACTGAGGCCAAACTAGAACAGAATTTGTTGTGAAAACTTGATAACATTCATGAGAAATGTGTGACTTTTCTGGCACTGGGTAAATGCCAAAACATTTTATCTTTTTTCATATTAATTTAATTCTCCCTGCTCATTCTGTTACTTTGTGACAGGTTAAATTTATCAAAAAAATTTTTAAATTTATTTTTATTGATGCTTTGTGTATTTCATACATCATTTTCCAATTCAGTTCAGGCATATATCCCCTTCCCTTCCCCCCCACCCCACCCCTACCCATCGCAGATCGTGCATTCTGCCGTAAGTTTTCTGCATCTTTCTCTGCTTTTTTGTTTTGTTTTGTTTTCATTTTTTTTAACAATAGGTGATAATTTGTGAGTACAAGCATCCTTCATGTAAAACCAATTTGCAAGCAGTTGTGCCCAAACCCACACAGCTCATGGGTCCCACCATCCTGAAAGGGGAGGCTTGTATGTTCAATCAAGTTTTATTTTAGTGTGTACTTGGAGATTAAAATCTTTTGAATACTTCCCTAAATTAACTAAGTAGTTCAACTAATCAGCTAGGATACATTTCAGTTTTCTATTTGATGAGCATATCAATACTTTCCCTAACTCTAATTTCTGAGACGAGAACTGTGTTGCTTAGTTTTCATTTAATATATTCATCATTAATAAACTATCTGCTGTAGCTGATAAGGAATTCAGGGATGAGTAGAGCATCAGTTATTCTAAGGGCTCTAAAATGTAGTAGGATAAGCAAAAGTGTGCAACCAAATTAATAGAAGGAAATGTATGTATAGCTATTAAAACATTGTGAGAATTATGATAACTGGTGAATGCACCCCAACTCAGTTCTCCTCACCTCCTCAGTCTCTCTACTTCTATAGTAGTTACACTTTCAGTTGCTATGATAAAACCCAATGACCAAAGCAAATTATAGAAGGAAGAGTCTAATTGGGTTTACAGATCTATGAGATAAGATTCCGTTATGCTGAGGCAGGCATGGCAGGAGATAGCAGGAGGCAGCTGGGGCATAAAATGTAGTGTTCACATCCTCAAGCAGACAGAGGGAAGCACAGTGAATCAGACTGGAATTAGGCAGGTTTTATACTCTCCAAGCCTGCTGCCAAGGACATGCTCCTTCCACTGAGGCCACACCTCCAGAACCTTGGCAAACAGTGCTACCAACTGACTAAGTGTTTAAATACTTGGGACCATGGGGGATGACCTCATTCAAGTCAACACATTCTACTCCTTGGCCCCATAAGCTCATGACCATATAATGCACTTAGTACAACTTAAAAGTCCCCACAGTTCTTAACAGTCTTACTGTTCAAAAGTTGGATGTCCAAAGTCTCTTCTGAGACTCAAAGCACTCTCTTAAATAATACTCTATAAAATCAAGAAGCAAATTATATACTTCCATCATATAATGGCACAGAATTCACATACCCATTGCAAGAAACAGGAATGGAGACATAATGAGGATCTAGAAGACCAGAGCAAAGCCAAAACCCAGCAGGGTTAACAGCAAATCCTGTGGCTCCATGTACTGTGTCTGGGACTTTACTTCCAAAGGGCTTAGATGGCTCAGCCCCTCCAGCTTTGCCTGCAGCATATCTCTCTCTCTCTCTCTCTCTCTCTCTCTCTCTCTCTCTCTCTCTCTCTCAGCCTCTTGGCTCCCCAGGGCCTTCTTTATGCAGGAACTCTCCTGCTGCACCTGCTCGCCTCAGCAGCTTTCTGTAACCATGGAGGAAGAATCAATGACCCTGTTACTCTTGCCTCTAAAGCCAGTAGCATCTGAGCAACACTGCCAAGTTCAGCTGGCAGCTTAGGATGTTCCTCAGACTACTTCGTCCACATTTCCAGCAGCTTTTGCATGCTCTAGAGCAGAAAACTCCATAATCATCTCCATTTTACAGCCTAGAAGCTTAACTGGTATGGTCTTGCCCTAAAGATTCTCTTTCCATTGTGTAAATGCAAATCTGGAGGCCTCTCCTTAATGGCTCTAACTGCCTTATCAAATAGTGCCTCTCTTCCTGCAAATGCCATAATCTCAACATTGTTAAGTTTCATAGTGCTCAGTAGCTCTCTAAACTCTACATTTTCCATTTTGTCTTACACCACATACTCTTTTTTGTTGTAGAGCTCCAAAATGTTCAACATTAATAAGCATGCCACCAATTCAACATTAGACTCTCTTGAAATTTCCTCCACTGAAGAAATTACTACATTACATTTTAATTTAGTCTCTGCCAAGTACTTAGACCTTCAATAGACAGCAGCTAAATTCCTAGTCAGACCATTCCAGTTGCTGCTCAAGCCTTTGTTCCCTTCTCCCTTTGAAACTTGTCAAGCTGTGCCTCTGTTAGAATGGCCCATTAAGCTCTGTTTACATCATTCAATGGTTTTCCTATTCCAAACTTTCAAAGTCCTCCAGATTCCTCCAAAATAAAACTTGGGCACTCTCTGGTGTCCTCTTCAGTATTAGTTGTATTTTTTATTGCTATAATAAAACACCATGACCAAGGCAAGTTATAGAAGGAAGAGTTTTTTAGAGACATGATTCCAAAGGGAGAAGAATCTAGCACAATGAGAGAGGTATGGCAGGAGACAGAAGAAAGCAGATGGAGTAGAAAACTAAGTAGTCACATCTTCAAGCAGGCATAGGAAGCAAGTGAAACAGACTGGAAATAAACAGGCTATATAGTTTCAAAACCCTCCACCTTCTGAACCTTTGCAAACAGCACCACCAACTGACCAAGTGTTCAAATACTTAGGCCTATGTGGGGATACCTCATTCAAACTACCACAAATTCTAATCACTAGAAATCTAACTTCCTGACTTGACTTTTGTGGAATTTCCAGCTACTACACCACATTTGCTTTGGGAATCATCATAAAAAATGCTTTTGGTAGTTTTTCTTGTTCAGCATCTTTGCTCCCAATTTTCTGGCAATAGCTCTATTTATGAAACAAAAATAAAAATGCAAATTCCTCCAAAATTTGGCAGAATAAGAAACCAACTAGAACAAAACTGACAAGTTTCCAAGTTGAATTAAATCTCCTATTTTATGTAAACAAAATATTTTGTTGTGGTAAAATATGCATAGAATAAACATACCATCTTATACATTTCAAGCGCATAGTTTTGGGGCATTAATTACGTTCTCAGTTTGTGTGACCATAACATCCATTCATCTCTAAAACTTTCATTTTCTTTAACTTGAACTTTGTACTCACCAAACATTAATATCATTTATTCCTCCTTCTGACAATCTCCATTCTGTTTTCTGTATGTATACATTTTGTTACTCTAACAGGTACCACATAACAAGCAGAATGTAAGAATGGACATCCTCTTGTGACTGGTTCACTTGGCATAATGTCTTCAAGATTGATCCAAGGTGTAGAATGTGTCAAAAGAAGGTGAAATAAACCCCATTATACATACAGGCCATTATTTTTTGTATGTGTACTATTGACTTTATTTGTACAGAAAATATGAATAGCTTGAAATGAAAATAGAAATTTGAAAATTAGTTCTAGAATATTCAAAATAAATATTTTCCAAGAAAACATAAACAAAGCCTATCATTTCCAATCCAGAGGATGTATGTATTTTACACAATACTATGAAGTAGGAAGTAACAATAACTGGTCAGTGTTGACAGTGAACTAAAATACTTAAAGATAGAAACAAGGCATCCCTTAAGTCTCTTCCAATGCTTTTTACCCTGCTTCATCACATTTTTTTTTAAATCCACTCCTGTGTGAAGACATTTGTTTTGCTTCTGTATTTTAGGGCTTCTAATGGGTAGATACTAAAACATTTTTAATATAGACAGAGAGTGTAATTTTTACTTTGGATACATAGATATTTATTATCTTGTATTAAGTACAAGCTAGTGTCTTGACATGTTTATGACTTGGTCTCTGTAGCTGTTGTTATTTTTGCATATTTAGTGTTCATGAAGAGTTCCAGGGTTATTCTGCAAGGTGAGTATGAAATAGACCCACCAGCCTTTTCTTAATTCTTGACATTCTAGAATGAGAAGGACTTTAAAGTTCTTCTCCCTAATTCAACTTGCTCATTTTACAACCAGGACAGGGAAATGTGTCAGCAAACAGAAAGCTTCTTGCTTTCCAATGATGTCTTCTGTGGTGGTCTACATGAATGTATTTGAACACTATGTCTCCAGTTGCTGGCACTGTTTCCAGAGGTTTAGGATGTGCCGGCATGGCTGGAGGCAGTACGTCATTGGGGGTGAGCTTTCGGAGTATACAGCTTGCCCACTTAAAGTTCATCTTTCTCCAGTTTGTGTGCCTGCTTGACGACTTGGCACTCAACTTTTCTCTGCCTCTGTGCACTCCTGCCTGGATGGATTCTTATCCCTCTGGACGCATAAGCCCAAAAGACATCCTTCTATAAGGTTACTTGTCACGGTATTTATCACAGGGACAGAAGGGTAAATAATAGCTTCTAAATAGTCACAGCATATAACTAAATACGATGGACTTAGTCAGGTTCAGGAAGCAAAAGAAGGCCAATGTATTTATTTTTTAGTATGTAGCTTGCTAAATGTGTTATTGGCTGAAGGAACACTGATATATAATTAGATCTTTCCCTCTGTGAAATGCACAGGCATGAGCCTGAGGTATGATTCTATTCTATGCGTAAGTGCATGGATCTCATAGTGCACATTAAACTGGTTTGAAAACTTATATTAAAATGTATCTTGAGCTCATCCATAATGCTTTGGCTATGACTGAAGTAAGATTAAGATTCCTGAAATGCCATTATAGTTTTTATTTCAGCTGATAAATCCCAGGTCTTTCTTGGCCCCAGCTTCAGAGACTATCTTTCATTTCTTCCCTAAATTCAGTAGAATGACACTAAACTAACCCATCCATCTTTCACCTGCCTGGCCTCTAAAGTGATCAATCTCCATTTCTCTCCTGAGGACTTGACACTTGGTGGCTCACCTTCTTCTACAAGTATAATGCTCTCTTGGCCTTCTATGATGGGAATCTGATTATTCCCATACCCACAGAGCAACATCTACATGTCAATTTACTAACTTCTTCTAAGCTCAAAAGTAGGTTCTGCTATTAAAAATGACTTCAAGCCAGGCATGGTGGTGCACACCTTTAATCCTAGCACTCAGGAGGCAGAGGCAGGGGGATCTTTGTGAGTTCAAGTCCAGCCTGGTCTACAGAGTGAGTTCTAGTACAGCTGGGGCTACAGGGAGACCCTGTCTCAAAAAGACCAAAAAATAAAAATAAAAAAATAAAAATGACTTCAAATGGACTTCATCCTGAAAGGGCAATGCTATGTAATTTTAATCTTGACAGCATACAGTACCTTTTACCCAGTCAAATCCAGTTATTCTGAAAAGAAGTTTTAGCTTCAAATAGGTAGCCTTGTATTTGGAGAACTATATGATTTAAGGTCTAAAAAACTTTGTGATGCTTCTACAGGGATAATCTCCCTCTGTCTTTTTACTAAGCTGCTAAATATAATAAGTACACTGATCTTAACCCAAAACATATGGCCAACTGAAAGCATGTTTTTCTATAGAGAAATAATGCCTAATTGGAAGATAAGTTATTTGTTTCTATTCTGTAAGAACAACAAAGGTTACCTATGTCTTGAGAAATTAAGTGTACCTTTGGGTAACAGGCTGACAACACATATTGAAATAGGCTGTCCCCACAACTAATATAAAAGTCCATACTTTCTATGTTGTCTTGTTTTATTATTAATTTTCATTGGTTTTATATAGTTAATTTGCATTATTACTTGGAGCTATATTATAATTTCTTTCACTTTTTCCCTTTAATTTTATATTACTCTAGAATATGAATACATATCTTCCACCCCTATATGGTAATTACAATGTCTGAATATAAGTGGTAGGTAGATTCTAGAGCCCATTAAGAGATTCACATTATAACAGCACAGTTACTTTCAGATACAAAGAAATATAAAAATAAAGTTGCCCAGTTTGCCTGCCAACTGGGAATTTGTGTCAGTATCCACATATGAGGGTAACCATTCACCTTTTTTTTTTTTTTTCTGGGACTGTGTTACTTCACTTAGCACAATGGCTTCAAGTTCCATCCATTTACCTACAAATTTCATGATGTCATCTTTCTTTACCACTGCATAGAACTCCATTGTGTAGATGTGCCACATTTTTGTTATCCAGTCATCAGTTGAGGTGCATTTGGGCAGCTCTTCGCTATTGTGAAGAGAGCCACAATAAGCATAGCTGTGCATGTATCTTTGTGGTAGGATGAGTCTTGTGTGTATATATCCAGGAGGGGTATGAATGGGTCAGGTGGTAGGCTCATTCTGAGTCTTAAGGATTTTCCCCATTGCTTTCCACAGTGATGGTACAAGTTTACATTCCCACCAGCAGTGGATGGGTGTTCCCCTTTCCTCACAACCTCTGCAGCATTTGATGTCTTTTGTTTTCTTGATCTTGACTAGTCTTATTGATATGAGATGATACATTAGAGTGGTTTTAATTTGCATTTCCTTAATTATTAATGATATTGAACATTTTTAAAATGTTTCTCAGGCATCTTTACTTCCTTATTGGTGAAGTCTCTGTTCATCTCTTTATGCCATCTCTTTAGTAAGTCATTTGTTTTCTTCTTTGTTTTTTGAGTAGTCTATATATTCTGGATGTTAGTGGTCTATCAGATGTATCACTGGTGAAGGTTTCCTCCCACTCTGTAGGTTTTCTCTTCACTTCTTTGAATGTTTCTTTAGTTGCACAGAAGCTGTTGAGTTTGATGGGATCCCACTTGTCCACTGTTGACCTTATTTCCTGTGCAGCTGCTGTTTGGTTTAGAAAGTCTTTTCCTATGCCTATGTCTTGTAGGTTGCTGCCAACTTTTTCTTCTATCACCTTCAGGGTTTCAGGTTTCAGGTTGAGATCTTTGATCCACTTGGTGTTTATTTTGCTGCAAGGTGAGATGTAGGGGTTTAATTTTGTTCTTCTACAAATGGTGATCTGGTTTTGCCAACACAATTTGCCGAAGATGCTATTTTTCCTCCATTGAACATTTTTGGCCCCTCTGTGGAATAAGAGGTGACTGAAATTATATATGCTCAAGTTTGGATCTTCAATTTTGTTCCATTAGTCAATGAGTCTGTTTTTGTGTCAGTACCAGGCTGTCTTTATGACTATAGCCCTGTAATATAGCTTGAAGTCTGGTAAAGTAATCCCCCCTGTGTTGCATTTTTCACTCAGGGTTGCTTTAGCTATTCAGGGACTTTTGTTTTTCCATATGAATTTACGGATGTTTTTTCCAATCTGTGAAAAAGTTCATAGGGATTTTGATTGGGATTGCCTTGAATCTGTATATTAATTTGCATAGAGTGGACATTTTTACTTTATTAATTTTTTCCAATCCATGAGTATGGCAGGTCTTTCCATCTTTTGATGTCATCTTCAGTCTCCTTTTTCAGGGTTTTAAAATTTTTGTTGTAGAGGTCTTTGGTGTCTTTGTTTAGGTTTATTCCCAGGTATTTTTTTTAGTCAGTTGTGAGTGGGAAGGTCTCCTTATATTCCTTCTCCAGTTGCTTCTTTTTGGTGCAAAGGAAGGCTACTGATTTTTCTAGGTGTATTTTGTATCTTACCACTTTACTGAAACTTTTATTCATTTCTAGGAGTTTTCTGGTGGAGTTTTTAGCATCCCTTAGGTAAACTATCATATCATCTACAAAAAGAGATAGTTTGACTTCTTCTTTTCTGATTAGCACTCCCTTAGTACTGATTAGTACTTCTGATTAGTACTTCTGATTAGTACTTCTGATTAGTACGCTTTTTGCCTTATTGCTCTAGCAAGCATTTCAAACACTATACTGAAGAGGAGTGGTGATAGGGGTAGCCTTGCCAGGTTCCTGCCTTGGCCTGCCTGCTGAGTCTACAGACCTCTTGTCTGTCTCTCTATCAACACTCTATATTATAATTTTAAGGAAACATTTTTCTCTTTGCTCATACATGTGTCTGAGAGGAGAAAACAATTCTACATTGCAAAATGCCAGCATTTTGAAAAATACATTTCTTACTTGATTTAGTAGTGTAAAATTTGATATGAAAACTTAAGTTTTTTAAGTATAGATACTTATATAGAAATGTTTTTAGATTCTTTTATTTCTAAATCAAAAATACCATAAAGGAAACAATTTTTAAGACTGTCAAGCAGCCAACAACAGTTTTCTCTGCCTTAGTACCACAAAAAATTTATTGGATATTTATCTATTTTGCAGGAAGGATATTTTTCCTATCTTCGAGATTTTGATAATAATTAACTTCTTGCAAAATTAAGGTTGTAAATATTTAAGAAGAGAAGCTTGAAGTATCAAATCAGAATATGTGTAGAACTTAATGATAGACATTAGAAGAATGCAAAATAATAGTCCAAACTGCCAGGTCGTGATTATGCTAGATAAGTATTCCCTCAGTCTGGATATGTCTGTAAGCCCAGGACTCCAGGGCTGGAGGATCATTAGTCAGAGGTGAGACTATCTCCAAATATTCTGTAATTCAACAAAGTGCATCAAATGCACGTATGAAAATGTAGTCATCAAATGCATTACTTTCTACAATTAACATATGGTAATAAAATGATCAGCAATACAAAAGAAGAATGGTAAGAAGCAGAACAGAAAGAGGACAGGGTAGAAGGAAAAGGGGAGGAAAAAGAAAAGAAGGAAGAAGAAAAGGAGAAAAGGAGGAAGAAAAGGAGACAGATGATTAATCCCATGAATCTTATTCTTCCTGTTACTGAACTGAGAAAATGGAAAGCTCCCTAGGTTTCCAGTGTAGATCAGTTTGCCTCATGCCTTGCCTGAGCTGTTGTTCCTTGTATTACTCAAATCATATGTTCTACATGGTTTTGACAGCAGGCTCTATAATGAATTGCCCTATAAGAATTTCTGGGGTCCATAAACTTCAACTCCCTCTGCAAAACAGTTCAGAAAACCTCCCTAGAGCTAGAGAGATGGCTTAGTGGTCAAGAGCACCAACTGCTCTTGCAGAGGACCCGGGTTCGATCCCCAGCACCCACATGGTGGCTGAGAACCATCTTTAACTCCAGTTCCAGGGGAATCGACACCCTCTTTTGACCTCTGCAGCATTGCACGACGTAGGTGCACAGATCTGCATGCAGATAGTACATTCATATACATAAAAAATAAATAAAATTAAAAAAAGAAAACATCCCAAGTTTGTGTTCCCTTCTTTAAAGTTAGTTAATAGACTTTTGTTCAAATTCTGTGTTGGAGTTTAAAAACATGTTTACCTTGCAACTTCTGAGGCCTTGGAGACAAACATGCCACAGGCCATTCTGATGGAAACAATTCCTTAGTTGAGGTTTTCTCTTCCCAACTGTCTTCAGTTTGTGTCAAGTTAGAAAAACTAACAAGCAGGGGGATTTATTAGATGTTTATCTCTGAATTAATTAATTTAGTCTCTACACTGCTGAAGATATGAGAGTAAGTGAGCATTTTAAGTGATGTACTCAACTACAAAATAATTGATAGCAATATATGAACTGTTCATTCTAAATCTGTTTTCTTTCGTTCTAGTCATGTATGTTAAATTACATTATTCTCACCTTTCCAGAAAGATCAAAGGTGTGATACAGAAGTGGGTGATCTGTTATTCATAAATCATGTGAAAAATGAAGGACATGATCACTAGGGAAGATAGGTCAAGTGACCAAGAAATCAGGATTCTGGATGACTTCTCCAGATGAACATTGTATTCCACTAGGGATTGTGACTGACAAAATTGGAGAGTGTGCCACTGACCTGGAATCCATGACTTCACAGCACAAGAGAGGACAATTTGAGAGAGTTAGTCTACAGAGCAACCAGGATAAAAGGGATGGCACGAGTCTTATGAAAAAACTATGCTTTCACAGGTATTTGTACTTTCTTTAATATTCATCTATGCCTCACTTAGAACCTTTCAGGCAGTACTGACATTTTTTTTTTTTTTCTGTGTGCATTCACTTTTTGTTTGAACTAACTGGACTCTGGTTTGAACTGAAGTTGAACAGAGCAGTTTTTCTTAATTCCAACCAGTTACTAATCAAGCCATTCTTACATGTTTTTTTTTTTTTAATTTATTTTTGTATGTGTATGAATGTACTGTCTGCATGTGGATTTGTGCACCCGTGTTGTGCAATGCCGCGGAGGTCAGAAGAGGGTATCAGATTCCCCTGGAACTGGAGTTCTCCTGGAATTGGAGTTTCAGACGGTTCTAGGCCACCATATGGGTGCTGGGGATCAAACCCAGGTCCTCTGTAAGAGTGGTAGGTGCTCTTAACCGCTAGGCCATCTCTCCAGCCCAGAACTAAGCTTTTTTATGTCTAGATTCTTCTAACATTGAATTTTTTTTTATTTTTATTTATTATTTTATGTGTATGAGTGCACTATCTGCATGTACCTTGGTGCACCTATGTCATGCAATGCCGTGGAGGTCAGAAGAGGGTGTCAGATTCCCCTGGAACTGGAGTTAAAGATGGTTCTTAGCCTCCATGTGGGTTCTGGGAATCGAACCCAGGTCCTCTGCAAGAGAAGTCAGTGCTCTTAACCGTTGATCCATCTCTCCAGCCCCCTAACATTGAATCTTACATAAAAATGTATGATGTGCTACAAATTTTATCCATAATAAACTAAGTTATAGCCTATTGTAACCTGTTAAATATTTCTCATAAATTATCTATTTTTCCATTTATGTACAGTTTCTTAATGTAAATTTAACAACTATTTGTTGTAGCCTGTTCTGTAAACAGGATTTTTTTCTTTTTTTATTTTACCCAATGAGGATTTATTTCTTAATGCTTCTTTGCATGAAAGGAGAAACTCAGGGTTCTGCTTGTTTATACTGTGTAGCCAGTGAGCCAGCGGCAGTGTCTCTGCCTTTTCTTTAGTTTATAACTTTTTCTAATTCTGTTAATATTCTAAATAAGTGTTAGAATCATGCTTTTAATGCCCTACTTTACAAATAAATTCTCTTGTTTAAACAAACAAAAAATACTCATCTTCGTACATGTGAAAAATAATTCAGAAGGCCTCATCTATGCAGACAATATATGGTACATGTTTTGAAGTTCACCAGATCGCTGTAATGACTCCATGAAGGTCCATTTATGGAAAGGCAGGAAATTACCATGTTGTATCAAGTTCAATTTTTTTTAATTAGTTTTTATTGATGCTTTGTGCATTTCATACATTTTTCCAATTCAGTTCAGGCTTATTTCCCTTTCCCTCCCCCCCACCCCCACCCCATCCCAGATCATGCATTCTGCCATAACTGTCCTGCATCTTTCTCTCAGTTTTTTTTTTTTTTCATTTTTAGCTATAAGTGATAATCCATGAGTACAAGCATCCTTCATGCAAAACCTATCTGCAGGCTGTTGTGCCCAAACACCTACAGCCCCACCATCCAGTGGGGGGTGACAGGTTGTTTGTTCAATCAAGTTGATCAAATGAGTGTCCAGACTACATTGCTGTAGTTTCACCATTCACCCCAATCGCAGCCCTTACATTCTACCACGCCCCCTCTTCCGCAGGTTGTTCCCTAGGCTTAGAAAAGGGGCACAGGTGGATGAGAGGTAAAACAGTCCACTCTCTCTGGAGCTGTTGACTTGGACTCTGGTCAATTCTGGCTGTTTCCTTTCATGGGCTGACAGTTTGTCCAGGAATGACCTTTCGATCCTACTAATCAAGTTCAATTTTTAACCCAAGTAAATTCTGCTTAGGGCTTGCAAGGCGTTTGAGGATATTTTGATTATCAATCATTTGTTTTATAACTTTCAATCAATTCTCTAAATTCTCATTGTGAAAGATCTTCCTATACTATAGCTTAGGCTCTCTTCTTTTTTTTTTTTTTTCTTAACTGGAGTTATTTCTAAAAGTTACTGCTTATTAAAATGATGATCCAATCTCTGTTCTTATTCTGAACATCATCCCATTTGACGCTGACTCCCTACATGACAGGTCTTGCAAGTACCAGGTTTTTAGCTGTTTGCTAAGTCCACCTTCTATTTCAAAGTCAATCTCAAAATACACCTCTCATAATTTTTCAGTTTCCGACTAAGACTGTCACCCCATTAAATGCACGTGTAACATTTACTGCTCCTCATGGTTATCAGTACTACAAGTAAGTGTTTAATGAACTGACTTTTGGTTCTTTTTCTTTCCTACCATCATCTTCCCAAGACTCAGTACAGTAATTTGTATAGAGTGAATGCTCAATAAATACGCACCAAAATAGTGGACAGAAGAAAGAATGAATGTTCCATAAGAAATACGTTTCATTCACGAAAAGTATATCATTAGTTAAATTTTATGGAGCAATTTTAGAAAACAGTACCAGTATTCTTTTTTTAATAAAATATTTTATTGCTGTTTTGTGTATTTCATACATCATTTCTCAGTCCAATTTAGACACATTCCCTTTTCCATGTCCCCTACCCCACCCCAGTTCATGAATTCTGCCATACATGTCTTGCATCTTTTTCTCAGTCTTTTTAACTTTTTTTTCTGCAGAGGTTTATTGTTTGAGCAGAAGTTAACTGTGTCAGTCAGTTCTTTGACCCATTCCTTTTGTCTTTGTTGTCCCCTCCCATTTGTATTGTTCTAAAATATCCCCATATACACATCACAGATATATCAAAATCATAACCTCTGAAAATAAGCTGTATGTTAATTCCAAAATATGTTTAGGAGGTTACATTTTCCCTTTAATTTTATATTACTATAAAATATAGAACCATAAGTAATATCAAATTAGTTATAAATTATTGAAAATTATTTCTTTCAAATAATTATTAGCTCTTATATGAAAGCATTAATCATGTTTCAGTTGTAATCCCATAAATAAAATTGTATTCATTTTATACAATTAATACTTGTTATTTTGAAGCTAATGTTTATTGATCTCCTTGATTTATATCTTTAGCATCCCTTACTTTCCTTGATTTATATCCATTATTTATATGAATACACAAAATTCCTTTTCCAAAAATTGGCATGCTACTACTTTTATGTTCATCCTAAAACTTAACAGCATCCAAGATTTTCTTTTATTTCTTAGCTGATTTGGTGTTCCCACAGTATCTAGAGTATAGAAAACCAAGTTTGTCTTATAAATGGATCTTCGAGTATATCACTGCAGCGATGTGCAGTAACTTCTTCCTTTTCTATGAGTATATTTTCCCAGTTTTCTTATCACAGAAGAGTATGGCTCTTAAAGAATGTAGGTCAAGATTTTAAACTACGCTTTACTTTACTTTACAAGAATACTTAGAGAGTTGAAATTCCTGAGAGCATTTGCTTTTCATTCATTCAATAAATATTTACTAAGTACTTATAATGTGCATGTGGAAGGAGGAAGAAGATTGGCTCAGTTGAGGAGTTGTGAGGAGTGGCTGGGGCTCCAGAGGAAAGGTCAGAAGTGTTATAACCCAACTGGAAATATAAAATGGACCTCTTCACTCACAGCAAAATGAGCTTGGTCTGCCTTAGTCTATCAAGATTGTAGTAATGATACCGCAGATTAAATAATTTACAAACAATTTCTTGCTTGCAATTTTGGCAGTGGGCAGTCCAAGCTGAAGGCATTACTGAGTTTGTCATTGAGCTGCTGTTTATTCCAAGATGGGGTGACTTATTTGTTGCTTCCTCACTGAGTATAAATGTTACATCCTAGCATGGTCGAAAAGCAGAAAGGAATAAACTAACGACCTGATCCCTTTTGTAAAAGTTCTATCTACTAGTGCTCTGCCTTGCTGAATCCATCACCTGCTACAGGTCCCATCTCTGAACATGTTAACACTAGCAATTCTGTTTCAATATATGTGTTTAGGGAGCCAGAAGTTCTATTCATAGGCATAGAACCAGTGACAGGATCATCCTTCATTATATTGAACAGCCTCCATTATAAGTGTTTTCTATCAATTCCTTGTCATAACAATCAGACTGCCCTTGTATCATTAAAGGGAAAATTGCTCTAGTTTGTTATTCTCATCCTGTGTAACATACTTAGAAAACTGGCATTACTATTGTTGTATTGATAAATTCTTTTTAGCATACACACAACCAAATTACTATTTATTGTAAATGTTTACAAGTTCTCAGAATCCCCTCTGTGTGAGGGTAGTAGTTTACTAAGAATTGAACTTGGTGTTTGAAAGTGACAGTCAAAAGTTCCACCACTGAGCTACACCACCATCACCTCCTTCAATTTATCTTTAGAGTGTTACTAAATTTCTCAGGATAGCCTTGAATTTACTATGGTACTCCAAATGGGGCTCAAACTTGTAACTCTACTACCTCAGCTTCCAGAACAGTTACCATGCATAATTGTAGAATCTTATGTCTATAATTCTATGTATAGAGTTGAAAGTAATTAAGTTCCTAATTAAGGTGTCAGGAAAATTATTTACAGGTGAATGAAATGATACAAATAAAAACATAAATTCCCTGCTAGCAGATCTTTGGAATGTAAGAAATACTAACCACATTTTTGTCTTAGGTTTGGACTTTCTTCCATGGGCAATTTATATAAGATGAATAGATGATTTTTTTGTGTGTGTGCTTGCAGAACCTTAGGAGCCCAGAGGTATACAGCAAGCAATGTGGCACAATGTATTTCATCAGGGAGAGTTATTTAGAAGGGTGATTTTTTTAAGAAGGGTGATTTCTAATCAACTGAATCTTGGAAGAGTTGAAGATCCTAGAAAAGAGAATGCAGAAGCCAGGTATAATAGGAGAGAAGGAATTTCATCTTGTTCCCTAGCAGGGCAGTAGGGGAGATGGAGTAGAGAGATAAAAGAATGAAATTGAAGTATATAGGACATAGCCACAAGCTTATGTGGAAACTGAACTTGATGACAACAGGGAAACTCCAAAGATAATTGGGAAGCTGTAGTTAGTTTGTGCAATAATTTGTCAATTTTTTAATAGAAAGAAAAATAAGACTAAAAAATACCATCAGGATGGCCAAGCAGTATAAGGCACTGGGTTCAGGTCACAGTCTTCCCTGAAGGCCTGGGCTCGAATCCTGCTCCTGACAGCTTCTATTTTGCTGGGCGTGATGGCACATGCCTCTAATCCCAGCACTCGGGAGGCAGAGGCAGGTGTCTCTGTGAGTTCAAGGCCAGCCTGGTGTACATAGAGAGTTCCAGGCCATCTGGGCTACAGGAGACCCTATCACTTGAAAGAAAGAAAAAGAAAGAAAGAAAGAAAGAAAGAAAGAAAGAAAGAAAGAAAGAAAGAAAGAAAGAAAGAAAGAAAGAAAGAAAGAAAGAAAGAAAGAAAAATGGAAGGAAGGAAGGAAGGAAGGAAGGAAGGAAGGAAGGAAGGAAGGAAGAAAGGAAGGAAAGGAAAGAAAGAGAACTGAGCACAAGCACTCATGACTCTCTGTAAAAGTCGGGTGTGGTGGTGCACACCTTTGATCGCAGCACTCGGGAGGCACAGGCAGGCGTATCTCTGTGACTGGTCTACATAGCTAGTTCTAGGACATCTAGGGCTACAGTGAGACCCTGTCTCGAAAAGACCAAAAGAAATTGCCCACTGGATTATACTCACAGACAGTTTTTAGAAATTTTCCTCAAAGACAATGTTTGGTGGTTTTAGACATATCATTCCAGGGAAACATCAACATTTGGACACCTACATATTTCAATATTTGTTTAACTGCATCATTTACATAATTTATATATAACTACATATTACATCCCAGCTGACAGTATCCCCACTCTGCTTATAGACTGTGAAAAAAACTTTGGAGTTCTGGGTCAATTATCATTACAGCATGCCGAGAAAATTTCCAGACCGAAAAGAAACAATGTTAGGCTAAGTGGAGGTAAATCTGATTGCTCAAGCATAACAAATACTACCCTGGGTACTTTCATCATATTGATGATCTTAGTAATATTTCTATAGTGCAATAATATATTTATAATAATTGAGTCCCTTTCAAACACTGGTAAGGAAATGTGATGATTTTCTTAGAATATAAAACATGCTCTTAACACATACATTTATTCTTTGGTAATCAATTCTAGTTAAATTTCTTCAATTTGGATAAATCAGTTTTAGGCACATTGTTGAAATGTTACAATGCTCTTTGATAAACAGCCTCAAAATAATCATTGTGAATGAATACTGTCTCCACAAATCCTATAAACATCATATAAATTATCTATCTCCATAAAGCCAACTAAATTAATTCTACAATAACTGAAGTGTGGATTGCTTCATTTCTTAAACAGAAATTAAAATATCTATTTATTTTAAAGTAGTTCTTACTGGACACTGCATATATTATGATAATTATCTTCAGTGAATAGTGTAAATGTAGTCACATTAGTCTTCTCTACGATATCCTGCTCGTCTGCCTCACTGAATAACCTCTCTTTAGAAATGCCATAATTCTGGGGGCTAGAGAGATGGCCTAGTGGTTAAGAGCACCGACTGCTCTTGCAGAGGACCCAGGTTCGATCCCCAGCACCCACATGGCGGCTGAGAACCATCTGTAACTCCAATTCCAGGAGAACTCCAGTTCCAGGGGAATCCAACACCCTCTTCTGACCTCTGCGGCATTGCACCACAAGGGTGCACAAACCGACATGCAGACAGTACATTCATACACGTAAAAAATAAATAAAAAATTTTTTAAAAGTAATGCCATAATTCTAACTGCTCTACATGCATTCTCATTAAGGCAGCTAATTTTTATGAAAACAATAAGTCTAAGATTTTACCCTTGGGCATGTGGGGTAGGGACATCTCCAGAGCCAGGCATTTGGAGCACAGATCTTCATCAGTGCTATTCCACCCTGGAAAGAATGCCACAGAGTATATTTTAACTCTAGTTATTACTGCTTCTAATTATTCACTCTAGAAAGTGTTTGCATATATCAGAAAGTTAAGAGTACAGATCAGTAGTGACGTAGGAGGGTAGATTAGTAATATTGAGCTTCTAATTCTCAACTTACTATTTTTTCACTTCGTAATTCAGAAAGGCTCAATGCCCTCAGCAGCTTTGCATGTAGTAATCATTCCTTAAATTTGAAATTATGACAGAATCTGTTTAACATAATTTTCCATTTGGCTTTGATATTCTAATGAGGAATATATGACTGGTGGCATGTTAGCCATGTAGACAGACCTTAGATCATTAGCCTAGCTGACTGGGTTGATTAGAGAACACAGGTGTAATGTGAATCAGATCCTTAAATCTCTCAGCTCTCTCTGTTCTAAGGGTACCATCTACATTGAGCAATAGTAAGTTTGTCATCACAGAGACCTTTAGTTTCAGGGAAAATCAACTGAGAAGCTGAGGTTGACAGAGCTCAAACTCATTAGCATTAGGAAAAAATGACCACATTCAAACATGGTTCTGGTAATAGATAAGATGGTACTTTCCTACTGATGAAGAATGGATATTTATGGCTGGCATAATCTTTCAGTTACATCAATTATCAATTGCTTTTGCTTTTATAGTTGTAAATCTATACAAGTTTATCTATTCAGAAGAGGAATAGATAAACAAGAAGATCCCCCATTAACAAAAGGGACATTATAAGGTTTGAAAGGCAGACATTTTACAGATGACTGAGCACAAACAAGAATATGGGAGTGACTTATATGTCTCATAAAATTGTAATATTTAAATTAGTTTACTTGGAGTAAACAAGGTTATATTTTATGATATGAGTGAGCCTCATAGCTTGAGTTAAGTTAAAAGACTAATCCTTAACCATGAATCCAGCAGCAGCCTTTGGGCTCGGAATATTTTATCATCTACTTGGACCTCTAGTATCAGGTCTATCTTGAGTCTTCAGAATTTGGAGGATAATATTGGCTTGTTTGGGAGGGACCCCATGTACTTAGTACTACCTTGACCCTTTTGAATTGGCTAGCTTCTATATGTGAAACAATTCTTTAAAATAATCTCAATCTCTGTCTTTCTCCATCTCTGTCTGTCTGTCTCTCTCTCTCACACACACACCCCTACATAACACACACACACACACACACACACACACACACACACACACACACTTCCCATTAGTGTTCTCTGGAAAACCCTGAGAATATCATAAGGTACATGTAGCTGTCAATGAAGAGAATGGATAATAACATCACATGTGTGCCCCTCAATACATTGTTTCCTTCTAACAAAATCCATTTAATGTTTCAGATGAGGTTTTCAAAAGCCACAACTATAAGCATCATACAAAGCAGTAGAATTTAACTTTGAACACATCTATAGACTCATGAACTACATTGCTTCTCTTCTACTACTATGACGTTCACAGCTCAACAATGTTAAAAGCAGACTCCATAACTGTAAAGCCAATAGTTTATTAAGAACAAAAGCATTTTAGTTTAAATAACAAGAGTCAGTGTTTATAGGCCATGCTTCGATGCTCAAATGATGTGGAGGCATATTGTTATTCATCTCTCCTGCTTGATGCTATGATGCTGTCGTTCAACTGCTATTCCTGTAAAGTGAATTTCTATCCTCACCTTGACCATGATATTTTCCTTTTCATGACATTTCATGTTCAACTGTTGCCTTTCAAAATGCTTTTCAAATTTTAGCCCTTTATCTCTCATTGTTTGGTTAACCATAGAAGCCACTCAACATATTGTTTAGTACTACTGATTTTATTCTCTAAGATGAAAGAGAAGCAGAAAGTGTTAGAGCATTCCTAAGTAACTTTGTCTTCTAGGGATTAAATATAATGTGTGGTCATCATAAAAGCCTTGGGAAAAGAAGCATAATTATAGACAACAGATCTAGGCTATCCTTCTATACAACTTTAATAACAGTGTAGGTGTAAGGGACCCAAACACTGGGAAGGGCACTGGTACAACCCCATCTTAACAGCTAGGAACACAGTCTTAGAATGTGATGGTACAGAATGTGATGGTCATCCTTCTTGGCCTGCACTAAACAGAATCTTAAATCTTATAAAAAGAAAATGAAACAAGAAAAATCATAACTGTAGCAGGCTTTGACTTCCAGACCAAGGAAATCTCAGATAGCCAGGAAGAAGCACCACAGTCAAAACATTTGAGAGATGGCTCAGCAGTTAAGTAAGAGTCCTTATTGTTCTTGAAGAGGACCAAGGTTCAGTTTGCAGAAATCATACAGCGGGCCATAGCCACCTGTAACTCCAGTTCCTGAATATCCAATGCCCAATGCCCTCTCCTGCCCTCTACAGGCACAGGCATGCACATGGTGTGCATGAACTAATGCAAGCACACACACACACACACTATATATATATATATATATATATATATATATATATATATATATATATATTGTGTATATATACCAGATATATATATACCAGAATCTTTATATAAATATTAATAGCAAGTATTACTTCTTGGAGTCAGTTTCCTAAATATGGGTAAAAGTGGAGAAAATACAATCACATTTGAAGTGATCTTATTAGGTCTTAGAGAGTTGACAGATGGCATTCATTTTCTGCAGGGTGGATGTCCCAGATGACAGGCTTTGCAATGGCCCTTATAAGTCCAAGTGAAAGTTAACACAGAAAGCAAGAAAGAGAAGGCAAAAATATGTAACTACTTTGAACTGATATTGAGCCATGCCCACTGGAGCAGAGGCATCAGTAAAATGAGTGGTGTTAATGCTAATTTTGGGTGAATGGTAGAACCGTAAAGACACAAATGGAAGAAAATATGAAGGAAATGCAGAGAAGAAATAGTAGCAAGGGAGTGCAGGCAAAGCTTAACGCTACCTCCCTGAAGGATACAAAGAGCTTTGGAGGAGGTGAGGCAGTCCAGGAGATTCAGGGCAAGGAATTTCTGTTTTTGAAAATAAGTCTTCTTTGGGAAGTGAAATTCTTTGCATGTCTAGCACTACCATCCAGCTGTGTGATTCCAGATGTTGCTGTAGCAGTATTAGATGAGAAGTGACAAACACTTATTTATGCAGAGAGCATTATATTTTCCTAAAAATATAGCTTTCTTTCTTGGCTGATATCTGCCTCTCTTGGGGAAAATGAGGCATGATTATGGAGGCACTTTTGAAACACTTTCATCATCTTGCATTTAGCATTTCTTTGGGTAGAATTCAGGAAGAAATAAAGTAGGATAAATCTGATTTTTCAGCACGTGCCTTCTTTGCATGTGATTTGTATTGATCACTTGGTTTTGGTAATCTACTGCTCACAGCTGCTCACTCCACAAAGTCCAATGCTGTGTTTGATGTTTTGAGGATAGTTTTCTCAAGTACCAAATAGGTACCTCAGAAAAATGTCTCCAGCTCCATATCAGTCTGTGGTATGAGCTTCAGTACTGGGCAATTCAAAGCCATTGAATATACTTCAGAGACATTGATTACTCTTAAGACACATCAAGATGTTAAGGTTTGCCTGAAGTCATGATCCTGTCTTTAGTTAACTCTGTTTATTCTTCCCAAATCATATATGAGCTTATGCAATATTTCATAGAACTTTCATATATGAAATGCACTCTTTAGATAAATGGGATGATGCTAAGATTTTGGAGCAGAAAAGATAGTATAAAAAGTTCTAAATATTCTCAAAGAACATTAAACACTGAAAGATTATAACCAGCAAAGCATTTCTCACCTATAAGAGTTTGGGGCCCCTGAGAAGGCTCAGAGGCAAAGGTGCTTGACACTGACCCTATTGACCTGAGTTTGATCTCCAGAGTCCACATGGTGAAAGGAGAGGAGCAATGCTCCCAAGTTGTTCTATAACCCCACATATACACTGTGACACAAGTGCATACATGTGCACAAATAGGTGAGCTTATATAATATTGATTATAAATGGACAGAATTTCTCTTTTCTTTTTCTTTGAGACAGGGTCTCGTGTCACCCAAACTTGTCTCAAACTCTTTATGTAGCTGAGGATGGCCTTGAACTTTGGTCCTTCTACTTCTACCTGAGTGCTGGAATTATAGGCAAGCAGCCACATGGGTTTTTTGTTTGTTTGTTTGTTTGTTTTACCTTTTTGTTTCATTATTATTGAAACTGTCTTTATCTATACTCGTTTATTTTACTTTATTACTTTTTTTTTTTTTTGGTCTTTTTGAGACAGGGTCTCCTTGTAGCCCCAGCTGTCCTGGAACTTGGTGAAGCCAGCTGCTCTGTTTCTGAGTTATCATGCTCTGAGGTCTCCTTTGGGGGATGGCAAGTGATAAGCAACTGGATCTAGGTAAGAATAGAAGGACACAGACTAAAATTCAATTCTTTCAGAAGCAGAAAGCTTTTTTTTTTTCTGGTCTTTTCAAGTCAGGGTTTCCCTGTAGCCCCAGCTGGCCTGGAACTCACTCTGTAGACCAGGCTGGCCTTGAACTCGAAAAGATCCGCCTGCCTCTGCCTCCCAAGTGCTAGGATTAAAGGTGTGCACCACGCCCAGCTCAAGCAGAGAGCTTTTTGAGCACAACCAGTACCAACCAGCAGAGACTTAAAGTCTCCGCATCCTCATCTGACCCCAACTAAGCTGTGATCTCACAGAAACAGAAAGATACTAAAGGTCTTTGAAGCCACTAAGTTTGGGGAACATTTGTTATATGCCCCAATAGATAAATAGTCCACACTGCATAAAATGTTCCTGGTGGAAAATTAATCTCTTCCATTCATGAATGTTAGAGCCCAGTGGAAATTAAACATAAATTGTCTAACATTGTTTACTTAGTATCAATTGGTAATTTTCAAATGGTCTCCTACAGAGCCCTAAAAGATGGATATATACACGAGTTGTGTTTTGTGTATGTTAGATGTGTATGGTGCATATTTGAGGAAAGCTTAAATAAGAAAGTTCAACACACAGTACTTCACTCCACCTTTATGAGAATACTTCCTGTTTTACTTGCTAAATTGGTATTAGAATATGGCACAATGTTGAAATGGGGATGAGTGCTAGTTTAAATTTATTTTATTTATTTATTTTCATATGTGTATGAATGTACTGTCTGCATGCAGGCTTGTGCACCCATGTGGTGCAATGCTATGGAGGTCAGAAGAGGGTGTCAGATTCCCCTGGAACTGGAGCTAAAGACGGCCCTCAGCCGCCATGTGGGTGCTGGGGATTGAACCCGGGTCCTCTGCAAGAGCAGTCAGCTCTCTTAACCGCTAGGCCATATCTCCAGTCCCATGAGTGCTATTTTAAAAAGTTTAAACACTACTGACTTATTTCATACAATTATTTCTTGCCAACTAATAAAACTAAAACAAGCTGAGCACTTCTCATTATTTATTTATATTTAGAAACAAGGCCATCCTCACCCCAAACTCACAGTGCTCCCCCACCTTAGCCTTCCAAATGTTGAAATTATAGACATGAGCCATTATATCATACATTTAGATAAGATTTATTAACATTTGCTATTCTTCATGTGTGTGTGTGCATGTGTGCGTGTCTGTGTGTGTGTGTGTGTGATGCACTCACTTGTTTGTGCATCCATGCACCAGTGTGTGCCACAGCATGTGTGTGGAGAACAGAAGTCTACCCGTGGGAGCTGGATCTCTCCTTTCATCTTAGGATCTGAAGAATGAGCTGAGATAACCAGGTTTGCACAGCACGTGCCTTTACATGCTGAGCTCTCACCAGCCCTAGTCATGCTTTTTTTTTTTTTTTTTGTCTTTTTGAGACAGGGTCTCCCAAAAGTGCTTTTACACGCTGAGCTCTCACCAGCCCTAGTCATGCTTTCTAAAGGTCAGGAGCTATCAGTTTGAAGCAGTTTGGAACTTTCCAATCTAGAACTCTTATATTCAACTTTATAAAATATGCATAGTAAAGGAAAGTGAAACCAAATGTCTCTAAATCAAGCAACAATATATCTACTTTAGAGACTTGAGTATGTGATTAGCATGAGAATAAATTTAGGGGCAAAATTGGCTCTCTGCTTGAATGACCATTTAAGACATAAGATAATAGTGTCTTAATATGCAAGGAAATCAAAAAAGGTTATCTATCATTTAAGATACTTACCTGATGATTTAACTTCCCTATAAATTCTTTATCAGACTGATACCAAATTGAAGTCATAAAATATAAGTTTATACAAAAGTCAACTCCAGATGGATCAAAGACCTCAATGTGAAACCCCAAACTCTGAAGGCGATAGAAGAAAAAGTTGGTTGCAGACTACAAGACATAGGCATAGGAAAAGACTTCCTAAATAAGACACAGCTGCACAAGAATTAAGGTCTACAATTGACAATGGTACCTCATTAACTCAAAAGCTTTTGTACATCAAAAGAAACAATCAAGGAAGTGAAGAGAAATCCCACAGAGTGGGAGGAAACCTTCACTGCAGAAACATCTGACAAAGCATTGATTTCCAGAATATATAAGCTACTCAAAAAACAAAGAAAAAAGAGAACAAATGACCCACTCAATAGATGGAGCAAAGAACTGAACAGAGACTTCACAAGTGAGGAATTAGAGATGGCTGAGAAACACCTTAAGAAGTGTTCAATGGGGCTGGAGAGATGGCCTAGCGGTTAAGAGTGCCGACCACTCTTACAGAGGACCCGGGTTCGATCCCCAGCACTTATATGGTGGCCAAGAACTGTCTGAAGCTCCAATTCCGGGAGAACTCCAGTTCCAGGGGAGTCTGACACCCTCTTCTGACCTCCGCGGCATTGCACGACACGGGTGCACAGACTTGCATGCAGACAGTACATTCATACACATACAGAAATAAATAAAAAATTAATAAAAAATAAAAAAAGAAGTGTTCAACATCACTAATCATTAAGGAAATGCAAATCAAAACGACTTTAAGGTATCATCTTACTCCAATAAGACTGGCTAGGATCAAGAAAACAAATGATACCAAGTGCTGGAGACGTTGTGGGGAAAGGGAAACACTCATCCACTGCTGGTGGGAATGTAAAGTCATACAGCCACTATGGAAAGCAGTGTGGAGAACCCTTGGAAGACTTGGAATGAACTTGCCACCCGACCCAGCCATACCACTCCTGGGCATGTACCCTTAAGACTCACCCCACCGCAGAGATACATGCACGGCCATGTTTATTTCAGGTCTCTTCACAATGGCAAGGAGCTGGAACCAACCCAAATGCCCCTCAACTGATGAGTGGATAGAGAAAATGTGGTACATCTACACAACGGAGTTCTATGCAGCAGTAAAGAAAGACGACATCATGAGTTTTGCAGGAAATGTCTGGAGCTAGAGGGCATCATGCTGAGTGAAGTAACCCAGTCCAAGAAAAACAAATGATGAATGGTATCCCTCATCTGTGGATGCTAGTGCCAATTACCTAGTTGTAAGTATTTCTTGTGTATGGCCCCCTGAGCTTTTGTCCAAAGCAGTTGGGAGTGATGCATATTGGAAACAACCACAACAACAGAAAGGACTGCATCGAAGAACTGACTGAAACAGTGAACTTCTGCTCAAAACAGTCTACTTCCTCATGGAGAATATTGAGAAAGACTGATAAAGAGATGAAAAGCATGTTTAGCAGAATGCATGAGCTCTGGTGGGGTGGGGGAATGGGGGGGACACGGGTCTAGATTTGTTAAAAAATAATAAAAATAAATTTATGTGAAAAAAAATATATATATATATATGTTTATGATTTTAGATATTAAATATAATATCCAAAGAAGCACAATAACTCTTTTTTGTGTTAATTTTTTATTGAAGTCTTGTGCATTTCATACATTTCTTAGTCCAATTTAGACCCATTCTTTATCTACTTGTTGGTTGATGGACACTTGGGTTGCTTCCAGCTCTTCATTATTATGAAGAGAGCTGCAATAAACATGGTTGCACATCTATCTCTTAAATATTTAGTTTTAATAGTATAGTGCTGCCTGTTCCTTTATTCATATCCCAAAGAAATTTTTAGAATGCTCTTCTCACCTTAATTTCATTTAGACATTGTTGCGATAATTTGGATATCTTATAGTTGAAGAACCAAAACAAAGAAGGGAGAAAAATAAACAAGAAAACTCAAAAGCATAAGGCAAGAGTGATAGAGAGAATTCTAGATTGAGAGTTAACATGAAAAATGACAAAAGGAAGATCTTACAGTTGTGAACGTTTTGTGTATTAATCACTTTTCAGTTGCTGTGATAAAACCACAATGACCAAGTGAGCTTATAAAAGGAAGAGTTTATTTGAGCTTACAATTGATGGTTCCAGGGAATTGAGTCCATTGTGGTAGGAAGGCATGGTGGCAGGGGCTGGAACAGAAAGCCAAGGTTCATATCTTCCAATGAGCACAGGAAGCAGAGAGAGAACAAGTGGAGACTGGCAAGGCTTGTTAAACTCTCTAAGCCTGCCCCAGTGATGTACTTCCTCCAGCATGGCCACACCTTCTAAGATCTCCTGAAGCAGCGCCACCATCTGGAGACAAAATGTCTGAATATTTGAAGCCTATTCGTGGACATTCTCATCCAAACTACCACAGTTTGTTTAATGGTTGGTACAATGAGAGAGATGTTATATATTACCAGTGAGACCTTCATCGACATCTACAATAAGCACCAGACAAAGCTGAGGTACCCCCATTGCAACCTGCTCTACAGGTGCATTATACAATCTTTTAATGTCACTAAGGCTGATACATGGGACCCTGAAGCTCAGTCCAGTAATGTACCATTGCTGGCATAGGAAATGGGTAAGATAAGAAGGGACCCTTTCCTCAGTCATGTGCTTTGAAATGCTCTCTTCTGGCTGCACCTCTCCTCCTAGGTCAAGAAAATTGTGGGTTAGACAATGGAATTTAAGCTCCAAGGACAATGAATCCAGCAAGAGCTAGAGCAGCTACTGACTTTGAGCATGTCTTCCAGGGAACTGTCAACACAATTATATGGCCCCAGAAAAGACAAGAGGTTGCTATTCATGAAAAAGAAGTAAATGAACAAGATCTCTGGTCTACAGACATGCACATATGATGTGGGATGAAGGCTGGGATGGAAGGAGGATAAATAATCCCACTCAGAGCCAGGGACCAGAAGCCAGGATTATGGAGGGCTTCATGTGACACTCTGGAATGAAATTTGAGAAATCTACAAATTTTAATTTCCTGTGAAATATCGTTATGAAGGCTAGAAGATGGGCTATATTTTATTTAACAGTTTGTTAACCTCTTTTCTAATTTTTAATATTTAATGTCATTTATATCTTTAGGGCCAGATCCTCAACTGACCTCAAGAAAACAAAAACCTTGGTTAATCTAGGCTGTATGACCTTAAGCATCCAAAAGGAAAGTACAACCAAAAATAATCAGTAAGACCAGGGAAACTGAACTGTAGACATAAAACGTGAGATCTTTGTAAAAAGACAAAAAGAAAAAAGAGAGAGCACTGTTGTTTGTCCTGTCCTCAATTCTTACTGGCAAGTGCATCTACTCTGTGGCTGCCACTGCTTTTGCCACTCCTCAAAGACATGAGACACAGCTTTTTAACCTTCCAATATGGACTGAAAACTCATGTTTCTCCAAGGATCCTCCAAACCTTCAATGCCAGATGGAGACTACTAAGATACCCAGCTTGTGGACTAAGCAGCTAAGGAGATTTCAGAGGTGTCAGAATATAGACTACCATTTTTGGACTACCTGGACTGTATCATGGAGGCCAGTGCATAGGGATCAAGACAGGACTCATGCTTACTGGACTTCATTTGGGGGACCATGGGAGGAAAAGAACCCAATGTGGAGCAAAAGTGCAGGATTGATGGTTGTTTGGGCTTACCAAGGAGGAACCTTTGAGCACCTCCTTAAGGAAAACATGATGTCTTTTAGGGGGAAAAAGTCTTCCAATTCAAGTGATATGTGTATGTATGTTATACACTGAACCAATACAAGTTGGAGAGAACAACAACAAACAACTCTGGAAAGACTCAGAAAAAGATGCAGTTTATGTATGGCAGAAGGCACGGACTCGGGTGGGGTGGGGTGGGGGGCATGGAAAGGGAAGTGACTCTAGATTCGATTGAGAAATGATGTATGACTTATGAAAAACGTTGAATAACAATAAAAAAATATTTGAATGGAAAAAAATATACTAAAACATTTAATATGGTTTTGAGCCCTGGCTTCCACTTTTCTTGGCCTCGGAAAATGAATGTTATGGTTATGCCCACATGTTATTATTTTTTTTAAATGGTACAAAGGAGGTTGTTTTCATTTCTTTTTGATTATTATAATTACAAAGTGCTGATGAAAGTAATGCAGGGGGAAAGAGGGTTTATTTTGCCGTACAGTTTCAAAAGGATAGAGTGCATCGCAAGTGAGGAAGACAGGACATCAGGCAGGCAGAGCAGTAACAAGAGAAAGAGGCAACCTTGTCACACTCTGCCGACACTCAGGAAGCACAGTGAACAGGAAGTGTGGCTCAGCTGCGGAGCCATGATGCCTGCCACCAGGGACACACTTCCTCCAGTGATCCACCTTCTTCTACAGGTTCCTCAGCCTTGCAAACCGTGCCACCAGCCACCGAGCGCTCAAACATATAAGCGTACAGGAACCACACTAGAGATGAAAAGGGAAAGACTTTAAGATGGTGTTTTACTCAGATGGAAGTAGAGCAATGTCTAGTGTAATTGCTTAGTCTGACAATCTGCCTTGTAGTAGATTATTCAGCGCTTTTATCGTCTATGCTATTGATCTGGTTAAATATGTAGCTATAATTTTGCCTCTGGTTTTCTATAATTCTCATGCCTTTTATGAATCTACATTCTTCTTTGCTGCTCTTCTGAATGAAGTGAATATTTTCATCACCTTTTAAAGATGTTTAGAATGTGGAATGGTGGTTTTGGAGGTTACAATACATACTTCACAGAGAACAGTTCACTTCAGATTTATGATAGCTTAATAGCCACATTTAGAAACATTTTTATTTTACACCTCTGCTTTCCTCTTTCACCTTTTGTGGTTGCTGTTCATCAGTTAATGCTACAAGCTCAACAATTCATTATTATAATAATTATCTTTATTGTTTACAGTCATTTTCTTACAGTGTTGCTTCCACCAAATTCCTTTGTGCTGTCAGGAGCTATAATATTACATTCCTATGTGTCATAAGCCCAATAAAAAATTACATGGCCTATTATATTATGCAATTGAGAGAATGGAGAGCATATGCATTTGTGCTATATTTATATGCATAATTGTCTTCGTTGATCCTTCTCACATTTATGTGTAGAATCAAATTATAATCTGAGATTATATGCTTTTATCCTAAAGGATTTGCTTTATATTTTTAAGAGCAAGGTCTGCTACAGACAGTCTCTCTATTTTGTTTATGAAAGAATATATTAGGACCTTCCCAGCCGCAGTGCCTTCAGTGCATTGTTCCAAGACAATCAGAGCTGTGTTGCTTCCAGACCAGCATCCCAGGACCATCCAAACACCTTTGCCTCCAGTGCAGGGAGAGTGACAGGACAGGCATCTCAGCAGGCAGGTTCCAGGAACTTCCCAGGCCAGGCACCTCCAGCACAGGGTTCCAGGACCATCCCAGCTCAGTCACTTCCACTGCAGGGCGGGTTCCAGGACGGTCCAAGCCCAGTCACTTCTGGTGCATGGTTCCAAGACCATCTGAGCCCTGTTGCTTCAGGTGCAGGTTCTCTAGAGCTGCTCCAACTTCCAGTCTGGATCTGCTAATGCCTGATGGTCACCTTGGTGATGACAGGATTGGGCAGGCAAAAACCAGTGCCACCCATCCCCCCTCTCCCCCCCTTGAGGCCGTCCTGGTGGGAGCAAAGGTATGAACTTTTCTAGGCTGTCAGAGGAATCTTAATCAGAGAAAGGATATAATATTTCTGAAGAAATCACACTGTGGCCTCCCCAGATATAATTGCATTAGGTTGTTGATATTGATGAACCGTACATCTACCAAATAGGTGTAAAATAAATTTTAATCATACAGCAAAACTTTCTTCAACCAAGAAGAGTAAACCAGGAGGAAGGGGTTTCTGAAATGACTTAATAGGGAGCAGTAAGGACAATCAGAGTAGGTTTTATGATAGAAAGATGACAAAGGTGACAGTTCCCTTTCATGGGCAAGGTCATTCAGAGGTTTGAATTTTTTAGTGCCAAGTGAAGTCCCGTGGTTCTTATAAACATGCACAGATCATAAGCATGCACAGACCTGGGACCATAAAGGAAATTAGAGTGATGACCCTGAAAGCTGTCAGTGAACTGCAGACAATGAAGTCAGATTCTTTTTTAGATCTGAAAACAGGGGACAAAATCAGAAACATACAGTAATAAAGAAGAAAATTTAAAAACACAAGAAAAAATACATATGTATATATTAAACAAAATTTGAGTGAAAATGGAAAAGAATATGTCTGATATCAAAAAAGAAATAGAGCTCAACCAACATGATGCTCTGCTCTCATGAAGTCATTCATTTTCAAGGACAAAGAAATACTCAATGGAGCATTCAGGAAGAAGGTGTAAAGCACAGTCAATGTACATGTAAAGGAGTGTGTTCTCCCAGCCAAGTTACCTCTAGATGCGAAACCAATAGGCAAACATTTTTCAAGCCTGCTAAAATTAGGGACAACATGGACATGATCATTTTATTAAAGATTATGAAGTTATATTTAGCCAATAAATGAAAAGCTTAGGAAACAGGGATGAGGAATCTGTGGCAAGACTAGAGGACTAACACAGTTCAATTGTAAAAACAGGATTGTCAAATTGGGAGACTATAGTCAAAGAGGACAATCTGCATGTTATAAACTTTGAGAAGGTAAAAACTAAAGCACAAACAATGGAGGTGATGGTAATATTTATAATGAAACTGAGAAGTTACATGAGAAAAAGCACTATTCTCATTATTTTTCATAACAGAATGAATACATACTACTTAAATGCTTTAGATAGTTAAAGTAGTTTCCTTATGATTAATTTACCTTTAGGAGATTCTTACGAATTAATGTTTCACAGTCAGATTAATCTGCTTTCTTTCATGGTAACAAAATACTTGATCAATTTAAGAGAAAAAGCTTAGTTTAGCATGCCATTTAAGAGATTTCAGTCCATGATAACTTAGCCTTGTTGATTTGAGCTTTTGGTAGCCCACCCCCAACCCTGTTAATGGAAACCTTGATCCTTTTACTGATAAATTTGTCAGGATTCCCCTACTGTAAAGGTTACTCTTTTGCCCACTTTGCAAGTTACACTTTTTATTTAGATGAAACTGTGTAATTCAGAGTGACTAGGGATTCCACCTCTGGAGAGAAAGCTGAATATCTACACAATTTTTAAAATTTCTTTATGGAAAATCACTTTATTCTTCTCTTACTGGTTATTTGTCCCCATTTATTTATGTCACTATCAATTGTGGATTAATATTATTTTATGCTTTGTACTTTAATCAAATTCTAGAAATCTCACACATTTCCACAGTTATTTAGGTATCTTCCACCCTACTCCTAGATACCTTTAGTGAGATCTTTTTTTAACTCATCATACTGTTAGATTATGATCATATGGCATTCTGTGATCCCTTAAGCTTATTGATAAATTTTTGTGATCATAATTTCAGGTTTTCTTTTTATGCTATGCAGTTCTATGGGTTTGGATAACTGTTGTGTCAAATACTCTTCATCTCAGTAGCAGAGCAGTTTCATCTCTCTAAAAATGCCATTTCACATTTAACCTGATCCACTGGGCCTGACAAGCATCCCATCCCTGTAAGACACTGTCTCTCCCCCTCCCAATAAGTCATCAATTGCCAAAAGTTCCTGAAGTTGGTTTTGGATTTCTTATCCACTTCCCCACATTGATACAGGAAGAGATGGATGATCACAAGGAAACAGAATATTCCAGACAGCTGTTCAGTTACATATGAACTCACAGAAATGGTGACAGCATTCATAAATTTTATGCAAGCCTGCTAGGAAATATTAATGTCTTTTTCTTTCTTTGTTTTCTTTCTTTCTTTCTTTCTTTTTTTTTTTTTTTTTTTTTGGTCTTTTTGAGACAGGGTCTCTCTGTAGTCCCAGCTGTCCTGGAACTCACTATGTAGACCAGACTGGCCTTGAGCTCCAGAAGATCCACCTGCCTCAGACCCAAGGATTAAAGGCATGTGCCACCAGCCCAGCCATTTTATTTTTTATTTTTTTAAAGATTTATTTTATTTAGTTATGAGGCTTGGCAAGGCAGATGTGCTGCAGTGCAAATAAACAGTGGAGACCAGTGTGGCGGGGGAAGAGAACCGGGAAAGACGTGAAACCAAGAGAAGGAAGTGGAGACCCGTGTGACGGGGAAAGAAAGCGTGAGAACCAAAGAGGAAGGAAGTGGAGACCAGCTGACGGGGAAAGAGAGCGTGAGAACCAGAGAGGAAGGAAGTGGAGACCAGCGTGGCGGGGAAAGAGAGCGTGAGAACCAGAGAGGAGGAAGTGGAGACCAGCGTGACGGGGAAAGAGAGCGTGAGAACCAGAGAGGAGGGAAGTGGAGACCAGCGTGACTGGGAAAGAGAGCGTGAGAACCAGAGAGAGAGGGAAGTGGAGACCAGCGTAACGGGGAAAGAGAGCGTGAGAACCAAGAGGAAGGGAAGTGGAGACCAGCAGTGACGGGAAAGAGAGCGTGAGAACCAAGAGAGGAGGAAGTGGAGACCAGCATGACGGGGAAAGAGAGCGTGAGAACCAAAGAGGAGGGAGAGAAAACAGGTAATATTAAGATGAACAAAAGTGGACTGGGCAGAGGTCTTAATCCTTTTCTTGAAGGACTCTATTGTCCTTTAATGTTATCTCCATGCACACTCGTGGACATGGGGAGACTTCCTAATACTGTAGACCACCCACAGAACCCAGCAAAACTCGTGCAAAATGTCTCAGAGAACCTTGGCTTTGGAGGTTCCCCTGCTTGCAATCCCTCAGGTTGTTTGTGGAACTCCCAGGTTGTAGAGTTGACCTTGTTTTATTTTTTTATTTTATTTTTTTTTCTCAACATTTTTTTTATTGATGCTTTGTGCATTTCATACTATCAATCTTTCCCATCCAGTTCAGCCATATCTCCCCTTCCCTTCACCCCACTCCACCCCCACCCAACCGAGATCATGGCATTCTGCCATGACTGTCCTGCATATCTCTCTCCAGTTTTTTTTTTCCATTTTTAGCTATAAGTGATACCATGAGTACAAGCATCCTTCATGTATAGCCAATTTGCAGGCTGTTGTGGGCCCAAACCCCACAGCCCCACCTTACAGCGGGGGGTGGGGGTTGTATGTTAAATCAGGTTAATCAAATGAGGGTCCCAGACTACATTGCTGTAGTTTCACGTTCCCTACACTCACCCAAATCGCAGCCTTACATTCTACCATGCCCCCTCTTCCGCAGTTATTCCCTGGGCTTAGAGAAGGGGCACAAGTGGATGAGAAGCAGAAGCAGTCCACTCTCCTGGAGCTGTTGTCTTGGATTCTGTTCAATTCTGGCTGTTTCCTTTCATGGGCTGACAGTCTGTCCAGGAATAACCTTTGATCCTACTAATGAGCAAACATTAAATATATCGATTACTATTAGCAGCATTAAAGTTTATGGTAGGTTACTGTTTATAGACATATATGTTTAGATGAGATGTTGATCCCCGAACTACATTTTTTCCTGTTAAAATAATGACGGGGTCTTACTGTGCTTTATGATATCTCCTAACCTGTAGAGAATGTAAGCTTGTGGCTCAGGCATGGGTCATTCCTCCAAGGAGAGAGCCAATAGCCATTAGATTTTGGATATACAGGCATATGCTGCATCTGCTGCACAGTTATTTCCAGGTAGGTGTAGCTTGGTGCTGACGGTGGAGCCTGCTTGACCAAGGAGACCGTATTTTGCTTTATTGGTTTAGTGCCCTTGGTAACACTCTCTGGTATTCCAGAGCCATCTGTACACTTGCATGTGTGGTCTCAATCATTTTTTCCATGTTAACATCAGGTCTTTCACAGCAGAGCGCTTATCGCCTCTCTTCTTGCAGTATCCCGTTTGAGGCAAGGAGCCTTTACCTTTTGTGGGACCTTAGATCCCCTGGCCAACATTTCCCTGGTGGAATAATCCATTACTGATGGTCAGAGCTCCTGTATTGATATATTTTGGCTTAAGCTGCTATAGTTGATTAGGACTTTAGTGTTTATATTTGGTTCTGAAAGAGAATAATCCTTTCACAGTTCTATGTCTATTAGTCAATAGAAGCAGTTTTTACCGTTTTATAAGAGAGGTACCTCTATAATAGTTGTCTCAATTTACTTTGGAGAGCAACCCCATCATCATCATATTTCCCTTGTTCTGGGGGGGAGGCAAGAAAGTCTCTCATATCAAAACCTTTTGCACCTAGAAGTAGTAAGTTTCACAGGACCACTATAAAGTTGTTACACAACAGTGAATTATCTCCATTTAACTCGGATGCATTACCGTTTTTATCAGAGTCTGTAAACCAATGTTGTTTTAATATACACATATTTACTTTTACTAAGTCCTAAAACACCATGTATCCTGTGACAGTGTCTAGGCAAAACTGGGCACTTGTTGAACTCATGTCAATTAAAATTGGCATTAATCGAATATACTACCATGTCCACCACCCCTCGCCCCCCTTCCAATTCACCATTTCAGTCCATTTTCTGATGCAGTTCTTTCTGTTGTTTGTTCTTTATATGCATCCCTCTCCATGAGAAATATTTATATTGGGGTTATTGGTACTAGCATCCACATATGAGGACACCATTTGTCGTTTATTTTTCTGGGACGTGTGTTACTATCACTTAACATAAGGTCTTCAGCTCCATCCATTTACCTGCAAAGTTCAGATGTTGTCCCTCTTTACCGCTGCATAGAATCCAATTGATACATGTACACATTTCTCATACCACTCATCAGTTGAGGGGCACTGGGCTGGTTTCAGCTTTTTGCTATTGTGAACAGAGCTGCAATAAACATAGCTGTGCATGTATCTTTTTGCATAAGATGTGTCTTGTGGGTATATACCCAGGAGTGGTATGACTGGTCAAATGGAAGCTCGTTTGGAGTCTTCTAAGGGTTCTTCCACACTGATTTCCATAGTGGCTGTACAAGTTTACATCCCACAGCAATGGATGAGTGTTTTCCCACACTCTCCAGCACTTGGTATCAGTTGTGTTCCTGATCCTAGCCAGTCTTACTGGAGTAAGTGTGATATCTCAAAGTGGTTTTAATTTGCATTTCCTTAATTATCAGAGATGCTGAACACTTCTTAAGATGTTCTCGGCCATCTCTATTTCCTCCTGTGTGAAGTCTCTATTCAGATCTTTGCTCCATCTTTGAGTGATTCATTGTGTTTTCTTTCTTCTTTTTTTTGAGTAGCTTGTATACTCTGGAGATTAATGCTTTGTCAGATGTGTCTGCAGTGAAGGTTTCCTCCCACTCTGGTGGGTTTCTCTTCACTTCTTTATTGTTTCTTTTGATGTACAGAAGCTTTTGAGTTTAAGGAGATCCCCTTTGTCAATTGTTGATCTTATTTCTTGTGCAGCTGCGTGTCGATTTAGGAGTCTTTTCCTACACCTATGTCTTGTAGTTGCTGCCAGTTTCTCTTCTATCACCTCCAGAGTTTGGGGTTTCACGTTGAGGTCTTTCGTCCACTCTGGAGTTGACTTTTTGTACAGAGAGAGGGAGGGGTTTAATTTCATTCTTCTACAAGTGGTGATCCAATTTTGCCAGCACCACTTGCTGAAAGATGCTGTCTTCCTCCATTGTGTCCTTCTTGGCGCCCCTTGTCAAATATGGAGGTGGCTGAAATTGTATGAGCTCAGGTTTGGATCTTCAGTTTTATTCATTGGTCAACTGTCTGTTTTTGTGCCAGTACCGCAGGCTGTTTTTGAATAATAGCCCTGTAGTAATGTTTGATATCTGGTATAGCGACCCCCCTGTATTGTGCCTTTCACTCAGGGTGCTTTGGGCTATTCGGGTCTTTGTTTTTCCAAATGAAATTGAGGATTTTTTTTCCAAGCCTGTGAAGAAATTCTGGGGATTTTGATTGGGATTGTCATTAATCTTACACTAGTTTGGGTAGGATGGACATTTTTACTATATTTATTTATCAATCCATGAGAATGGGAGGTTTGTCCATCTCTGATGTCTTCCTCAATTTCCTTTTTCAGGGTTTAAAATTTTGTTGTAGAGACTTGGTGTCCTGGTTAGGTTTGTTCCTAGGTATTTTTATTATGTTTTTGAGGCTATTGTGAGTGGGAGGTCTCCTTGTAGTCCCTTCAGTTGCTTGTTGTTGGTGTAAAGAAGGCTACTGATTTTTCTAGAGTTATTTTGTATACCTGGTCCTCACTTCACCAAAGCTCTTAATCGTTCGTTCTAGGAGTTTTCTGGTGGAGTTTCTTAGCATCCCTTAGGTAGACAATCATATCATCAGCAAACAGGGATACTTGATTTCTTTTTCCAATTAGAACTCCTTTAATTCCTTTTCTGCCTATTGCCCTGGCAAGGTTTTCAACACTATATTGAAAGGGTGGTGACAGGGCGCAGCCTTGCCGATTCCTAACCTTTAAGGGAAATGCTTCTGTCCATTTCCCATTTAGGATGATGGATTGGCGTGGTTTCCTGTATTGGCTTTGATTACATTGAGGAAGGATCCCTCAGCCAATTCCCTCCAGGACTTAACATGAAAGGATGCTGGATTTTGTCAAAGGCTTTCTCCGCATCAATGAGATGATTGTGTGGTTTTTTGTCTTCAATCCATTGATATGTTTTGATGATGTTTATTGATTTTCGTATGTGAACATCCTGCATCTCTGGTATGAATCCAACTTGGTCAAGGTGGATGATTTTCTTGATGGGATGTCTGTAATGCGTTTGCACATCCTGTTTAGAATTTTGCATCTGTGTCATTAGGAGATGTGGTCTATAGTTCTCCTTTTGGGTTGTATCTTTCCCTGGTTTTAGTAAGCGTAAGGCTGGCTTCATAGAAGGAGTTCTGGAGAAGTCCCTCCGTTTGTATCCTTCTGAACAATTAAGTAGTAATGGTTGTATGTCTTTTTCAAAATGTTTATGATTCTGCAGTGACCGTCTGGCCTGGGCATTTTTTTGGTTGGGAGGCTGCTTATTACATCTTCTTTTCTTCCTGTACTGATTGGTCTGTTTAGATGACTGTCGATCTCTTCTTGGTTGAGCTTTGGGGATTCCCAGGATTTCCGATATTCATCCATTTCCTCTAGGTTTTCAACTTAGTAGAAATAAAGTTTTTGAAGTAGTCCGTATGAATTGTCTGGATCTTTTCATTGTCTGTTGTGATATTTCCCCTTTCGTCACAGATTCTATTGATTTGGAGTTGTTCCCATCTTCTTTTGGTTTAACTGGGCTAGAGGTCTGTCTATCGTATTTATTCTCTCAAGAACCAACTTTTTGGATTCATTGATTTTTTGTATGGTTTTCTTTGTTTCTATTTCATTGATCTCTGCTCTGATTTTGTTATTTCTTCTTGTCTGCTCCAGTTTAGGGTTCATTTTGTTGTTGTTTCTCTCGTTTAGCTGCATGTTAGATCATTCACTTGTCTTCTTTCTGTTTTTTTAATGTAGGCAATTAGATTTATAAACTTCCCTCTTAGGATTGCTTTTAAAGTGTCCCATAGATTTTGGCTGTGTTGTGTTATCATTGTCATTCAGTTCCAGGAATGTTTTATTATTTCTCTATTATTTCTTTATTTCTTCCTTGACGCACTCAATTATTACAGGGAGGGTGTTGTTTAGTCTATCCATGTGTTCCTGTAGGGTTGTAGGGGTTGTATTCTTAGTGTTGATATAGAGTTTAATTGCACTGTGGTCTCATAGAATGTGGATTATTTCAATCTTTTTAGTATTTGTTGGATTTTTTTTTTTTTTTCCTGTGTCCGCATATATGTCTATTTGAAAAGCCATGTCTCATGGGTTGCTAGTAGAAAGTGTATTCTCTGGTTGTTTGGTGAAATATTCGATAGATGTCCTGTGAAGGTCCATTTTGGGTGTATTGTGTCATTTAGGTTCAGAATGTCTCTCTGTTTATCCTTGTGCCTGTTGATCTGTCTAGGTGGACTTAATGGGGATATTGAAATCTCCTTCCCCTATATAGTGCTGGGGTTATCTGTGCCTTGAAATCCTGGAATTTTCTTTATAAAGTGGTCACTCACCGTGTTTGGTGGCATGAATGTTTAATGATTTGATGTCATCAGGAGTGTTTTCCTTTGATAAGTATGTAGTGGCCCTCTTTTTCTCTGTTGATTTCTTTTGCTTTGAAGTCGATTTTGTTCTGATATTAGAATAGCCTCACCTGCTTTCTTTTGTACCATTTGCTTGAAAGACTCTCTTCCATCCCTTCACCTTAGTTGATGCCTATCTTGAGGTTGAATGGGTTTCTTGTAGACAGAGTATATCAAAGAGGTTTTATGTTTCCTAAATCAATGCTCCATCTGTGCCTTTTTATTGGGGATTTTAGCCGCATTAATATTTAAGGTAATAATTGAAAGATGGATGTTGCTTCCTTTCACTTTATTATCCATTATGGACTTCTAGGACCTCTGATTTGGCTCCTATGGTTTTGTTTTTGTTAGTTTTCTTTTGTAGGTGTTTGAGGATTGTTGATCCTCGCTCCTGTCTTTGGAATTGCTTCAAGTATTTTTATGAAGAGTTGGTTTTCCAGATAAGTATTCCAACATCTTGTTTAGATGTTACATGAAATTTCTCTCTTCTTCAACTATAAGCGACATGTTTGCTGGGTAAAAGGTATGCTGGGTTGGAATCCGGAGTCCCTTAACACTGGGAATGGTTTGCTACAGGTTTTTTTGTCTGTCATGGTTTTGAGGCTAGAAGCCAGTTGTGATTCTGATGGGTTTTCCCTTTTATGTAATGTGTGACTTGTTTTTTCTTTTGTAGCTCTCAAATTTGTCTTTGTTTTGGGCATCTCGCATTTTAACTATGAGATGCAGGCGTGGGGTTTTTTCTTTTCTGGGCTTGTCTATTTGGGGTCCTATGTGCTTCTTTGTATTGTATGTTTTTGTCTATTGGTAGTTTGGGGAAATTTTCATCCATTATTCTATTGAAGATTCGGATCAATACTATTTTCCTATGAGATTCTTCTCCTCCCATCTAATTCCTATGATCGGAGGTTTTTTTTCATAGTGTCCCATATTTCTGGTTGTTCCACTTTATGTGTATATTTATTAATTTTTCATAATCTTTATTTGAGCTGTTTAATTGCTCTTGTGTTACCTTCCAGATCTGATATTCTTTGTTCTGGCTTCCTCCATTCTTACTTCATGAGGACTTTTTCCTTTCCTTCGCGTTCTTTTGTTGAATTGTGTTCTAATTCCTTTTTCATTTCATCCTGTTTTCTTTAGTACTTCCATTTCCTTTTTGAGCTTCTCAACTCTTCTTGTGGCTTCTCAATCTCGTCTTGGTGTTCCTTACTTCGGTTGGTTGGCTTCCTTTTTTCAATGTTTCTACTTCCTTTCGATAGTGTTTTTTTTCTCCCTCTAGTTCTTTTGTGGAGTTTGTCGGTCTGTTCCTTTATTTCTTCCCGAAGTTTGTCACTGTATCCCTCTAGTGGGTCCGTTTGAATTTTTCATTCTCTCGCTTTAGTTCTCTGTACGTCTTTATTTTTTTTTCTCCTTCTAAGTTCTTTCTGGAGTTTGTTCAATCTGATCCTTTAGTTCTTTCTGATGGTTGTCATTGTATCCCTCCGAGGTCGTTTTTGAGTTTTTCATTTTCACCTCTTAGTTCGCTGATTCCTCCTTTATTTTTTAATTTCTCTGTCATATGTCTGCAATTATTCCTCTAAGATCTGTTCCTTGGGTCTCCTCCATGGGGTTCCCATTGTAGCTATCTCCTACTGGTTTGGTAGCGCTTGATGCAGGATTTTCCTGTGCCTTTCCCATGTTGTCCCTTCGTCGTGTTCCTGGCATGTGGGCTTCCCTTTTGTGGTTCAGATCACAAATACCTTTTCACTATGTTAGGGGATGGTTTTACTTTCCTCCTTTAGCTGTTTTTTTTTTTTTTTTCCCCTTTCCTCCTCCTTGTTTATGGAGTATTGACTTGTCTAGTTTTCTATTTTGCAAACCACTCTTCTCTTCTTGCTCTGAAGGTTCTCCAAGGAAAGGTCCACTTGGATTCTCACCAATCTCGGGGGGGGGGGAATGCCTGACCTAGCCCGCGTCCCGGCAGCCCGCACCAAGGTGCAGGCCACTAGCACTGACCCCTCTGGTCCCAGCACAAAAGAGACTAGGACGGTCCCGCCCACGGCCCCCTACCTGCAGCAGAGGCGGCAGATGCCTGCCCAGGTAACTACTCCCGCCCGCACCAAGGTTCAGGGCACTAGCACCGGCCCCTCTGGTCCCAGCACAAAAGAGACTAGGACAGTCCCGCCCACGGCCCCCTACCTGCGGCAGAGGCGGCAGATGCCTGCCCAGGTAACTACTCCCACCCGCACCAAGGTGCAGGCCACTAGCCCCAGCCTTTTTTTTAATGCATTTTTCTCTACCGTTTTGCTTTTGATTGATTAAAAAAAGAATAAAAGCACATTATTTTTGCTTAAGTATTAAGTTGTTAGTCTTTTTAAATTAGATCTGGTTTTAATGATATCTATTTCTTTAAATTTACTTCATCAAGAAAATTTCCAAGGTGTAATGACACACTTGAAAAGAATACGCCATCTACTTAGAATAGCAGGAACATGCAGTGCTTCAACATTATTAATTACAAATTAAGATACTGTCTGGAATTTCAAGCAGCATTTAAAAAAAAATTTTAAGAATGTTATGAGGAGACTTTTCCTACACCTATGTCTTGCAGTCTGCTACCAAGTTTTTCTTCTATCACCTCCAGAGTTTTGGGTTTCACAACTGAGGTCTTTGATCCATCTGGAATTGACTTTTGTACAGGGCGAGAGGTAGGGGTTTAATTTCATTCTTCTTTTTTTTTAATTTTATTTTATTTATTTTATGTGTATGAATGTACTGTTTTGCTTGTAGGTCTGTGCACCCGTGTCGTGCAATGCCGCGGAGGTCAGAAGAGGGTCTCGGAATCTCCTGGAACTGGAGTTCTCCTGGAATTGGAGTTACAGATGGTTCTCAGCCACCATGTGGGTGCCGGGGATCGAACCTGGGTCCTCTGCAAGACCGGTTGACGCTCTTAACCGCTAGGCCATCTCTCCAGCCCCTTAATTTCATTCTTCTATAGGTGGTGATCCAGTTTTGCCAACACCACTTACTGAAGATGCTGTCTTTCCTCCATTGTGTCTTCTTGACCCCCTTGTCAAATATGAGATGCCTGAAATTGTATGTGTTCAGATTTGGATCTTCAGTTTTATTCCATTGGTCAACAGGTCTGTTTTTTGTTTTGTTTTGTTTTGTTTTGTTTTGTTTGTTTTTTTTGCCAGTACCAAGCCGTTTTCATGACTATAACCCTGTAGTATAGTTTGATGTCTGGTATAGCTATCACTCCTGTGTTGCTCTTTTCACTCAGGGTTACTTTGGCTATTTGCAGTCTTTTGTTTTTCCATATGTGTATGAATGTACTGTCTGCATGCAAGTTTGTGCACCCGTGTCGTGCAATGCCGCGGAAGTCAGAAGAGGGTGTCGGATTCTCCTGGAACTGGAGTTCTCCTGGAATTGGAATTTCAGATGGTTCTCGGCCGCCATGTGGGTGCTGGGGATCGAACCCGGGTCCTCTGTAAGAGCGGTCGGCGTTCTTAACCGCTAGGCCATCTCTCCAGCCCACCAAGCTGTTTTTATGACTATAGCCCTATAGTATAGTTTGACGTCTGGTATAGAGATCCCCCCTGTATTGTTCTGTTCACTCAGTGTTGCTTTGGCTATTTGGGGTCTTTTGTTTTTCCAAATGAATTTCCAAATGAATTCCATCCCTGTGAAGAAGTTCTTGGGGATTTTGATTGGTATTGCATTAAATCTGTACACGAGTTTGGGTAGAATGGACATTTTTACTATATTTATTTTCCCAATCCATGAGCATGGGAGGTTTGTCCATCTTCTGAAACTAACTACGGGAAAAAATTTATTTGTTCCCACAGGTCAAAACGTCACCATCTTAATGGCTGAGAAAGAAAAGACACAGATTTACATTGTGTAGGATGTACCAGGAAGTGCCAGCATAAAGGTTGTCCTGTCTGAACAATGAAAGGAAGAAAAGCATCAGACTCCTACAGGCATCAAACCCCTCTGTGGATCCTACTTGTAACAACTATTTATAATGAGTCCTAATGAAACTTACCTTCTAGGTGTTGCAAAGTTTTAATAGGAGATATTTTCTTACCTCTCCTTCATAGAACAAGGAGGAATATGATGATGATGAGGTTGTTCTCTAACTGTAAATTGGAGCCAACTGTCATAGAGGTAATCTCTTATAAAAACGGTAAAACCACCTTCTTTAATTGACTAATTGACATAGGAACTGTGAAAAGGATTATCCTCTATTCAGAACCAAATATAATACTAAAGTCTCCTTAAGCTGTGCACTTAAGCAAAATATATTAACAAAAGAGAGCTCTGATATCAGCAATGGACTATTCTACCAAGGAGATGTTGGCCAGGGGAGCCAAGCCCCCCCCCCCCAAAAAATGTAAAGGCTTCTTGCCTGTAAACTGGGATACCTGAAAGAAGAGAGGCAATAAGGCCCTGCTGTCAAAGACCTGATGTAAGCATGGAAAAGATGTATTGAGACCGCACTTGCAAGTGTACAGTTGGTCTCTGGAATACCAGAGAGTGTTACCAAAGGCCACTAAAACCAATAAAGCAAATATAGGTTCTCCTTGAGTCAAGCAAGATCTCCTCTGTCAGCACCAGCTATACCCACCTGCCTGGAAATACTGTGCAGCAGTGGCAGCCATAGCCATATATCCCAAATCTAATTGGCTGTTACGCCCTCTCCTTGGAGAATAACCCCATGGCTGATGCCACAGCTTACATCCTCTAGTCCGTTAGGAGAGGGGGGGGAGGGGGGGGGTTGTTCTAAGCCACAGTAAGACCCGGTCACATTTTACAGAAAAAATGTAACTTCAGAATTAACATACCGTCCAAATATCTGTGTCTATACCAAAGTAACCTACCATAAAAATTAGTACTGTTTAAATACCTATATATCTAAATGCCTGTGCTTCATTAGTAGGACTGAAAGGTTGGTTATTCCTGGAAAAACTGTCAGCCCGTGAAAGGAAACAGCCAGAATTGACCAGAGTCCAAAACGATAGCTCCAGAGAAAGTAGACTGTTTTGCTTCTCGTCCACCTGTGCCCCTTTTCTAAGCCTAGGGAACAATCTGTGGAAGATGGGGTGTGGTAGAATGTAAGGGCTGTGATTGAGGTGAATGGTGAAACTACAGCAATATAGACTGGACACTTATTTGATAAACCTTATTGAACATACAATCCCCCCAGCAGGATGGTGGGACCCTTGGGCTGTGTGGGTTTGGGCACAACTGCTTGCAAATTGGTTTTACATGAAGGATGTTTGTACTAATAAATTATTACTTACTGTTAAAAAATAAAAAAATATATTTTTAAATATTAAAAAAAGAATGTTATGGGGGAAAGGCAATGGATTAGACTTGCAGGTTTATAGTGTACTTGAGTATTCTGCTATAACATTGCCAATAATTGATTTCTGTTAAATTTGAAGAACAGTTGGGTGTGCTGTCAGCACTTTGTTCTCGAAGGCCATGCTTCTTTTATTTTTTCTCATTTTTTATTTGTTATTTTTATTTTATGCATATGAATGTTTTGCCTGCATGTGTGTAAGTGCATCCACATTGTGTAATGCCCTCAGAGGTCAGAAGAGGCCCCTGGATCCCCTAGAACTGGAGTTTCAGGCAGTTGCTAGCAGCACTCTGGGTGTTGAGAATCCAGCTTGGGTTCTCTGCAAGAGCAGCCAGTGCTCTTAACTACTCAACCATCTCTCCAGCCTGAGACATATTTCTTTATTTTTTTATTTTAGTTTTTAATTTTAATTTTATTTTTTAAAATTTAGATTTTTAAACTTTATATTCTATATATATATATATATATATATACATAGTTTTATATATACATAAATATACACAAGCATACATACAAACATACATGCATACACATATCACTTGAATGGAGGGTTTTTTGTTGTTCTTCTTCCTTTAAAGATGTCATTTTTTCCTTAAGGAAGTGCTAGAAGTTTCCTCCTTGGCAACCCCAACCATCAATCCTGCTCTTTTGCTCCACATTGGGGTCTTTCCCCTCCCATGGTTCCCCAAAATGAAGTCCAGTAAGCATGCATCCTGTCTTGATCCACCTGCACTAGCCTCTATGATACAGCCCAGGTAGTCCAACAATGACAGTCTACACTCTGACGAGGCTGACATCCCCTTAGCTGTTAATTCCATAAGCTGGGAATTTCAGTGGTCCCTTTCTGGCATTGAAGGTTTGGAGGATTCTTGGAGAGACATGAGTCCTCAGTCCATATTGGATGTTAAAAAGCTGAGTCTTATGCCTAAAAGCGGAGGCAGCCACAGAGTAGATGTACTTGCCAATAAGAATTGGAGATAGGCCAAACAACAGTACTCTATTCTTTTTTGTATTTTTTACTAAGATCTTAAGTTCTGGGTCTGCAGTACAGTTTCTCTGGTCTTACTGATCATTTGTATCTGGTTGTCATTTCCTTTTGGATGCTTAAGGCCACACAGTTAGCCCAGATTAACCAAGGTTTTTGTTTTCTCAAAGTCAGTTGAGGATCTGGTCCTCAGGTGTCTCTTGGGTTTTTTGGAGGGGTGGGGGAGGGGAAGGATGGGAGCCCCTTGATCCTTTCAGCTTTTCATTCACCAGTTCCATCCACTCAAGGACAAAAGCAGGACTTGCTGGACTAGGCTTCTTTTTCTGAAGCATGAGCATATTTTCCTCTCTTTAGACTGGACACTGGCTGAAGTTCCATCAGTGGCTCTCCAAGACGTCCCTGAACAGGAAGACTGGTGACCCACGTCTGAAGGATATTTCAAGAGGTGCCCCCATGCATAATCCCCTAAGACTTGGTTGACCTCTGAGGACAAGGAACAAAGTTATCCCTTAGGTCCCTTGGCCAAATTGGTATGGGCATTAAGTACGGTCGTTAAGCACCCAGAAAGGCTAAGTTGCACCAGCCTATTACACCTATATTAAGACTGTATCTTTTGGGAACAAACTGTATGTTGTTTCCATAGCATATTTCTTGATTCACATCTTTCCATTTTAATCCCATAATACTCTAAAACATGCACACATACCCTCCATCATGTACCAAAAACCTAAGGTATGAAAACAAATGTTAGGTCAGCTCTAGAACCTGTTTAGGGATCCACATTGCAAGAGCATAGTTGTCTTTAGATCATGAGGAATATAACATTAACATTGTTCAGTTTGTCTTACAACTAGGTACTTGGTACTAGCATCCACAGATGAGGGATACCATTCATCTTTCTTTTATTCTGGGATTGTGTTACTTCACATAGCATAAAATCTTCTAGTGCCATCCATTTACCTGCAAACTTCATGATGTCATCTTTCTTTACCATTGCATAGAACTCCATTGTGTAGCTGTACCACACTTTCTCTATCCACTAGTCGGTTGAGCGGCATTTGGGTTGGTTCCAGCTCTTTGTTATTGTGAAGAGAGCTGAAATAAACATAGTTGTACATGTATTTCTGTGGTAGGAAAAGTCTGATGGATATATTCCCAGAAGTGGTATGGCTGGGTCAGGTGGTAGGCTCATTTTGAATCTTTTAAGGGTTCTGCATACTGCTTTCCATACTGGTTGTACAAGTTTACATTCCCACCAGAAGTGGATGAGTGTTCCCCTTTCCCCACACCCTCTCTAGCATTTAGTATCATTTGTTTTCTTGATCCTTACCAGCCTTATCCAGGTGAGATGAAATCTTAAAGTGGTTTTAATTTGCATTTCCTTAATTATTTAGCAATGTTGAACACTTTTTAAGATGCTTTCAGCCATTTCTATTTCCTCACTTTTGAAGTCTCTGCTCAGCTCTTTATTCCATCTTTTGAGTGAGTCATTTGTTTTCTTACTTCTTTGTTTTTTGAATAGTTTATATATTCTGGAAGTTAATACTCTGTCAAATGTATCAGCAGTGAATGTTTCCTCCCACTCTGTGAGTTTTCCCTTCATTTCTTTGATTGTTTTTTTGCTGTATAGAAACTTTTGCATTTAATAAGATCCCACTTGTCAATTGTTGACCTTATTTCCTGAGCAGCTGCTGTCTGGTTTACAAAGTCTTTTCCTACATCTATGTCTTGTAACTTGTTTCTTTGATTTTTTTTTAAAAGAGAGAGAATTATGTTAATTTTAAGATTAGCCTAGACAGCAAAGGGACCGGCTCCAGGATGGATCAGAGAGCAAAGGACCTGCCTCCAGGATGAATCAGAGAGTAAAGGACCCACCTCCAGGAGGGATCAGAGAAAGAAAAAATAATAATCAATAGAACAAATATCTATCTACCTACATATATATATATATATATATATATATATATATATATATATGTGTGTGTGATGTCGTGTGTGTGTGTGTGTGTGTGTGTGTGTATAAAGAGATCTGTGTCCTGGGTTACCTCCAGAGAGATCTCATTGTTGGAGTGCTCTATAGGACTGATAGTGTTTGTTAAGCATTTCTTATTTGCTTTTCCTATGTTGTTGACTTTTCTTTGTAGTTTTGATATGTGGATTTGATTCTCTTTGTTTGTAATCTGATGTGAAATTCAAGTGTTTCTTCTTGTGAAAAAAATATTATTGAGTGTTAAAAAATTTTATTGAATTTTTGCAATTTTCATACATTATAATTTAATGGTATTTAGAAAAAAATAAAAAATAAAATTAGCCTGTTAAAATCATTGTTTTTCCTTTGACCAACAATTAAAAATTTCCTGTATTTTGACCTCAAAAGTTGGAGAGTGGCTTTTTTAAGCTGAGATATAGCTTAGTGGTATAGCATTTGCCTAATGTGTGAGGAATGGGTTTCAATCCCTAGAAAGACACACACTTAAAAGGAAAAGCACTTCCAAATTTAGAATAGCATATTATCCAAAAAATATAATATCTGAAAATTCAGTATGTGATTACTATGTTTTCAATTAAAAACACTAATATTATATTTGGAGGATTAATAAAATAAAGGATGAAAACTCAGGATGAAATTTCTGACACTTCCTTCTTATTCTATTTGGGAAGATGTCATAGCACTTTGGTTTTTTTGTTTGCTTGTTTTTGTGTTTTGGGTTTTTTGTTTGTTTTGTTGTTGTTGTTGTTGTTGTTGTTTAGCCAATCATGTGGCTGCTTAGGTTCAGATACTTGGATATGTCCTCCATGGCCTCTCATGCTGAAGTTTAATACTCATTGGGAGCTATTTAGATGGTAAGAACTTAATCTGATTATGGTGTTTAGAACTGAGGACTTTGAGACCTAGTTGTGATGAGACCAGGTCATCAGGTGGAGATCTGTCATAGCAGTTGGTAGTTTTATAAGAATATGGAGGGACATGAACAGACACAAATGTAACACCTTTTGTTGCCTGGACCTATGTCAGCAATACCATCACCAGAAATGGCCCTTCAATCTTGGACCAGAATTGTGAGCCAAAATAAACACTCCTTCTTGTAACTTATCAAGTCTGAGGTACTACATTGTTAGGAAAAGAGAACAGACCAAGACTACAATGGTTATTGTGTCCTGTCTTAATTTAGTATGAATATTTGACTTTAAAAATATTTAAAAAAAACAAAACAGGAGAACTCCAGTTCCAGGGGAATCCGACGCCCTCTTCTGACCTCTGCAGCATTGCATGACATGGGTGCACACACCTACATGCAGACAGTACATTCATACACTAATAAATAAATAAATAAATAAATAAATAAATAAAAATTAAAAAAAAATTTAAGTACTAATGGGGACTCAAATAGGAATGTAAAAGATTCCATGTCAGTACACCACTAAGGCATTGTCTTGCTGATACAAAAGCACAACTCATTTCAAAGGGGACAAGAGATAATTAATTCTAGAGCCAAATATGAGTTACCATGGCCAAGGAACACAAATTCAGGTCATCGAAAATTTCATGTTTGAACACAGAAGCAGTTTCATGAAGGTTTTATTTTATTTCTTTGCAAATGTTTGATTGGATTTTTGTGTACTTCAGACAGAGCACCTGCTTCCCTATGAAACCCTCCCATACTCCCGCACACTGGAATTCATGCATCCTACCATTTGTGTTAAGGCCTTACTGGGTCAAATTAGTGTCCCAGATGACCCTCAGTGCAAGTTCATCCACTGAGGTCTAGTCAGCCTACCTAGCTTCCCTCCCTTTAAGATCAGCTCTTCCTCACCCACTAGTAATCAGCTGCCAAGAAATATTCAACTTCCTCACCCACTAGTAATTGGCTGTACATTTCCACAGTTCTGTACTGGGTTTTTGTCTCCTTGAGTCTTCAGGTGCCTTGTGTATGCTGACACTATTGCTCTAGGTTCATATGAGAAAGATCCCAGGAGCATGCAACCTCTATTTCCATGTGAGCACATCCTTCTCTGTGCCTCTTAAAATATTTATATCCCCCTCTTCCGAAATGGTCCCTGAGGCCTGGGTAGGTAGAATTTAATGGAGGAGTCATTTTCAAGCACCCCCACTCTGCAGACTCTTATTTTCTGCGCTTTGTATACTTGTGACCTTTTATGCTCCTGGCTCTCCATTGCATGAGGCAGCTTCATTAATGTGAATTGAGAAATGCTTTAGTGTTCTCTTTATCACTTGTTCTATGTTCATTGAGTTTTTATAATAACAGAAGAAGAAAAAAAGTCATAAATCATGACACTTTTCAAAGACATTGATGGAACATTAAGTAGATAGATACAACAAAATAGAAATCACAGCTGTAGGACTCAGATGCTATCTGACGACACTCTTATCCTTTTGATTGGTGGGTGCTAGAGCCTTGTTAATATGTTCCTAAAGCTCTTTACCTGGTAGTCCCAATAAATTAAGTCAGAGGTGGGCAAGGAGTAGCTATTTAGAGGCTAAAGATGGCCCAGAATAAATTAGAAATAGGCTCTGGGTCCTCAACATTCCAAAATCTTCATAGTCATTGAGGTCCTATTCAGTTGGTCAGCCTTGCAGAAAACTCGCTGCAAAGTGAAGGATATCTCTGGGAATTTTCATTCACAGTCTCTACCAGAGAAGAAATTTTCCATTAAGAATTTCCCCTAGGATTAATTCACACATGATTGTATAAAGTGCTAGTTGTTCGAACTTATTCTCCCTTCCCACCCATCCAAAAGTCTCATGCTGCTCTTCTGGATATTGATGGGGAGGTGGGAGTGGTACCAGCTTGATCCACTATTGTTCTTAGAAAGCCATGAAGCCACTGGGCACACTGCCAAAGAGTTCTGGATCATATGGACACCCCCGTTTCTCGTGAAGATACCAAGACGAATGCTGCCTTCCAGCAATTCCTGTGAGTGTGACCAGCAGAACCGTTTGTTCCTGAGAACACAGCAAAGAACCCAGGTGGAAGCTCAGGTGGTGCCTTGCAAGACCTCACAGCCTCCTTGGAAGCTGAGGCAGAGCCAGCCCAGGAGAGAAGTATGCACTCCCGCCAGCTAACAGGTCCTCGTGGGGCTCGCTCCTCAATCCTTGGTGCAATGTGTTTTGTCTTGGTGTTTCCCTCTCCCAACTTTTAAGTAGCCATTTTGCCTTGGAATCATGATTACAAATTTTTCCTTCGCAGATGCCTTCCTGGGATACAAGTGCCCCCAACCAAAGAGTTGCCTGCAGCTTGGGCTGACCTGGCCTTTCCGCTGTGGCTTCTCTCATGAGAAACTCTGAATTTAGCACAAAGTGCTTTCTCTGTCACAGCTGCTGCCACATTTAGAGGACTTTTTTCTGCATCAGAAAAATGTGGAGGTTCCATATTAATGCATTATTAAACTTTGGTTTTAGGTTTTGGTAACTGTTAAAGCGTCATTAGCACCTGCGTGGTAACTGTTGCAGAGCAGCATGGCCAAACCTCTCCTGGGAGTCATTTGCTGCCAGTCTTGGGGTTGGGGAGGTCAGCTTTGTCCTAGCACAGCCATTCAGAAAGGAAGATGGAATGTCAGACTTGCAGTTGTAAGTAAAACTGCTCTGTATTTTCATGTCTTAGATGAAGAAAAAGCAATGTTACTCTAGTGTTGGCTCTGGATATAGGTGCCATGTTAGCTCTTTAATCTTTCGTTTATAGCCTTGTAGTAAAAACAAAATAAAAGATTCTTTTGTGTGACTTTGAGGTCTGTTTGAATTACACAGTTGCAGTTTTGACCCCTGTGCATTTTGCAAGAGTGCGTGGTAAGCATGGGTAATGACCACTGGAATAGTGGTGGAGTCTGTGTGGTAGGGGTGGTTTGTTTGGGGAGAAATGCCCACATTTTAACTATTAAACTTTGAATAAACTGTGAAGACTAGTGGAAAAAAATTAAGAGAGAAAGCAGTACAGAGAGCAGGCCAGTTGCTTACTGTCCCAAATCTCTTAGTTCATAGCTATTCCTTAAGTGTCTTTTGTTTTTTTTTTTATTTGTTTTTGTTTTTTATTTATTTTGTCTTATTGTGTTGTTTTTCTTGTTATTTTGAGACAAGGTGTCCTACAGCTCAGACTGGTCTCAAGCTGAGGCTTACTATGAAGTGGAGACTGTCCTACCTCTCCATCTGAGGAGTTCTGGAATTATAGGGGTGCACCATCATGCCAGACTTTAGCATCTTTATCTGCTTTGGTAGGAAATATTGTCACTATGGTTGTTGATGATCTCATTTGTACTGTTTAAAAAAACCACACCTGCCAAGATGAGCAAATCTATACCACTTGTCCTATTCCCATATCGTCCACAATAAAGGACATAGCATGGATCTTGTCTGCACAGTCTGCTGAGCTGAGACAAAGAGCAATAAGATGGGAACATGAGGGTCATCCTTGTTTAGTAATTGGCTTTACACCAAGGAACAGCAGGAGATAGTTTTATAACCTAGAGGTATGCATCTACTGAGGATAGACAACTACAAAGACTAGAAGAGGAATTTATCTTCCTGAATGATTACATTTCAAAGAGATTGGCCCTAGGTCCTTGTATAAGACAGTCTTGAGCTGTAAAATTGGCAAGAGGATTTGTAAAAAATTTGCAACTCAAAGACTCAGGGGGTAGATAGAAGATTCACAATTACACATAGACTCTTTGTTTTCTTGCTTTGTGGTGTGTGTGTGTGTGTGTGTGTGTGTGTGTGTGTGTGTACATGTGTATGTAAGTAATTTCACTAAAAATGGAGATCAGTAAAAAGGAGAAGCCTGTCTGAAGTTCAGAGAATCAGTAATGTCCCCTGGGTCAATGAAAAAGCAAACTTGACTTTTAGATTCAATATTAAGCTGAAATTTTCATCTTTTCTTTCAGCTAACAACTTGTATGTGGCAAGTCTATGGTAGGAATAATTCAGAAAGAGCACAATGTTGCCATAGGAACATACAGAACACTTAAAGGGATATTTGGGCTAAAATTAAAAGTCATTTTATTTTTCTTAATAAAATATAAATTAATCTGTAAGCTATTTCTATAAAACCTCTAAGAATTCTTTGGAAAAAATCATTGCTGAAATAGTTTATGGTGTTATTCTGTTTGAAACAAATGTCTTTTGCTTTTTACTGAAGATAAGAACAAGTAAGGATCAACTATCAGCAGATCGGGTTCGTAGCATTGAGCTGTTGCTGTCTCTCAACTTCAGAAATTTGAAATCAGAATCTTTCAACAGTGTCCTTCTTTAAATAATAAAGCAGAGAGAGTAAAATTAATTTACTGCCATTCTTGATCAGTAATGTCTTGATAATTCTCATTCTTTAGGAAACACTACTTTCTTGTGATGGTTAATATGGTCAACATGATGGGCTCTAGAATCACCAAGGAGACAGGCATCTGGGCATTCTAGGTCAGATTAACTGAGGTGGAAAGACCCTCTCCCTTAACTGTAGGCAACCTGTCACCATGGACTTCCCCACAATGATGGACTACACCCACCAAATTGTGAGCCAACATAAGGTCTTCTTTCCTTATGTTCCTTTTACCACATATTTTGTTGTCATATATGTTTTTCTTTGAAAATTTCATACATGTATGCAATACATTTTGGTCATACCTACTCCCCACCCCACCCAACTATCTCCCTGCAGTTATCCCCAGGTTCTCTTCCTTTACTTCATCTGTTCCCAGTGGTCCAATTTTGATTAATCAGCATCCTTATATACTTCAAGTTAAACATACAAAGCCAAAAGACAGAATATGTGACATTTGTCTCTCTGTGTCTAGGTGAACTTACTCCATATGTTTTTTCAGTTCCATCCATTTGTCTTCAGATTTCATTTTTTTTATAATTGAATAATGGAGCTGGAGAGATGGCCTAGCGGTTAAGAGCATCGACTACTCTTGCAGAGGACCCAGGTTCGGTCCCCAGCACCCACATGGCGGCTGAGAACCGTCTTTAACTCCAGTTCCAGGGGAATCCGACACCCTCTTCTGACCTCCGTGGCACTGCACAACACGGGTGCACAGACCTGCATGCAGACAGTACACTCACACACTTACAAAATAAAATTAAAAAAAAATTAAAAAAAAAACAATTGAATAATATTCCATTATGTTTAAGTACTATGCTTTCCTTATCTATTTGCCACTTTATGGACATTCAGTTTTTATCATTCTCTACCTGCCATGAATAGAATAGAACAAACAAAGGTATCTCTGAAGTATGCCCAGGAGAATCACAGCTAATAGTTAGGTTTATGATTTTTTTCTTCTAAGAAATCTCCATTCTGATTTCCACAGTGGCTGCCCTATGTTACCCTTCCACCAAGGTGTGTAAGTTCTCCCCTTACCTTACATCCATGTGAACCTTTTCTGTGATTTGTATTCCTGATGGTGGCTATTCTGACTGGAATAGGATGGAAGCCTTTTTTAAGAGACTTATTTTTAAAGATTTTTTATTTTATTTCTATGTGTCTGTGTGCGTGTGTGTGTGTGTGCACGCACAAGTACCTTCAGAGGCCAGAAGAGGGTATGCAAATTACCTGACACCAGTGCATGTCACATGGTAGGTCTCAAGAAATACTATTAGGGTCTTCAGGGACACCAAGACCACAGCCAGTGGCACTGCAGCTTCCGCAACAGATGGGGTAAGAGCAAGCCAACCTCGGTGGATCTTTGGGGACACAAAGTATGCAGCAAGGTTGCCAACACACAGGGCAAATTAGTGTCTCCCCCCACCAACACCCACCCCAATGATGTGGGCATCCCTGTGGGAACAACAGTTATAACTCCGGAGCACAAAGTAACAGAAAACCTGCCACTCCACAGCCAATATAGAGGAGCAGGTCTTCAAGGCAATGAAGAAACACTTGAATTCCACATCAGATTACAAACAATGACTCAAATACACATGACAAAAGCACAATGAAATATCAACGATATGAGAAAAGAAAATAATAAATCCCCACCAAACTCTCAGTACTATAGAAGTCTCCAACAATGAAAACTCCCTGGAGGTAACCCAGGACACAAACACTAAAAGAACAATCATAGACATACTCAAAGAAATCAAGGAATATGAAGAACAAATCAAAGAAGTAAAGGGAGAGAACAACCAACTCTGGAAGGAAATGGAAATGCTGAAAAAAATCTCACAATCATACACCAAACTCTGATGCACTGAACTTCATAAACACAGTCCTGCAGGACTTCAAAGCACAGATTAATCCCAGAACACTAATAGGAGGAGACTCCACTACCCCACTGAGCCCACTGGACAGGTCAACTGGGCAAAGAATAAAGATACATCTGAAATCAACAATATGATACACTAAATGGACCTAACAGACATCTACCAAATATTCCACCCAAACACCAAACCCCAATTCTCCCAAATTGACCATATACTGGGTCACAGAGCAAACCTCAGCAAATACAAAAAACTCAAATAATTTCATGCATCCTATCAGACCACAGTGCAATAAAGCTTAATGTCAACACCAGAAAGAGCACTAATAGCTACGAGAATGCATGGAGACTAAACAACACACTACTGAATAACAAATGGGTCAAAGGAGAAATAAAGATATAAAAGCATTCCTGGAACTAAATGAAAAGGATGATACATCACAACAAACCTATGGGACACTATAAATGCAGTCCTAATAGGGAAATTTATAGTCCTAAGTACCTACATTAGGAAAATAGAAAGAACATAAATAAATCACCTAACACTGCAACTAAAAACACATGAGAGGCAACAACAAATGTATCTTAAACCAAACAGACATGGAGAAATAACAAAAATCAGAGTGGAAGTCAATGAAAAGAAACAACAACAACAAAAAACAATCAAAAAAATCAAAGAATCTAAGAGCTGCTGGTTATTTAAAAGGATAAACAAGATAGACCTTTAGCTCAGTTGATCAAAAGAAGAAAGGATCAACTCCAAAACAACAAAATTAGAGATGATCAAGGAACCATCACAACAGATAGCAAGAAGATTCAGACAATCATATGGGAATACTTCAAAAGCCTATACTCTACTAAATTTGAAAACCTAAGAGAAATGGATGACTATCTGAAATAATGGAATTCACCAAAACTTAACCAGGAAGAGATCAACAGCTTAAACAGACCCATAATAAAGGAGAAAATGGAAACCATGATAAAAAAAATTCCCAAGTATAAAAAGCCCAGGTATATATGGATTCATGGCAGAAGTCTAGAAGACACTTAAAGAAGACATACAGCCACTAGTACCGAAATAATTCAAGATAATAGAAACAGAGGGAAATCTCTCACATTCCTTCTATGAAGCCAGCATCACTCTCATCCCCAAAATAGGCAATGATACAACCACAAAAGAAAACTATAATCCTATTTCATTAATGAACATAGGATGCAAAAATTCACAAAACAATAGTAAATCACATAGAGGCACATATCAAAAAGATCATCCACCATGACCAAATCAGATTCATTCCAGAGATGCAGGGATGGTTCAACATACATAAATCAGTAAATGTCATAAAGCATATATGCAAACTGAAAGACAAAAACAATATGCAGTGGTTTCCTGGATCAATTGATGCAGAAAAGGCCTTTGTCAAAATCCAACATTCCTTCATGTTTAAAGTCCTAGGGGGAATTGCACTGGAAGGAACATTCATCAATACAATTAAAGCTATATACAACAAACCCACAGCCAGCATTATCCTAAATGGGGAAAAACTAGAATTGTTCCCTTTAAAGTAAAACGCCCTGTAAGGCTGCCCCCCCATCTCCTATCCTTTTCAATATAGTACTTGAAATGCTTGAGAGAGCAGTAAGAAAAGAAAAGGAAATTAAGGACTACTAATTGGAAAAGAGTGGGTCAAACTATCCTTTTCTGCAGATGACATGATAGTTTACCTAAGAGATGACAGAAACTCCACCAGAAAACTTCTAGAAATGATTAACAGTTTCAGTACAGTGGTGGGATACAAATTAACCTAGAAAAATCAGTAACCTTCTGTGCTGGATAGCTTTAGTGTCAACTTGACACACCTGGGTTGAGGGAGCCTCAATTGGGGAATTGGCTCCATTGGACTGGGCTGTGGCCACGTCTGTGGAGTATTGTCTTGATTGTTGAGCAACGTGGGAGGGCCCAGCCCACTATAGGTGGTGCCACCCTGGGCAGGTTGTTGCATACTGTATAAGAGGTCAGGCTGGGCATGGGCAAGGGGAGCAAGCCAGTGAACAGTACTCCTCCATGGCCTGTGCTTTAGATCCTGCCTCCAGGTTCCTGCCCTGAGTTCCTGCCTTGGGTTCCCTAAGTGATGAACTGTGACCTAGGAGATGTGAGCTGAATAAACTCTTTCCTCCCCAAGTTGGTGTCGGTCAGAGTGTTTTGTCACAGCAATGGAAGACAAACTAGAACACCTTCCTTTATACCAACAACAAGCAACTGGAGAAGGAATATAAGGAGACTTTCTCATTCACAATAGCCTCCAAAAAATAAAGCATCTAGGAACTTCTGGGATACAAATGGAAAACTCTGTGTTCCAATCCTATTGATAAATTTTCAATTTTTCTGATCTTGAAACTAACAATGGGAGGAGAATTTTATGTTCCCACAGGTAAAAATCACCAATCTAAATGCCTGAAAACATACAACTTATGGCTGTGCAGGATGAACTGGGGAATGCCAGCGGAGAGGTTGACCCTTCTGAACATTAAGGAATGAGGAACCTCAGACTGCCTGAGTCATGGACACTGAGAATTTCTCTGAATAATATTGGGATTGACTGTTTATAATGGACCCTAATGAAGTTTACCTTCCAGATGCTGAGAAACCTTCCTACCTCTCCCATTTTTTAGGAAAAAGAAAAACATGATGGTAATGAAACCACTCCCTAACTGTAAACTAGAGCCAACTGTTACAGTGGTAATTTCCTATAAAACAGGCATAAAGTATTAACTGATTGATAGGCATAGGAACTGTGAAAGGATATTTTCCAAACTAGAGCCAAATTCAATAGTAAAGTGTTTATAAGTTGTGTAATTAAGCAAAATATATTACTACAGGAAAGCTCTGATATCAGCAATGAATTATTCTGCCTAGGAGATGTTGGTTAGGGGATTCAACCCCCCCCCCAAATTATAAAGGCCTTTTGCCTATAAGTGGGATATATGCAAGGAGAAAGGCAGTAAGTCCCTGTTGTCAAAGACCTGGTGTGAGCATGAAAAATGTTATGAGACGTCACTTACTAGCGTACAACTGGCCTCTGACATGCTAGAGAGTGTTACCAAAGGCCACTAAAGCAATACAGCAAAATATTGGTCTCCCTGAGACAAGCAAGATTCCTCCGTCAATATCAGCTACACCTCAACAGCCTGGAGATACTGTGCAACAGTGGCAGCCAAGTGTCTATATATATCCCAAATCTATTTGGCTATTAGCTCTCTCCTTGGAGGAATAACTCACAGTGGATGCCACAAGCCTGTGTCCTCTGGTGGTTGGGCGATGTTTTGAGCCACAGTAAGAACTTGTCACTCTTTATAGAGAAACCACTGTTTGTGGATTAGCATGCCATCCAAGCATCTGTGTCTATGCTCACAGCTTAGTTTGACATAATAAGTGGTACTGCTTAAATGCCTGTACATCCAATAGCTTGTGCTTTGTTAATATGACTAAAAATGGTATCACTGGGAAAGCTGTCAATCCATGAAGGGAAACTACCTGAACAGACTGGAGTCCAAAATGACAACTCCAAAGAAATTAGACTGTTTTCTTCTCACTCACTTGTGCCTCTTTCCCAAAGCCCAGGGAACAAACTGCGGAAGAGGAGGCATGGTAGATTGTAAGGGCTGTGGAGAGATAGGGGTGAATCATGAGACTACAGGAATATAGTCTGGACTCCTGATTGATCAACATGCCTGTGCATACAAGCTTCTCCAACTGGACTATGGGAACCTTAGGTTGTTCAAAATTTGGACATAGATACTTGCAAAATGCACCAATTACCTGATTGTATGACATAATGAGTGACATCAATGCTATCTGCAAACAACTGTGTCATTGTATTGTAGAATCCCTTAAAAAAATAAAAATAAAAAAATAATAAAATAATAAAAAATTAAAAAAAGATTAAAAAAAAAGAAAGTAAAATCTCTACGATGAAAAATTTAAACCCCTCAAGAAGGAGACTGAGGAAGATACTAGAAGATGAATGACCTCCCATGCTCCTGAATTGGAATAATTAATATAGTAAAAATAACCATCTTACCCAAGGTAATATACAGATGATGCAATCCCAATTAGAATCCTCATGAGCTTTTTCATAGACTTAGAAAAAAAATCCTAAAGTTCATATGGCTAAACAAAAGACCCTGGATAGCCAAAGCTACCCTGAGCAAAAAGAACAATTCAGAAAAGATTACCATACCAAACTTCAAACTATATTACATGGCTATAGTCCTAAAAACAGCCTGGTACTGGCACAAAAAAGACCTGTAGACCAATGGAACAAAATTGAAGATCCAAACTGGAGCACATCCAATTTCAGCCACCTCATATTTGACAAAGGGCCCAAGAAGTCTCAATGGAGGAAAGTCAGCATCTTCAGCAAATGGTGCTGCACAACTGGATTCACCACTTGTAGAAGAATAAAATTAAGGGGTTGGAGAGATGGCCTAGCAGTTAAGAGCACCTACTGCTCTTGCACAGGACCTGGGTTTGATCCCCAGCACCCACATGGCAGCTGAGAACTGTCTGTAACTCCAATTCCAGGAGAACTCCAGTTCCGGGGGAATACAACACCTTCTTCTGATCTCCGTGTCATTGCAATACATGGATGCACAAACCTGCATGCAGACAGTACATTCATACACATAAAAAGTAAATAAAATTTTAAAAAAGAATAAAATTAAACTCTTACCTCTCACCCTCAACTCGAAAGGGATCAAAGCCCTGAATGTGAAAACCTGGAACTCTGAGAATGATAGAAGAAAATATCAGCAATAACCTACAAGATGTAGTTGTAGGAAAGGACATTCTAAATCAGAGAGCAGCTGCACAAAAAGTAAGGTCAACAATTGACAAGTAGAACCTTATTAAACGTAATAGCTTCTGTACAGACAAAGAAATAAGAAGTGAAGAGAAAACCCACAGAGTGGGAGGAAACCTTCACCAGTGGTACACCTGACAGAGCATTAACATCTAAAGTATATAAACTACTCAAAAAACAAAGGAGTAAGAAAGCAAATGATCCACTCAAAAGATGGAGTAAAGAACTGAGCATAGACTTCACAAATGAAGAAGTGAAGATGGCTGAGAAACATCTTAGAAAGTGTTCAGTGCGCTAATAATTAAGGAGATGCAAATTAAAACAAGCTTAAGATTTCATCTTACCCCAGTAAGACTGGCTAAGATTAGGAAAACTAATGACATCAAATGCTGGAGAGGTTGTGGGGAAAAGGGAACTCTCATTTACTGCTGGTTGGAATGCAAACTCCTGCAACCCCTATGGAAAGAGGTATGGAGAATACCTAAAAACAAAACAAAAACCCTCAAATTAAACCTACCTGATCCAGCCCTACCAATCATGGATAATATATACTCATAAGCCTCAACCTGTCCCAGATTGAGGGACAATATGCAAAACCATGTTTATTACACTTCTTTTCACAATAGCGAAGAGCTGGAAACAACCAAAGTATCCCTCAACTGATGAGTGGATTAAGAAAATGTGGTATATCTACACAATGAACTTCTATGCAGCAGTAAAGAAAGAAAATATCATGAACTTTACAGGTAAAAGGATGGAACTAGAAGACATTATCCTAAATGAAGTAACACAGTCCCAGAAAAACAAACAACGAATGGTATCCCTCATTTGTGGTAAATGGTATCCCTCATTTGTGGCAAACTGAGCAACATTAATGTTATATTTCTTTTTATGTGAAAGCAACTGTATGGTTAAAAATGTGAATCCCTTAACAGGCTTTAGAATTAACCTATTACTTATTTTCAGACTTTGCAATTTTGGTATAGTGGAGGGTATGTATGCATATTTTAGAGTAATTAAAATTAAGGGGAAAAATGTGAATCCCTAAGCATATTTTAGAATTAAATTATAGTTTATTTTTAGACATCACAATTTTGATATATATGTGACATACCATATGTAGATTATGACTTTACTAATACCTCAGCTCACTCATCATGATTTTAGCATGGCTACTACAGATCTTGGGGGCAATTAATGTGGGGGGACGGGCACAGCACCACAAAAGGAGGTGGGGGGTGCGAGGAGGAGGGCTGACTGAAACGTAAACTTGCCTTCCCAAAACGAGTGAATCTTTGCATACGCAAAATCCTCGTGGTTTTGAACATCATCAAGATGTATAGGACGGCAAGTCCTTTGGTAAGCTTGGATTGACGTTGTACGGGATGATGATCTTAGGGTGGGGTGGGGAACATGTGAGGGGAATGTGTCTAAATTTATTGAGCAATGTTGTATGAATGCACAAAACTTCAATAAGAGATTTTAAAAGAATACTATTACAATATATATATATATATATATATATATATATATATATATATATATAAAACATGCACATAATATGTATTTTTACATGCAATTATACACCTAAATTGCAGATATAATCATGTTTTCTTTATTCTTGTACTTCATTTCAGGGTGTTATTTTATGAATGCAAAAATATCTTGACAGTGAGTTCCTTTAGTCTAAGAGTTCCTTAGATACTTCTGACATGAATTAGTCTACTGTAACTGAAATAAGATTCAAGGAATCTGCATATGGTCCCAAAGCCCTTTCTTGTTGTTTGTGCATTGTTCTTTGTTGGGCATCCACAGATGCTCCCTCAGGGCTTGCTTTATTTGTTGTCTGTCTTGTCTCTTCAGAACTGGTGTACTCAGAAAGTGATGAAAGTCTAAGTATATATTTTTATAATATGTTCCTTAAAGTCTGCTCTTAATAGATTCTCATGAAATACTTCTTAAAGAATGTGATTATTTTTGGCCCATGATGAATGAATCCCACCTCTGCTTCTCACAGTATTGAGGTAATCTTATAACTTTTAAAACTATGGTTTTTATACAAATTATGTTAAAGTGAAACTATGTTTGCCAATAACATGAAAGATATCCTCTAAGTAGGAACTGCATATACAGAATCATGTTAGATAATAGAAACCAGAATTCAATAAAATATAGACAATGATCAAAGTACCATTAAGTGCCAGTTTGTGAGTCTCCATTTTTGGCAAACATGTTCAAGGAAGGAAGAAATCATGATGCACCTTAGTGATTGTGGAGCCCACATCACAGATGAACTGGCCAAGTATTTAAACTGGACTCACAGAGAGTAATGATATTCACATAATAGAAGATGAAAGACAGGTAATTTCTAGGCTGTTAACAGTATGAATCAGTGAAGGAGAAGGAAGCAGAGCTTGGCTTACATGGAGGAAGAGTTGTTGGCTGTACTTAGATAGCAGGCATTCATGTGTGTCAGCATGATGGTATAGGGCTAAGAGAAAGCTGAGTTGGTAGATAAGGTGGAAACAAGGAAGAGATGACCTTGAAAGTCAGACAGAGGAATGTGATCTATAGATCAAGTACAGGAGAGTGTCACTAAACACTGAAGCAGAGCAAACTAAGGAATGCCTTTGCAAGAGTCACCTTACCATCTAATGGACTGGAAGCAAGAGAAGATAGATGTAATTAGAAGGATGAACTGAATCTGAAACATACTTCAAAGGTCCTTGGAGGAAGGAGAAATTCCAAGGTTATTAAATTTTGTAGCTTGTATAACTAAGGCTTCAGATGAAACAGTTAAAAATTAGAATGGTGGATTAAGCTGGGTTCTTTGTTGTTTTGACTTTTTATTGTTGTTTTTGTTATTATAGTTGCTATTTTGGAAAAAAAGAAAAAGCAAATTTTATCTTAGATAAGTGAATTAGAATGAAAATATAAGAGTGGTACAGAAGCCTAGAATACAGAGAAAATAAATTGCTAAGGAAAGAAAATATGTCATCCACAGATGCATATTTTCAAATCATGAATGAATGAATCTGAAGCTATGACTATTCCCTAAAAGTGAATAAGAGGTAAAAGAAAAGCGGTTCACTTAAAAACAGAAGAACTGTCCTAAACTGGCCCTCTGGTTGGATCCTATTTTCAAACTTCCATTAGAAGACACTCTTCTGCAGGAGAGTATGTGAAGCACATACTTTATTTCAACAAGTGTACCTTTCTTAATTGTTGATCTCTTAAAAATATGAAGGAAGAGGTGGACTCCTAAAATAGTTGAAGTGTTAGTGATCTTAAAAGTAATCAAGAAGATTTTAGCACAAAATGAAGTCAAAGTCAAGATTAATACTCTAATGTCTCTCCAGAGGAGGGCTAGAATTCACACATTTTCCAAAGAAACACATTCAATATATCTTTCCACTTTTCAAAACCTCTGTTATTTCATTTACGTGGAATTTCTAGAGAAGATGGAGAGGAAATTCATGATCCCTCAGAAGGCTGGGAGTGAGAGGAACTGACAGTTGGCACAAGGAAAATCTTTGTAGTGATTGAGGTGGCAAAGATCTCTAGGTGGGGTTCCAATCATCCTGTTGGATGTATTCGCTGGAGATTACCGAGTCCTTCTACCTCATATACTCCTCTATAGGCTTGGCAATACAAGCTTCAGTCAGCTCTATGATCTGCCAATCAAAAGTCAAGAATTTTTTGGTAAATGAAATAAACGTACAAAGTGTGTGAGTGTATGTATATGTTTGTGTGTGTGTGTGTGTGTGTGTGTGTGTGAGAGAGAGAGAGAGAGAGAGAGAGAGAGAGAGAGAGAGAGATTCTCTGTGTGTGTGTGCGTGCATGTATGTGTGTGTGCTCATGCTGTTAGGACTGGAGACACCAAAAAAAAAAGAGTGAAAAGAAAGACCAAAATTAGAGAAACCTACTTAGGGGATTTGACCTTAAGTGAAGACTTGAAAAGTAGGAAGTAATCCATGTAGTTTCTTAATCAATGATCTGATTATTGGCTGCCATAGATGAGTAGAGTTTAAACAATAAGAGTTTCTTTTCATTGTTCTGGAGGTTGACAAGGCAAGTCTAAGTGAGGTTAAGGCATCAATGGATTTTGTGTCTGGTAAAGACTCTCTTCCTTGTACATAGGCAGACATCTCCTTGTGTTCTCCAGAACATAAGGTCGCTTTTATGAGGGTGTTCATTCCATTCCAGAGAGCTCTACCCTCATGAATTAGTCACCCTATAGGTTCCTCCTTCCAATAGCATCCCCTCTCTAGAAGAGACTTGAATGAGCAGCATTTAAACTGGAGTATAGATGTTCTCCAGTGAAACATCTTTAACATATCATCTACTTTTCAAAAACACTCTGAGTTAAGCCTTATTTTAAGATAATTTTTAATATCCCAGAAGCCAAAGGCAAGAATAAGAAAGTGCTCTGAAAAATGTTTTTGATGTTCATTATCAAATGCAAAATAGATGCATTTGTTTCTCACTAATCTCCATGAGTCCTTGACAACTACATTTTTTTCTTTAAAAGACAGAGTTTAAATACAGCGTTTGATTATTATATTATTCATGTGCCTTAATGCTCGGGGCAAGAAATGTTCCATTGCTTAAAGATAATATCTTTTTTTTAAGTTTAAACTAACGTAATTGAGAAATGTTGCATTTTCCAAATTGCTTATTGATATGTAGTAAATTTATGGGGTCCTTCATGGTATTTCAATGTATGCATATACTATGCTATGATCCAATCAGGGTGATCAGCATATCCATCTCTCCAAACATTTCTTATCTCTTTGGATTGGAATCATTCAAAGTCCAATAAATCACTGATGGCTACAAACACCCTTCTTTACTGCAGGAAAACAGAACTTAGTATTTCAACATACATTTTTACCCATTAACAACCCCCCCCCAACATTTCCATACCGTTCCTAGCTTTGGGTAACTAGTCTTTAGTGTCTACTTGTGATCCAGGCATGTTTTATTTAATATGCTCAAATTCAGGTGCATTAGAGGATTTCCCTTATTTTGTGGAAGATTAGTATTCAGTGCTATGAATTGGTCACACTGAGGGCAGTTCTTTTTTTTTTATTTAATTTTTATTGATGGTTTGTGCATTTCGTACATCATTTTCCAATTCAGATCAGGCATATTTCCCTTTCCGTTCCCCCCCACCCCCACCCCATCCCAGATCATGTATTCTGCCATAACTGTCCTGCATCTTTCAGGGATTTTTTTTTCATTTTTTAGCTATAAGTGATAATCCATGATAATCCATGACCATCCTTCGTGCAAAACCAATCTACAGACTGTTGTGCCCAAACCCCCACAGTCCCACCATTCAGTGGGGGGTGACAGGTGGTTTGTTCAATCAAGTTGATCAAATGAGTGTCCAGACGACATCGCTGTAGTTTCACCGTTCACCCCAATCGCAGCCTTTACATTCTACCATGCCCCCTCTTCCGTAGATTGTTCCCTAGGCTTAAAAAAGGGGCACAGGTGGATGAGAAGTAAAACTGTCCTCTCTCTCTGGAGCTGTTGACTTGGATTCTGGTCAATTCTGGCTGTTTCCTTTCATGGGCTGACAGTTTGTTCAGGAGTAACCTTTCGATCCTACTAATGAAGCACAAGCAATTAGATATATAGGTATTTAAGCAGCACTAATAGTTATGGTAGGTTACTTTGGCATAGACACATATGTTTGGATGATATGTTAATTCATGAATTACATTTTTACCCCCTGATAAATATAACAGGGTCTTACTGTGGCTTATGACATCTCCTAACCTGTAGAGGATGTAGGCTTGTGGCATCAGCCATGGGTTATTCCTCCAAGGAGAGAGCCAACAGCCAATTAGATTTGGGATATACAGGCACATGGCTGCCTCTGCTGCACAGTATTTCCAGGCAGGTGAAGTGTAGCTGGTGCTGATGGTGGAGTCTTGCTTGACTCAGGGAGACCCGTATTTGCTTTATTGGTTTAGTGGCCTTTGGGAACACTCTCTGGCATTCCAGAGGCCATCTGTACCCTTGCATGTGCGGTCTCAATACATCCCTCCCATGTTAACGTCAGGTCTTCGGCAGCAGGGTCTTATCGCCTCTCCTCCTGCAGGTATCCCAACTTAGGGGCAAGGAGCCCTTACCTTTTGTGGGGCCTTGGATCCCCTGGCCAACATCCCCCTGGTAGAACAATCCATTGCTGATGTCAGAGCTCCTGCATTAATATACTTTGCCTAAGTGCATAGCCCAAGGACTTTAGTATTATATTTGGTTCTGAACAGAGTATAATCCTTTTCACAGTTCTTATGTCTATTAGTCAATTAAAGAAGGCATTTTTACCGGTTTTATAAGAGATTACCTCTATAATAGTTGTCTCCAATTTACAGTTGGAAAATGACATCATCATCGTCATATTTCTCCTTGTTCTATGGGGGGGGAGGCAAGAAAGTCATATCAAAACCTTTGTTGCACCTAGAAGGTATAAGTTTCATTAGGACTCATTATAGATAGTTGTTACATGTAGGATCCACAGAAGGGTTCGATGTTTATGGCAATCTGAGGCTTTTCTTCCTTTCAGTGTTCAGACGGGTCAACCTTTCAGTTGCCACTTTTTGGTACATCCTACTCAATGCAAAGCTGTATCTTTTCTTTCTCAGCCGTTAAGTTGGTGACATTTTGTCCTGTTGGAACAAACAAATCTCTTCCCATAGTTAGTTTTAAGATTTGAATTGCAAGGTTCTTGACTAGAAGGTTTCATGTCTGTCTGTACCCCCCCCCCCCTTTTTTTTTAACCCATGAGTCTCCAGAAGACAGTTGTATTATACATAACTATAGGGTGGAATCAAGGCACAGATTTCATCAAATTCACCCATGTTGTTTTGGGTGACTATATATGATTAACTTGGGAAGCAAACTTAATTTTTGCTTTAAATCATCTTAAAGAGAATGCTACAAGGTGATACTGTACAACAGAGAAATTATAGAGAACATTTGTATGTGCCAATCCCAAAGTTATTGCTCTAGAGATTTTGTGTAAAACAAATGTGGACAACAGCAAATTATATCTACATTTAACTCAGATGCATTACCGTTTTTATCAGAGTCTGTAAACCAATGTTGTTTAATATACACATATTTACTTTTACTAAGTCCTAAAACACCATGTATCCTGTAGACAGTGTCTAGGTGAAACTGAGTACTTGCTGAACTCACATCAATTAAATATGCCTTGATTGAATATACATCCGTGTCCCTCTCCCACCCATCCCCCCTTCCCAATTCACCATTTCAGTCCATTTTCTGATGCAGTCTTTCTGTTGTTGTTCTTTTACTATGCATCCCTCTCCATGAGAAATATTTATATCTGGGTTGTTGGTACTAGCATCCACATATGAGGGACACCATTTGTCGTTTGTTTTTCTGGGACTGTGTTACTTCACTTAACATAATGTCTTCCAGCTCCATCCATTTACCTGCAAATTTCATGATGTTGTCCCTCTTTACTGCTGCATAGTATTCCATTGTATACATGTACCACATTTTCTCTATCCACTCGTCAGTTGAAGGGCACCTGGGCTGGTTCCAGCTTTTTGCTATTGTGAACAGAGCTGCAATAAACATAGCTGTGCATGTATCTTTGCAGTAAGTTGTGTCTTGTGGGTATATACCCAGGAGTGGTATGACTGGGTCAAATGGAAGGCTCATTTTGAGTCTTCTAAGGGTTCTCCACACTGCTTTCCATAGTGGCTGTACAAGTTTACATTCCCACCAGCAATGGATGAGTGTTCCCCTTTCCCCACAACCTCTCCAGCACTTGGTATCATTCGTGTTCCTGATCCTAGCCAGTCTTATTGGAGTAAGGTGATATCTCAGAGTGGTTTTAATTTGCATTTCCTTAATTATCAGAGATGTTGAACACTTCTTAAGATGTTTCTCGGCCATCTCTAACTCCTCCTCTGTGAAGTCTCTATTCAGATCTTTGCTCCATCTTTTGAATGATTCATTTGTTTTCTTTCTTCTTTGTTTTTTGAGTAGCTTGTATACTCTGGAAATTAATGCTTTGTCAGATGTATCTGCTGTGAAGGTTTCCTCCCACTCTGTGGGTCTTCTCCTCACTTCCTTTATTGCTTCCTTTGATGTACAGAAGCTTTTGAGTTTAATGAGGTCCCATTTGTCAATTGTCGATCTTATTTCTTGTGCAGCTGCTGTCTGATTTAGGAAGTCTTTTCCTACACCTATGTCTTGTAGTCTGCTGCCAAGCTTCTCTTCTATCACCTCCAGAGTTTGGGGTTTCACGTTGAGGTCTTTGGTCCATCTGGAGTTGACCTTTGTACAAGGTGAGAGGTAGGGGTTTAATTTCATTCTTCTACAAGTGGTGATCCAGTTTTGCCAGCACCACTTGCTGAAGATGCTGTCTTTCTTCCATTGTGTCTTCTTGGCCCCCTTGTCAAATATGAGGTGGCTGAAATTGTATGAGCTCAGGTTTGGATCTTCAGTTTTATTCCATTGGTCAACTGGTCTGTTTTTGTGCCAGTACCAGGCTGTCTTTATGACTATAGCCCTGTAGTATAGTTTGATGTCTGGTATAGCGATCCCCCCTGTATTGCTCTTTTCACTCAGGGTTGCTTTGGCTATTCGGGGTCTTTTGTTTTTCCAAATGAAATTGAGGATTTTTTTTTCCAAGCCTGTGAAGAAACTCTTGGGGATTTTGATTGGGATCGCATTAAATCTGTACACTAGTTTGGGTAGGATGGACATTTTTACTATATTTATTTTCCCAATCCATGAGCATGGGAGGTTTGTCCATCTTCTGATGTCTTCCTCAATTTCCTTTTTCAGGGGTTTAAAATTTTTGTTGTAGAGATCCTTGGTGTCTTTGGTTAGGTTTGTTCCTAGGTATTTTATTGTTTTTGAGGCTATTGTGAGTGGGAAGGTCTCCTTGTAGTCCTTCTTCAATTGCTTGTTGTTGGTGTACAGAAAGGCTACTGATTTTTCTAGGTTTATTTTGTATCCTGCCACTTTACCAAAGCTCTTAATCGTTTCTAGGAGTTTTCTGGTGGAGTTCTTAGCATCCCTTAGGTAGACAATCATATCATCAGCAAAAAGGGATAGCTTGACTTCCTCTTTTCCAATTAGAACTCCTTTAATTTCCTTTTCTTGCCTTATTGCCCTAGCTAGGGTTTCTAGCACTATATTGAAGAGGAGTGGTGACAGGGGGCAGCCTTGCCGAGTTCCTACCTTTAAGGGGAATGCTTCTGTCATTTCCCCATTTAGGATGATATTGGCTGTGGGTTTTCTGTATATGGCTTTGATTACATTGAGGAATGATCCCTCCAGACCAATTCCCTCCAGGACTTTAAACATGAAAGGATGCTGGATTTTGTCAAAGGCTTTCTCCGCATCAATTGAGATGATGGTGTGGTTTTTGTCCTTCAGTCCATTGATATGTTTGATGATGTTTATTGATTTTCGTATGTTGAACCATCCCTGCATGTCTGGTATGAATCCAACTTGGTCATGGTGGATGATTTTCTTGATGTGAGTCTGTATGCGATTTGCCAGAATCCTGTTTAGAATTTTGGCATCTGTGTTCATTAGGGAGATGGGTCTATAGTTCTCCTTTTTGGTTGTATCTTTCCCTGGTTTTGGTAGTAGCGTAATGCTGGCTTCATAGAAGGAATTTGGGAGAAGTCCCTCCATTTGTATCCTTCTAAACAATTTAAGTAGTAATGGTTGTAAGTCTTTACGAAATATTTTATAGAATTCTGCCGTGAATCCATCCGGGCCTGGGCATTTTTTGGTTGGGAGGCTACTTATTACATCTTCGATTTCTTCCTGTACTATTGGTCTGTTTAGGCTGTCGATCTCTTCTTGGTTGAGCTTTGGTGATTCCCAGGATTTCAGATATTCATCCATTTCTTCTAGGTTTTCAAACTTAGTAGAATATAAGTTTTTGAAGTAGTCCCGTATGATTGTCTGGATCTTTTCATTGTCTGTTGTGATATTTCCCCTTTCATCACAGATTCTATTGATTTGGAGTTGTTCCCTCTTTCTTTTGGTTAACTGGGCTAGAGGTCTGTCTATCTTGTTTATTCTCTCAAAGAACCAACTTTTGGATTCATTGATTTTTTGTATGGTTTTCTTTGTTTCTATTTCATTGATCTCTGCTCTGATTTTTGTTATTTCTTCTTGTCTGCTCCGTTTAGGGTTCATTTGTTGTTGTCTCTCAAGTATTTTTAGCTGCAGTGTTAGATCATTCACTTGTGTTCTTTCTGTTTTTTTAATGTAGGCACTTAGAGCTATAAACTTCCCTCTTAGGATTGCTTTTAAAGTGTCCCATAGATTTTGCTGTGTTGTTTTATCATTGTCATTCAGTTCCAGGAATGTTTTTATTTCTTTCTTTATTTCTTCCTTGACCCACTCATTATTCAGGAGAGTGTTGTTTAGTCTCCATGTGTTCCTGTAGGTTGTAGGGTTTATTCTGGTGTTGATATTGAGTTTTATTGCACTGTGGTCTGATAGAATGCATGAGATTATTTCAATCTTTTTATATTTGTTGAGTTTTTCCCTGTGTCCCAGTATATGGTCTATTTTGGAGAATGTTCCATGAGGTGCTGAGTAGAAAGTGTATTCTCTGGTGTTTGGGTGAAATATTCGATAGATGTCTGTGAGGTCCATTTGGTGTATTGTGTCATTTAGTTCAGATGTCTCTCTGTTTATCCTTTGTCCTGTTGATCTGTCTAGGGGACTTAATGGGGTATTGAAGTCCCCTAGTATTAGTGTGCTGGGGTTAATCTGTGCCTTGAGATCCTGAAGAATTGTCTTTATAAAGTTTGGTGCACCGGTGTTTGGTGCATATATATTTATGATTGTGAAATCTTCATCGTCAATTGTTCCTTTAATAAAGATGTAATGGCCCTCTTTGTCTCTTTTGATTTCTTTTGCTTTGAAGTCTATTTTGTCTGATATTAGAATAGCCACACCCGCTTTCTTTTTGGTACCATTTGCTTGGAATACTTTCTTCCATCCCTTCACCTTAAGTTGGTGCCTATCCTTGAAATTGAGATGGGTTTCTTGTAGACAGCATATAGATGGGTTTTGTTTCCTAATCCATTCTCCCAGTCTATGCCTTTTGATTGGGGAGTTTAGCCCATTAATATTTAAGGTTATAATTGAAAGATGGATGTTGCTTCCTTTCACTTTATTATCCATTTGGACTTCTAGCCTTTGATTTTGCTCCTATGGTTATGTTTTTATTAGTTTCTTTTCCTAGGTGTTTGAGGATTGTTGCTCCTCTCTTCTGCCCTTTGAATTGCTTCAAGTATTTTATGAAGAGTTGGTTTTCCAGACATGTATTCCATCATCTTGTTTATGTCATGGAAGATTTTTCTCTCTCCTTCAAGTATAGTCGACATTTTTGCTGGGTAAAGTATTCTGGGTTGGCATCCGTAGTCCCTTAACACTGGGAATGCTTTGCTCCATGTTCTTCTTGCTTTCATGGTTTGAGGCGAGAAGTCAGTTGTAATTCTGATGGGTTTCCCTTTGTATGTGACTTGTTTTTCTTTTGTAGCCCTCAGAATTTTGTCTTTATTTTGGGCATCTAGCATTTTAACTATAATATGGCGTGGGGTGTTTCTTTTCTGATCTTGTCTGTTTGGGGTCCTATGTGCTTCTTGTATTTGAATGGGTTTGTCTATTTTTAGTTTGGGGAAGTTTTCATCTATTATTCTGTTGAAGATCTGATCAATACTATTCTCTTGAGATTCTTCTCCTTCCTCTATTCCTATGATACGGACGTTTGACCTTTTCATAGTGTCCCATATTTCCTGGTTGTTCCACGTTTGTGTATTTTTAAATTTTTCATAGTCTTTATTTGAGCTTTTTAATTGCTCTGTGTTATCTTCCAGATCTGATATTCTTTGTTCTGCTTCCTCCATTCTACTTCTGAGGCTTTTTCCTTTCCTTTCTTCTTGATTGAATGTGTGTTCTAATTCCTTTTTCATTTCATCCTGTGTTTTTTTTAGTACTTCCATTTCCTTTTTGAGCTCCTCAATCTCTTCTTGGTGCTTCTCAATCTCTTCTTGGTGCTCCTTACTTCGTTGGTTGGCTTCCTTTTTCAGTGTTTCTACTTCCTTTCGGAGTTTGTTTTTTTCTCCCTCTAGTTCTTTCTGGAGTTTGTTGGTCTGTTCCTTTAGTTCTTTCTGAAGTTTGTCATTGTATCCCTCTAGGTCCTTTTTGAGTTTTTCATTCTCTCTCTTTAGTTCTCTATATTCTTTATTTTTTTCTCCCTCTAGTTCTTTCCGGAGTTTGTCAATCTGTTCCTTTAGTTCTTTCTGATGTTTGTCATTGTATCCCTCTAGGTCCTTTTTGAGTTTTTCATTCTCTCTCTTTAGTTCTCTGAATTCCTCTTTATGTTCTTTAATTTCTCTGCATAGGTCTGCAATTATTCCTCTAAGATCTGTTCCTTGGTTCTCCTCCAAGGGGTTCCCATTGTAGCTGTCTCCTACAGGTTTGGTAGAGCTTGGTGCAGGATTATCCTGTGTCTTTCCCATGTTGTCCCTTCGTCGTGTCCCTGGCATGTGGGCTTCCCTTTTGTGGTTTAGATCACAAATAGCAGACAGTTTTGCTTTCCTCTTTCAGATACCTTTTTTTTGTTGTTGTTGTTCCCCTTCCTCCTCCTTGTTTATGGAGTATGGACTTGTCTGCTTTTCAATTTTGCTGCTATATTAGATATTGGAAGCCAAAACACTCTTCTCTTCTTGTTCTGAAGGTTCTCCAAAAAAAGGAGTCCACTTGGATTCTCACCGATGGTGGGGGGGGGTATGCCTGATCTAGCCTGCACCCCGGCAGCCTGCTCAAAGGTGCAGCCGCCCTGGCCTCCGGACTCTCCGGACCCTCTGGCCCAGCGCCTGGGTCCCGCCCTCAAGGCCCCAGCTCCCAAGCTACTCGCCCAGGTGGCTTCTGGGTATCCTGCTCAAAGGCACACTCGCCCTGGCCACTGGACTCTCCGGACCCTCTGGCCCAGTGCCCGGGTCCTGCCCTCAAGGCCCCAGCTCCCAAGCTACTCGCCCAGGTGGCTTCTGGGTATCCTGCTCAAAGGCGCAGCCGCCCAGGCCGCCGGACTCTCCGGACCCTCTGGGCAGTTCTTCTTTAAAAATGTTGTTAATATTCATGTTGCACTCCTGTGTGCTGCAGTGCTAGAGACAGAACCAGAGGTGATGGCAATGCTCAGCAAGCGTCACTGAGTGTCTCACCCCTGTATCAACATTCTAAATAATAAAGGTTTTTAAGCATAAAAGATTCAAGTTCAGTTCTCATCATTCTTTTTTTTTAATTTTTTTTTTATTAATTTTATTTATTTCTGTATGTGTATGAATGTACTGCCTGCATGCAAGTCTGTGCACCCGTGTTGTGCAACGCCACGGAGGTCAGAAGAGGGTCTCGGATTCCCCTGGAGCTGGAGTTCTCCTGGAATTGGAGTTTCAGACGGCTCTCGGCCGCCATGTGGGTGCTGGGGATCGAACCCGGGTCCTCTGTAAGAGCAGTTGGTGCTCTTAACCGCTAGGCCATCTCTCCAGCCCCAGTTCTCATCATTCTATAACATCTATATGTCTCTAGATATTTGTGTCATTAATTTCTCCTAAAGTATAATCTTTAAGTTTTATTAAGACTTCAAGAATATCTTTATAAATATTTAAAGACATATCACCCTTTCTACCACTTTGCATTTGTACAATTTTCTTACCAGAAATTTTATTGTATTTTTATTTTATATGTCATATACATGTACCTTACTCATAAACACATACATTAAGTTGCATATGTAAACACATCTGCTTCATACAGGGTACATGAATATAATTGCATTGAGGACAGCTCAGTAGACACATAAATTTCTCATGTAAACACACACACACACACACACACACACTGTTAACATTTGTTGAGAACTTCCTGTGTAAAGCACTGACACTGGATAACCTATTTCAGTCCTATTAATAATAACCCAAAGTTGCCCTTCATATTATTTCCATTTACATAGAGATATCTCGGGTTTAAAGAAGATAAATGACATTCATACCGTTTCACAACCAGTACTAAGTAACTAAATTGGAGTTTGACAATCAGGCTATCTAATTCTAGACTATGAATGCATCATACTTATCAATTCTGTTAGAATACTGCAACTCATATTTTCATGTATTTCTCTGAAGACAGCTACATGAAGTGCCCATTAGATATGCTTTGGGAACAGGAATGAAGAACTATTCAGTGAGTGTAGTGAGTTTAGCCTTCAAATGTTAAAAAAATAAAATAAAAATCTTAGAACAGATCCTGTGTTTGCATAAATACATGCAAATTGAATTATCTAGGTGACAGGGTATTAACATTAATATTGCCTTTGGAATTCCAGATTGTCAGTTTCTATGTCAAACTGGGCTCCAAAATAGCGTTTGCAAAGATTATCTCTGCAACAGGCAGCCAGGTCTGTCACTTGAATGTAAGTAATCAAATTATCATTTGGTTGTAGGTGAATAGAACTGAAATTCATTGCATTTACATTTTTCAACAGGGACAAAATAATATTGGCAAGTATAAATTAGCACACTTTGTGAGGTGAAGAAATGTATTAAAAATAAAGTATGTAGAATTTTTATTGAAGACAAAGACAAAAAGAGTGACCCTTAATTTTGTAGGGAGAAGACTGCAGTGGTCACAAGGTCCTGGGGGGGGGGTCTGTGATGGCAGAGGAGAAACATGACCTTTAAGTCTCACCTAAAGCCAAAAAGTATATCATTAGCACCATCATCTTAAGTTATTAAACAAAGAGAAAGAAGTGCTTTGTGCTCTCCACTCAGAATAGAACACAGGCTAACTTTTTCTTAAGTTCATCTACCTCTATTAATTCCTCTTCCCTGAGACCTTTGTCAACAGCTCCTCCTCCTTCTACCTGTGCACTCGTGTACTCTTTACTCCATTCCTGTGACATTTACAAAACTATAAAGCTTGTTTTCTCATGTTATCCTCATAGATTTATGTGAAATCCATTTTAGGCCCAGGAGAAAACTTACTCATAATCTAAGAAGTATTCTCCAACATTTTACGCACAATAAGAGCTTGTTCACTAATGATACTTTCATGAGCTCTTTACATTCAGAATGAAATAATTTCCATGCTTCCTGGTTTCTTTCTTTTTTTTTTAATTTTTCAACACAATAATAGAACCTAGAATCTTTTTATCTGAGAGGCAGACTCTCTACCACTGAAACACACACACACACACACACACACACACACACACACACACACATACACAGAGGCTCTCTTCCTCTTTTTCTCAATCCCTCCCTCCTTCCTTCTATTCATCTTTCCTTTCTTCCTTTCTCTCTTTTTCTTTCTGTATTTCTTTCTCAATTTGAGAAGTTATGCAGAATGGCCTTGCACTCCTTATCCAGCCCAGGTAAGCTTTGAAATTGTGATCCTTTCTTCATAGTCTGTCTGATAGCTGGTACTACAGGACTCCACCACCAGTCCAGTGCATGCTTTCTTTCTTTAGCTACTACTCAGGGCCTGGTAACCTCTGAGGGTCCTTCGTACACCACCAGATTTCTCCTTGGGATTTCGTTGCTCATATTCTTTCTTTCAAATTTATTATTTTAATGTTATATGTATGAGTATATTGCCTGCATGTATATAAAGGTAATCGTCTTGTGCAATGTCCAAAGAGGTCAGAAGAAGGCGTTGGATCCCCTGGAACTGGAATTTACAGATGGTTGTTGGCTGTGAAGTGGGTGCTGGGAACTGAACCCTGGTCCTCAGCAAGAACAGCCAGAGCTCTTAACTCCTACCCCATCTCTCCAGGCCAAAACTGTTCATTTTCTTAAAAGGGGCAACTGAGCCCCTTTTGGGGTGCTATTGCTTGAAAGGGTTGTCTTAGTCAAGATATGACTTCTCACTTGCAGCTCCCTTGTGCTGATTGGTCAAGGCAGTTTACAAAGGCCTATGCTCCTTGCTTTAACTCAAAACATCTCTAAGTTCTATTCACTATCCAGAATAGAAGTAAAAGTATACAGGAAAAAAATTCAGAATACACATTGAAGGAGGATCTCTGAGACTCAGGTAGCAAATGAACAATTAGGAGACACAGTCTGGTAGTGTCCTGCATAGCTTCAGTGTGAGTCAACTTGACACATCTTGGTAGACTGAACCTCAGTTGAGGAAAGTGCTCCCAGCATTTTCTTGATTGGTGAGTGATGTGTCCCTGCCCTAGCTTCCTCCAGTGATGAACTGTGACCTAGGAGATGTAAGACAAAATCACCCATTTCCTGTCCAATTTTGCCTTGGTCAATGTTTTTACACAGCAATTGAAAGTAAACTAAGACATGTAGTAATCAGTGACAGCTAATGTGGTTTAGTACATTTCTTCAAAATTTCCTCCATGTCAGCCCTGGCAGCCAGACTACAGGAACTCACTAACAACTTGCCAGTCTCTGTCTTTCACATGCCAAGCTGTCTAATGTATAGAAGTCAAGAAGCACTAAACTACCAAGGGTGGTAGCTTATGCCTATGATCCAGCACTTATGAGGGTAAGGCAGGAGGATTGCTGCAAGTTTCAAGCCTGCAGTCTGAAAGCCTATCTCAAAAAGAAAAATAAAAGAAAAGTAAGAGAAAAAAAGAGAAAGAAGAAAGGGAGATAGGAAAGGAGGGAAGATAAGTATCTCATTGTTTGATAGAATTTTTCAAGTAAAAACTAAAGGAGAAAAAAAAAAGATACCAGGTAAATGGCATGATAATTTCATAAGATGATTCATATTTTAATAATATCAGAGAGATGGGAAAGGATTCAACTAAGAGTAAAATTGTAATCTTTTAAACTGGGACATTTTTAAATACTTCTGAATTATTTCACATTTATTTATTTAAAATTTTCATTTAGCCTTGAACTGATTAAAAACTCTCTTGTGAATTACTATCATTTGTAGACACTGTAGGGAAGCATTGCTCTGTTACATGGATTCAGACAACAGCAGGCCAAAATAGTAATGGTCCCATGTTAACTGTTAATCCTATGTGTTTGCTCTCACAGAGGAAACTTGGTACTATAAAGTTCTGTCCCCATAAAAATTAAAACACGCACACACACACACACACACACACACAAGAAAGGGAGAGAGAGAGAGAGAGAGAGAGAGAGAGAGAGAGAGAGAGAGCTCCTATGGCCCATTTGAGGCAGTCCATCAGTGATCAGATATTAGCTTGTTAATTCAGTAAATAAGTGTATGCTCCAATCACTATGCTTTAAACCAAGGACTTTGAATGCACATGTACAATTCTGGAGAAAGCAAGTCCTGCCAAAGTTACTTCCAAGAGCCACTGAGGGCCACTGGTTGGCTCTATTTGTGTCCACTCTGAAGTTCTAAGCACAGCTGACACAAGATCCCAGACAACTTCAAGTTTTTCTTTTTATTATTCAAGAAAAGAAATGATGGACTAAAACTAGATTATCTCTAATGCCTGCTACAATTCTAAAATATTAATGCTTCACAAACACATAGCATCAGAACTGAGTAATACAATCATTGTTGAATTAGCTTCAGTACACACAGCTCTAGAGCAGCCATGTTTAAGATTACTTTTATAGGAGACAGGAGAGGTAGCACATGCCCTTAATCTCAGCACTGCAGAGGCAGAGGCAGGTGCATCTCTTAAATTGAGACCAGCTTGGTCTACATAGTAAGTTCCTACAGAGGTTGTGGCTACAAGGAGATACTGTCTCAAAAAAGACAAAAATAAATAAATATAAGTAAAAAATATTTCCTTCATAATTAATTTCTCAACACATGAACATGTGCCCTGGATTTCAGGGAAAATTAAATTCAGGCACAAAATTGGAAACGTTAAAACCTTTGAGATTGGAAACTAAGTAACTCTTGCATGTTTCTGTGAGTGGACAGAACTTCAAATATTGAATCCCTCTTTCGTTCTCTTCAACTTCAGGAAGTGTCTTTTATATTGTTGCTTTGTCTGCTTTTGTTTGTTCCAGGACCCGTGTGACTAATCCTGTTTGCTATTCATGATAAAGATTTAACACTTACACTGTACAGATAACAAGTGTCATATGTTCATACAGAACCATGAAAAACCATCAGAAGCAGAGGGAAGCAGCCCTTTCTGCATTTGGGCCAGCTTTATGGGCAAGCTCAGGAGGCAATGTTCAAGAACATTTTCCTTTCTTCCCCATAAATTTCTGAGGGTATAGACACCAGAGTTAGTATTGGGAAATCACAGTGCATTTGGGAAATGGAGTACCCCCTGCCTTAGTGTGTGCTTTCACATTGGCAAACACTTACAAGTAGAACAGGGATAAAAGCAGCTTCAAGGCAAATCCCATTTCTACTTCATCCTCTTTCAGTGACTGTATTACAGAAATGTCAAGGCATTTCTTCCATTTTAAAATAGGACAAAGTCTGGTGAGCTGGAAACAGGGAGAATATACATGAAAGAGTTATCTGTGGGGTGGACAGCTCATGTTTAACACATCTTATTTCCCACATAGCTACATGGAAGGTGATGCTCACAGTCCATTTCTGCTTAACCGCTTAGTGAGCAGTAAGAGAAAAAAATAGCTCAACAATGTCTTGGATAAGGAGACAGTGGGAGGGAAGAGATTCTTCAGAGAAAAAATAACGCCGTATTCAGTGCAGAATTAAGTTCAGAGAGGAATGCTTGTCTGGTATCTTCACATGCATTTATGGGAAAACACATGTGGCATTGCTCATATTAAATACTAACTCTGCATTAACAAAATATGCTCAGAATAGCCCTTAACACAAGTGGCTTACTCAAATAGCCAAGAGCGCACTTAATCAGTTACTGAAACAAAGATGCTGAACTTCAAAAGGATCCATTTTCAGGTCCACAGAATATGTTGCATTCCTGCATTGTGTCTGCTAAGGTTCTTTTTTACCTCCAATTACTAGCATAAGTTGTGTTCTCTTTTAGAGCCATAGGCTCCACTTAAATGAAAAGTTCATTGAGGCCATGGTGATGTAGTGCACAAGACCCATGCTGACTCGGTCAGACAAAGGCCTAGAGAGGAGGGAGGGAAATGAGTGCTGAGCAGCCTGGGAACTGTTGCCAATTGATTACTGCTGGATGAAGGGAGAATTGATCTTCTTTAAGGGAGAGACTGTAAATAGGCTGATTAGACTGGATGAACTTGCACAGAGGGACATCTGGGTACAAATTCTTGACAGGATAGGACATATGTGACAGAATGTATGAGGTCCAATACCAGGGTGGTATTTCAGGGTATGAATTAAGAACTATTGTATAAAATACACAAAAACCTAATAAAAATATAAAAAAAATAAAAGTACAAAGGTCTATTGTGGAATGTATGGTAATGTCATAGTGCCATGGCTTTCTGGAAAGTTCAATATCATTCTTTTTAATCATGCCAAGATTTTCTGTATGAACTAATAACACTTAGACCAATTAAAGAAACCCTAATGTTCACAGAGCAGTCATATTTTGGCAGAAATTTCATAAGAAAGAAGAGGTAGGATATTTCTTGAATTCCCTCTATTATGTCCAACCAAGGATCAATATTTAAAAATATCACCTCACAAAAAGTGATAATGGCTTTGACATATAATCAAATATGTATCATATTTATAGCCCAGTGATTTGGGTGCATAAAATGCATATAAAACACATCTTGTAACTCAGAAATTGACTTTACTAGTTTAGAAAACAGTTAACACAGTTGCTCCTTGCTTGATAAAGTTTTTTTATGGTTGATTTAAGTAGTAAAAGAGTCACCATCTCAAGTAATGCCTCATGTGAAGTAATATTCCTATATACTCCTATATCCATATTGCTAAAGAAGCACCATTATGCTGGGCGTGGTGGTGAACGCCTTTAATCCTAGAACTTGGGAGGCAGGGGCAGGCAGGCAGATCTTTGTAAATTCAAGGACAGTCTGGTCTACAGAGCGAGTTCCAGGACAGCTGGGGCTACAAGGAGACCCTGTCTTGAAAAAGACAAAAAAAAAAAAAAAAAGTACCATTATCAGCAGACAGACTTCCATGGGCACCAACAGGATTTCCAGGTTCTTGTATCCCAGAACAAGGAACTGAACAGGACACAGTGGAGAGTATCAGAAGTAGAAACAGTTTATAAGAAGAAGAGTGCTTCCAAATAGGGACAGGAGCCAGAACTGGAAGGAATGAGAGAGCCCAGAGGCTCTATGTTGACTTGCCCAAAGAGTTGCATCTTTGGGGCTGGAGAGATGGCCTAGCGGTTAAGAGTGCCGACCACTCTTTCAGAGGACCGGGGTTCCATCCCCAGCACCCACATGGCGGCCTAGAACCATCTGAAACTCCAATTCCAGGAGAACTCCAGTTCCAGGGGATTCCGACACCCTCTTCTGACCTCCGCGGCATTGCACAACACGGGTGCACAGACTTGCATGCAGACAGTACATTGATACACATACAGAAATAAACAAATGCCGGGCGTGGTGGCGCACGCCTTTAATCCTAGCACTTGGGAGGCAGAGGCACGAGGATCTCTGTGAGCTCAAGGCCAACCTGGTCTACAGAGTGAGTTCCAGGACAGCCAGAGCTATAGGGAGACCCCGTCTCAAAAAGACCAAAAAAAAAAAAAGTGAAGAACTGAAGCCAACAAGGAAAGACTGGGCCAAAGCAAGGCTGAAACCCATCAGGGAACAATGTCGAATCGAGCAGCTCCATGTCTGCCACCTTGGGCTCATGATGGAATTCTCTGGGCTCTACAGAGATTGGACGGCCCCACTCTTCAAGCTCTGGTGACAGCAGCACACACTGGCCCTCTCTCGGGCAGGCTCAATCACGCCTGCTGCTTACGTCAGTGCGTCCCGTGGTCCTGGCATCCTGAACACACTCAGGTCTCTATTATAACCTGGGCTTCAGCGTCACAGCTTCACATGGGCTCTGAGCCCCTCACTGCAAAGGACTCCAACCCTGTCCCCACCCACTACATGGCCTTTGTGACTGACTGGAACTGTGACATATGCCTACAAGATGCCATCAATCTTCCATCCTTCAACCCTGCAAAACCAGCAGTGTAAGGATGATACTACCAAGTCCTGCTGCCATCTGTGGATGGAGCCTGGCCCCACTGGAATGCAGTTGCACCAACTTCTGTGTGCTTAACCCCGAGGAAACACTTCTCTAGGCAGCTGCTGTTCAGGAGCAGGGAACCCCTTCAGTAGCAGTCTCTGATTCAGCTTAGGTTCTCTTCCTCCAAACTACTTTGCATTTTCACAAGTCAGGGCCTTTGACAGGTGGAGCCTTCCCCAGTGCTGTGTCCTCTGGTCCCAATACACAGCAGGATGCTTCTCTTTAGCCCCCTTTTCAGCAACACGCCTGGCTGAAAAGCTTAGCTTTCTCAAGCTCATTTCCTCCTCCACAAGTTATACAGTTTTTATACCTTTCTAACTTTTTGCTTTTTCACTGTAGACCTGGATAGGTAAAGTCAAAAGTAGCCATGCCATATCTGAACACATTCCCGGCTTCAAATTTCCTCTGCCAAATACATCAGTCAATTATCTTCAAATTCATCTCATTCAAGTTCTCAGGACATGGACAGAATGGATTAGTCATCAAAATATCATACAAATGGCCCCTAGCCTAGTGTCTGATAGAGTCCTGCTTTCACACTGAAACTCATGAGCTACACCTCCTCTGTCCATGTATCTCTAAGCATTCTTGTCCCCTACGCTTCTGCCAGAATAGTATATAAGCNGTGGGTTCTGGGGATTTGAACTCAGGTCCTACACTTATTCTGCAGGTGCCTTACCCACACAGCCATCTCGCCATCCCATTACAGTGGTCTTTAATAGCCATCTTACTATCTTTTGTTACAACATATTATAGTCTTATGTTGCAAATTTCCACCCCAGGACTCAAGAAATAATTGCTGGTTTCTGTTAAAGAAAACGGAATTTGAAGACCACAATCCAAATGTGGCAACAGTTAGAAGCACATACCAGTACTTCTGATTCAAAATCAATACTATGGCTTTTTCCTTACCCTCATCTGCATTACTTCTAGAATACTTTCTTCTGCTCTGAATTCTGGCTCTCAAGGGCTGGCACAGGAACTAATATATTAATATTAGAATTAATATATCTCATGGATATATTATATCCCATGACCTTTGTGACACATTACAAACACAGCTAGCTGCTGAATAAGTAATACTCCACCCCCAGTTACAATCACACCCAAGGTCCTATTGATATTTCTCCATAATGATTAACAAAGAATTTTTCTATTTATAATAAAGAACTTCTCTATTAACTTCTTTGCTTTTGTGGTACAGGGTATTAAACCCAGGGCCTCACACATATTAGGAAAACATACTGTTGAGCTATATCCCCAGCCCTTTACATTTATTTTTATTTTGATACAGGGTCCCACTACAGGCCAAGGTGGTCCTGAACTTGTTCTATGGTCAGAACCAACCTTGAGTTTGCAATCCTCCTGCAACAGCAACTTCCAAACAACTGAGATTTGATGTGACTCTTTTTCTTTTAGATTCTACTAATTTTCTAAAATGTCTTGTGTCTTTCTGGGTACATATTTTAAAATACATGTTTTTATTTCAATTTGCAATTGCTTTTCAGGAATATTTTCTTAATGTTACTTCTAGAATTTATTCATTTCCTTCCCTGGACTTTCTCCTTCCAAAACCTCTATTATCCATAATTTGAGTTCTTGCCTCATCTTCGATAGTTGCCATTTTCTCTTGAATCATAACATCTATTTTTTCAAGCCTTCCTTCCTCTTTGTCATAATTTGTGTTTGTTTTATGATAGTTCTTATTTTTATTCTATAGTGATTTTTAATATAGAATTCTTTCTTGCATTCTCTATCAGCTTGTTTGAATCTTTGAAATTCTGAGCTTTGCGTAGCAGAACTATCACCAATGAAATTTATGTGAGGCTTTGATTATCATTACTTGAAACCTTATAATTCTGTCATAACAATTTTAAATATCTTTTCCCTTGTTTATGGTATTTCATACATAGTTTGCACAGTTGATAGATAAGTCTTTCTGGGGTAAAAAAAATAAAATACAATCTTTACTTTTTAATGTTTTTTATTATGTGTGTATATGTGTGTCTGTCTGTGTCTGTGTGTCACAGCACACATGTGGCAGTCAGTTCTCTCCTTCTACCATGTGGGTCCCAAGGATCAAACTTAGGTTTTGAGTCTTAGCAATAGTCACCTTTACTGCTAAACCATCTGATTTTTTTGCAATAATGTTATATCCCTTATTCTTTTTTATTCTTTTATAATATACTTACTTATTTAGAATTTGACCTCAATATTGTTTGCTCATTTTAATGTAAAAACTCTTAAATGCATATATTGGGACATATTTTGAAAGGAACAACCTGGAAGACTAGTATGAAAATACATAGAAATGCTTGTTGAGTTTCAAACAATCATTTCTTTTACAGACAGTGGCTTGAGAGAAAGTGTTTGGGAAGTCTATGAAAGCACATATTTTTACCTCCATTACAGCATCTACCCAGAGTTTTCTTTGCATCAAAATTCTTTTTTTTTTTTTCAAAATTCTTTTAGTAGCTACCCATCTCTCCTCTCTACTGGACTGTAAACCTACAGCAGGCAAGGATATGCCCTGTTAAATTTTTATCCCTTCAAACCTGTAATACCTTCTCCACACTAGATAAATGCTCATTAGATTACACTGAACTATAAAATTTGAGAAATTCAGAATCTTAGAAGAATCACTTATTGGCTGAGTAGAAACACAATTTGGAATATAGCCCTGGTAAACCAGTATAATAAGCATCTTATTGGTCAATATGGAGAAGAAAATAGCAGGTACAATATCTGGTTTCAAAGTAAATATTTAAATAAGTACCACAAAAGTTCTCAGCTCTATGCTGTATTCAGAGAGGTTTTCACAAAAAATGTAAGTATACCATCTAACCTTTATTTTCTTTATAAAGAGAGAGACACAGAGAAAGAAACAGAGATAGAGATACAAAGAGACAGAGAGACAAAGAAATGAGAGGACAGAAGTGTGTTCTTGTCAGAACATTGTAAATTCAGGAACTACAGAGTCCTTAATTCTACAGCCACACAGATTGACAGGGAGGCCAAAAGCAATGAGCTCTGTTTACGTTCTTGTCTCTGTGAATTCGTGGACACGAGGAGGCTTCCCTCCAGACCTGGGGCTTTGGTAGAGTCAGAGCGTGGCAGAGTGGAGACTGGGCTTTACACCACCTTGGGTCTTTATATTTATACCTGAAGAGCGGCAGTTTTTTCTAAGGAAGAAAATGCATGAATAATAATGCTAAAATTAGCTTCCCTCCGTGTGTTCAAGACTGGTTATAGCCATATGCTGGTTATTTAAATTGACCAAGAAGATATGAATATCTGGTATTTTTGTTAATGAAATGATTTCTTAGGGTATCTATCCCACTGCTTTGTTGGCCCTCCCATCCCATGGTTTAAGAATGTAGGTCAATTAATACACTGCGTGTATACTACTACTCTCTATTTTAAGCATAATCTTTAGAAAATTTCTGCCTCTAAGACTGGGAATACAGAGTAAACATAGTTTTCTCCATTTCTCCAACAAGAAATATGAAAAGCATGGAAAAAAATTTATGATCAGGCTGGAGAGATGGCTCAGCGGTTAAGAACACTGACTGCTCTTGCAGAGGACCTGGGTTCGATTCCCAGCACCCACATGGTGGCTAAGAACCATCTTTAACTCCAGTTCCAGGGGAATCCAACACCCTCTTCTGACCTCCACAGCATTGCATGACACGGGTGCACCAACCTACACGCAGACAGTACATTTATACACATAAAAATAAAAGGCAACATGGGCTACAGATTGACACGCTGTGTGGAAAAAAAAATTCCCATATCCTTTAACAGTCTCAAGACCATTTAAAAGTCCAAAGACTCCACCAAAGTTGAAAGGGTAGCTCCATCTAAGCCCTTAGGAACTAAATCCCCAAACACAGAACACAAAGCTACAGAATTTGAAATTTACCCTGTTGCTTCTCTGTATTCCTCTGGTCCAGTATTTCCTCACTCTGCCCCCATCTCTCTCTTTTGGAATGTATATTCTTTTTTTAATTTTTATTTATTTTTGTATGTGTATGAATGTACTGTCTGCATGTAGGTTTGTGCATCCATGTCATGCAATGCCGTGGAGGTCAGAAGAGGGCGTCATTTTCCCCTGGAACTGGAGTTAAAGACAGTTCTCAGCCACCATGTGGGTGCCAAGGATTGAACCCGGGTCCTCTGCAAGAGCAGTCGGCACTCTTAACCACTAGGGCATCTCTCCAGCCCCAAGGGAATGTATATTCTCTATCACTGTATATTGGAATTACGTAATTTGTGTTTTGATTTACACAGGTTACAGTTAAGAGGCTGTATCCTTCCATCTAAAAGTCAGAGTCATTCAATCCTTGTCATTAGCTCTGCTTTCCTAGTATCCCAAATCCCATCATAAACCAGGCAGAAGGCATTGTTTAACTATGGATGGACTGGGTCTGAGCAGAGAGCTTCCACAGCTGCTTCCACTTGCTCAGTGAAATGTGGCAGGAGTGTGTTTTGGGAGAAGCTTCATAGCTTCTAGAACCTTTTCTCTATAGACTCCCGGCTCACTCGTACCTGTCCATCTCCAAGTTGACTACATGGATGACTGGCTCCTGGCCTCACATTGCACCAGCTGTGTGGTTAAGCCCATCCACATCTTTCTCTTGAAGAGCAATTATGCATTTGTTCACATCTTCCAAAACGTGGTTCTCTGAGATAGTAAAGCAGTCATCAATGGAAGCAATGTCATCAACAGCAGCTGTGGGAACTGCTCCTTAAATAGATCCATGTTCTCCCGGGCCAATCTTACTTTGTGATTTTGCTGCTAAAGCCACTGCGGCATTGATAACCTGAGGACAGAGGGCTTCTAACTGGCTTGCAGATATTTGGATAAGCTTTCAACCTTTTTTCATTATTTGAGATAGAACAGGCCAAGTTGAGTTGGCTACCTGGATCGTTTTGTTGGCATGTTCATGAAACACTTAGGTGTACTCCTTAACTTCTTTTTCATTTCCATTCTTTGCAGCTTCAATCAATACTAAAAGTGGAACATTAGTTTCCAAGAAGAATCTGAAATATGGTCCATGACAGCTTTGGTCATTTTATTATTGCAGAATCGAGTGCATCACTTCTTTCTTTACAACCAGCACTGCCCATGTACTCAGACCTCAGGTCCTGCAAAGCCTGGAGGACAGCAGTACACTCTGCCACAATTCGCTCACGGAGGTCATCAGGAATGCAGGATGAACTGGCCATCAGGGCAGGCCCACTCATGATGCTTTGTAGATGCTCCTCCAGTGAATGCCCAAAGTGCTCCTTACTGAAGCTCAAGGGGTCCATGATGATTTGGTTATCGAAGTTGTTGAGAGCATTTGCCAATTCTCCTCTACAACCTTGGAGCTGGGAAACATCCCCTGATGCAGTACCCTGGACTGCATTGGAAATGCCTATGATGGTATACACAGCTACTTGTGTATCAAGTCCCTGTTGGCCTTATAAGCTGCACATCAGGGTGTTGTAGGCATTCCTGGGAGGCAGTATAGAGAATTTGAATTCTTGACTTGGAGACTGAAGATTTCAAGGTCAAAAGTAGGAAAAGTGTGCAGACAGAAGATGATTAACTGGTAGCCGGCCGAAATCCCCGGGTGATCATGACGGCTTCTCAGGAGGAAAAAGCAAAGATTGCAAAACAAGTGGCCAGTTTCCAGGAAGAAAGGAACAAGCTAGATGCTGAAGTGTCCAAATGGGATGACAGCGCCAATGACATCATCACCCTGGCCAAGCAGATGTGCATGATTTTGATAGAGATGACAGACTTCCCCTGAAGCAAAGGACCACTCAAAAATAGCACAGATGTGATCAGTGTTGCCAAGAAAATTGCAGAGCCAGGGTTCAGGATGGACAAGCTTGGCTAAACCAGCGTAGATCACTCCCCACACTCAGCCTGCAAGCAGGACCTACTCGCCTACCTGCAGCACATTGCCCTCTACTGCATTCAGCTCTGGGATTGTGCGTGTGGTATTAAATGACCAAGGATGACCCAGGAAAGTTCCCTGAGCATCTTATAGTCTCAGGAAGAGGGAAGGCACCAGAAAGCTCTTCTGGGGACTAGACCATATTAAACAATACAACATAATGTATCATGAAGAAAACCGATTATTCTCTTTATGAAATGAAATGGCAGTTACAATGCAGGGCTACAGTTACTAATGTACTCTGCTGCAGGACATTAATAAAGTTACTCTTTCAGGCTAGAATGTTGTGATATTGTAATCAGAACATACTTTTCCTCCTTCTTCCAGCTTCAAATGCAAACTTGTCATTGGGCCTCCTTTAATCACAATGTTTCCTGCCTTGGACTGGCAACAGAAGCTTGTCAGAAAAATGTTCGCTTAGGCAATAATTTAGACTATCTTATTAGTGATTGCTATAGTGATTACTAGAACTACAAGGTATAATTTTACTGTGTTAATTAGATTTTATAAATATGAATGTTTATTACTCTATTTTTCCCCCAATAAAGTCCACCATGAAATAAACAACAAAAAAAGAGGTTGTTTCCTTTTATGAGTGGTGAGTCCAAGCAGGAGCTCCCTGGTGTATTTGCATAGCATCCCTCTGCCCCCAGTGTGTTTTCAGTTGCTGTAGGGTTGGTTGAGGAGATTCGAGCCTTCCACTCTTCAGCATGTTTCTTTCCTATACTAGTCAGGCTAACCTCTCAAACTTCCCATACCTCACTCCCCACTGCTGCCCTACACTCCTGCCTCATTCATCTTCCTTATAAGGAAACAAGCCTTGCTATTCATCTCATTTATGAGCATTTTTATTTGCTCGGTGCAACTCAAATCCACCAGTCCCTTTTGTCTGGCATTGCCTGTTGAATGAAAATCATTATGAAACAATAAATTAGTGTTCGTTTTTTTAAATTTTCTTCTATCTCTTTTGTCCACTTTCAGAACAAACCAAAATCAGTGCTTCATTTCCTATGTTTCATATGTTTTTAAGCTCCACAGCACCTTGAATGTATGAAATTATTTTTTCTGAAAATCTCTAGTGTCGATATCACAGGTAAAGTGAGATTCACGAACCTACTTTGCAGGAAAATGCATATCATCTCAAATTTCCAAGTGTGGCTCCTTTTTGAAATGTGAGAAAATGATCTAGAAGAATTTAATATGACCTAGTCATGCAGAATTTGCCAGGTTTGCAAGTTCTGAGTCTTTCTGATTTGACACCAGAGTAATTACAACTCAATAACTTATAACAAATCATCACTAACATGTGCACGCCGAACAAAACTGCTGTCATACTAAAATTACTCTGGTAGTTTTAAAATTATAATCCTGGGGCTGGGGAGATTACTTACTTGCTAATTCTCTTGCCAGAAAATTTTAAGAATCTGAATTCAAATCCCCAGAATCGACACGAAAAGATGGCAAGCAGGCCTGTATTCCTCCACTGGAGAAGCACAGACAGGGCATCTCTGGGGATTGAAAGCCAGCCAAACTATCCCAATCAGTGAGCAGCAGGCTCAGCAAGGTATCTTTTCTCAAAAGGGGGAAAATGATTCAAAAAGAAACCTAACATTGATCTCTGGACTTTACATGCACACAAGTCACCAATGAACACGTGAATATGTATTTACATACACAAATAATCCAATAATTCATAGTAATAGTAAGACTGCACCAATTCAACTAAATCAGAATCTTTGCTGAGAAATGTCAGCAATATTAGAACTTTTAGAAAACTTTTCAGATACATAAAATTTAAGTGGAACTTTTTCTCTAGGGTAGCAAATGTTATTTGGTAAATCAATAATTTATATTGATAGTGTTATTATTGCTAATTGAATTTGTCTAGAAAATCAGTTTAGTGTATTGGAAGGAGACTTCCATTATGTCATGAACTTTCCAATATATCTATGAAGTATTATGTTTATATCTTATTCATAGCCAAAAAGGTGAAGGAAGATTTAGCTTTATTTATTTGCTTGGCTGACTGGTTGGCTGTTTAGTTTATTAATTTTATTTGGCTTATTTTTTTAAGGTGGACTCTCACTATATAGCCTTGGCTGGTCTTCAACTCATAATCCTCCAGTCTCTCTGAGATGGTGAGATTGCAGAAATGTACCATGATACCCAATACCAATAACAAAAATCCCTAAAGAGAAAGGTACAAGATGCAGCATTATCTTGTCAGTTGTAATCTTTTCTTTCCATTGTTAACCAAGGCCCCATCCACTAGAAACACGGTTGCTAATGGTCATCTTAGGAAGACCTGGCAGCAACTAAAATAATGGCCTGATTGTATTGAGGTACCTTGAGATTTCCCATAGCTATGCCACATTATGAGCTGCAGCTGAGCCCAATAGTAAAATCTTAACTCAAATTATGGAATAGACAACTAAACCAGGCAGAAGTTTCAGAACAGGTCAGTGTGTATATGGTTACTTAGAAACTCATTCTGGTAGCTCAGATTCATGGCTTCTGTATTTTATGTTTGGTTTGCTTTTAAAAAAGAATTGTTAGAAGGGCTTTCTAACCCTAAACTTGGGAACTTAAATTTTTCACCCAAGATATTGTTTTCCTATATAAAATGCCTAATAACCAGAGCTCCTTGCTACACACTCAAGACTGAATGTAGTTGTCAGCTGACTACAGAATATCTATTGTTATCATTTTGTGTCTGAGTGGTCTTCTCTGGTGAAATTTTCCCATTACATGATAAAGATATCCTAAACTCTCCAAAGTGTGGATGTGTTAACTATATAGTGAAGGTACTTTGCTGGGGTTTTTAAGAATCTCAATATTATTTTGAATTATCTAAAATGCCCCAGTCTAATCAAATGAGTCTTTCTAAATGGAGGAAGTCAAAGTAGAGATTTGAGGATGAAAAAGAGGGACATGAGCAGAGGATGCAGGCAACCTTTAGTACTGGAAAAACAGGAAGGCGTTACAACTTGCATTTCTAGAACAAATGCAGCCTTGATAGCACTTGATTTTAAAATTCTGCCTTCCAAAGTAACAAAGTTGTGCTATTTTAAGTCACAGTGATCATTTTTATAGTAGCATAGGAAAGTAATGCAGACACGTTTAGTTTCTTATAAAACGGCTCTCCCTGAAGTTTGCAGAGTATACTGTGGAGAACCTTGTTCAAGCTGGTGAGGTTGTGAAAGTACTCCTGACAAATAGTATCTGACCAACTACTTCTTAAAGGATGGGCAGTGGAAATCTGAACAAGGTGGTAAAGCTAGAATGTTATAGGTTAAAATATCTAACTAAAAGATAGAAGTAAGAAGTTTGCATAGGCTTGGAGTAAAGTAATTAGTATTGGGTCTGCTCAGATACAAATTAGCACTATTAAAATAGAAGATATTCAGTGGCTCACATTCCCTCAGCCATTATCCAGAGGCATCTTGATAGAACACAGCACAGAACTGTGCTTAAGGAATGAGTCATCCCATATAAAAAGAGATTCCAGGAAAACTTTAATGTATCATTTCCAAGTATCTTGATCTTCATGCAAATTAGGCTTCCTGTAGATCTACCTTATCAACTCTCCAAATATGTTCGGAGAGAGCTCAAGTTTGGTTACACTAAATTTGAGAAATCTGAATATTGCCCCATTATGCCCCCATCCTGCCTGGTCTCATCTGTTCTATGGCAATGTGAAGAGTGAATGCATTGTGAATCATCTTGAACCAAAACAAAAACACTGTCCCTCTCCAACTCCACCTTCACCAGGGAAATTGTAATGGGAATGATATTAGGCACAGAGTTCTGCAAATAACCGTAATCAATACAGCATTCCAAATAGGAAGAGAAAGATTCAGACAGTGTGTGCACATATGCATGATTGTATAAGTGTGTGCATGTCTCTCTGTGGGTGATCACACTCCCAAATCCTCTTAGAAATGTGTCCTCCATATTGTCTTCCTGTCCTTTTCTTTTCACCATCTTCCACACCAGTTATCTATATATTCAGCTGTCATAATGGCCACTGGACATCCTGCTGCAAGAGGAGATAAGAGTGACCTCAGCAACACATAACATTCTCTATGTCCAGAGAAGGTGGTTTTTATGTACACCCAGTCATTATCACAGCCTCTTGGCTTTCATTTAATTTTGGTCACTTGTACTTTGTACACATCTCCTCTAAGAAATTATAAATAGTTTGAAAGCAAAGATTTGGCTGCTACTTTTACCCTGTCACATTCCAGGACTATTAAAGGCTCGTTCTTATCACACCTCCAAATTCATCAGAGGTTGAAGTTCAGATGGTTTTTCATGATGAAATATTAATGCACAAAAAGAATTTTAAGTTCTTTCCTGAAAATTGAATTTGGGTGAAACCATATATATATATATTATTATATATATATATATTATATATATTTTTTTTTTTTGCTTTTTCCTTCAGAAAGTTATCTTTAGAACATTCAGAAGTCTAAAATACAAAAATGAAATCATTTTGAAAGGACTTTTATCACAACTTCATCCTGGATGAAATGTAAAACATGGATTGTCCATGAACCCAGTTGTTAGGTTGCTGAGACAGGGTTGTTCTATTAGCACCGGCTGACCTTGTACTTGCAATTCAGGTACTTCAGCTACCCTAGTGCTGGGATTAGGCATGGGCCACTATATCTGGTCCAATTTACTTGATTAGATGGTATTAGAGTCATCAAAATATCATTGTACCACATGGCTGCCATCCCTACATAGCCAAAAGTTTCTCCTGGGGATACATGCAGCAGTCAAGGCAATATAAATAATTTCACAATTTCCTCCCTTCCTGGTTAATTACAATGGCATATAAGTACCAGAGCAGAACTAAGATACACAGACATCCAAGAACTGCTGGTGCCTGATCCCAAGTTATGAATTTATAGGTTTTGAATCTCCATGACAGTTTAGAAGTCATCTTATCCTACTCGTTCATTGTATAAAAGTTTATAAAACATGGGATCAGGCACCAGCAGTTCCTGGATGTCTGTGTATCTTAGTTCTGCTCTGATACTTATATGCCATTGTAATTAACCAGGAAGGGAGGAAATTGTGAAATTATTTATATTGCCTTGACTGCTGCATGTATCCCCAGGAGAAACTTTTGGCTATGTAGGGATGGTATTAAAATATATCTCAGTCAGTCATTGAGGCTGAAGCGGATACATTCTGATCTGAATATTTTAAAGATTAAAGGAGAAATTATGTAATTACTAATAGATAAGATTGAAGGGATTAACAAAACAAAATGTCAGAGTTCAGATGTTCATCAAGATCCCTTTCTCTCTTTCTCTTTCTCTCTCTTCTCTTATCTTCTCTTTTTGTATGTATATATTATGACTGGACCTCATGATTTAGGCATCACAGATTATGCTGGGCATGGAGGCACACACCTTTAATCTCAGCACTCAGGAGGCAGAGGCAAGCAGATCTCTGTGAGTTGAAGGCCAGGCTGGTCTACATAGTGAGTTCCAGGCCAGCTGGAGCTACAGAAAGACTCTGTCTTTAAAAAAAAAAAAAGGAAAGAAAACGAAAAAGAATCACAGATTAGAAATACTATTAAAATGTATTATCAACCATAATGACTTCTTGACAAATTTCTCAGTGTTATAGATAAATAACACTGAGTTATTTATCTATATAAAAATCTAGATAAATAACTCAGTTCTTGCCCACCCAGTAATGGTACAGCTTTTCCCAACTTTTACTCCACAGTAGCATAACAGTCATGATGGTGAAATATCGAAGCTTTCTATCAACTCCAACACTAAGGAGTTGTTGATTAAATCTAGCTATCTTTAAGCTACTATTGCCCTGTTCTTATCAGAAATGGTTAATCGAAATGAGATTCATGGACAGACTTATCCATTCTTGACAGATGGCAATGTCAAAGTCTCTGTCTCTTTCATCTTCTGTCCTGTCCTCTCAACCAGCAAAACATTCTTACAAACTACATTTTCAGAAGAGTGGGCTCCTTCAGATCTGATAAGAAGAGCTTCATACAGGTGATGATTTTACTTAAGATACTACTGAAGTTGTTTAACACAGTGCACAGCTAGTTCTGTGGGGAAGAAAGTCTCTTATTAACACAGTGGTGGTTTGCTGGGAAGAAGCACTCATTTATCTCAGTCATTTTGAACTGTGCACTCTGTGTGTGTGTGTACATTTCCCCACTTTATCAATACTATAAAACTGAGAATCAAATTGTGCTCCACCTCAAGAAGAGTTTAGAATATGACACTGTTCTGTTGGTATAGAAAATCTCATTCTGGGTTTCCCTTTAGTTATCTATTCTTATTTTCTTTTTGCTTCTGTTTTCTCTAAATGTTTTCATTTTATAATTTAGGTGTTCAGTATTGAAACTGTGAATGAAAGAAACAGGTCTCACTTCAAAGAAACAAGAGTTTGTTCTGGGGCCAAATATGAGTGACCATGGCCTTAGAACACAGGTTCAGTTTTCTCTAAACACTATGTCCAAACATGGTAAAAGTCCCATGAAGTTTTGTAGTAACATAACAAAGGGAATCATAAATCAATGCACATTTCAAATACATTGGTGGGAATATTAGGTGGGTGGGTTATGTCTTTTCCTTTTGGTTGGTGGAAGCTATAGGTCTGCTGGAACATTTCAAAGGATTTAGCTAATGTTACAAAAGTCTTAGGTCACATACAGAGAAAACTAATAAATGGCTATCCAGAGAGCTAAACAAGGACCAAGCTAAACTGGACCTGGACTTGACTTGCAACATCCCAACCTCCCTACATCATTGAACTTCTAATTGGTTAATCAGCCTTTCTAGTCACAGCTTTTTTCCAGGGATCCTAGTTCAAGGATCTTTATAAGTTAGAATCAATGTTTTTCTTTCTTTCTTTCTTTCTTTCTTTCTTTCTTTCTTTTTTGTTTTTATTTATTTTTTTTTGGTATTTTTGAGACAAGGTCTCCCTTTAGTCCCAGCTGGCCTGGAGCTCACTCTGTAGACCAGGCTGACCTTGAACTCACAGAGATCTGCCTGCCTCTGACTCCCAAGTGCTAGGATTAAAGGCATGCACCACCAGGCCTGGCTTTGTTGTTTTTAAGAAAAGAAACTGGACAGGTGCATTAAAAATATTCTTAATTCTATGAGCAAGGTTTTTTATCCTAAAGTGAACCATATTAGATTGGCTAGAAAAGCAACCCAAATCAGTATTTGGGAAGGAAGGGTGGAGTTAATGAATTCTGCGAATGTGAGCAAACAGCACAATCCTCACATGAAAGGATGGGTTCTTTACTTGGGGTCCCACTGTTGACATTTTCAGTTAGTAATCAAGTTTTCTTTGTGAAAAACTTGGGGAGAACTCTTACAGTAGGTCTGTGCAGAGATAGCATAACCTTTCATAGACAAAAGTAATGACCAGAACCACATTTGATACATTTAGGAGCTTATCCACAATTACTGAAATGGCTGTTAATAAACAATTTAAATATAAATTTGCTTCATAATTGCTTAAGTAACATCCAGATTTCTTTACATATGTAATTTTATACTTTTATGAGCACCACACAATAAAATTCATGATATACCCTGTTATCAAGGACAAAAGTCACTCAAAACATATATTGTTCATCTTCAGATGTTCTGTATTGATAGCTTTATGCCTTTAATTATAGCCTTTTCATGACTGCAGATATAGTGAAAAAGTATACATAATGTGTGGCTACCTATATCTTTATTAAGTAACTTTATTCTTTATGTATCTCATGTCTTATAAATCTTACATTATCCAATCACATAATTAAAATGTAACTTCAATAAAAGCAAAATGTCTTACTATTTTAGTTCAACCTGTCAAGTCTTTCAATGTTTCTGAAAAATAGTAAATGAAGCATTCTTTGGTTGAGTTTTTTAAATGAGTCCACTTTGAGTGATCTATGTAAAGTATACAACTTATCAACTTGTTAAAATAATATAGTCCTTTTTGTCCCATTATATTCCAAATTTTTTAAATACTAAAAGGCAAAATATAGCATTTTCTAATGTTTTCAAGATGAAATCCTCTGCCATTTCCCCCATTGGATCACGTTTTCTGCATTTGGGTGATAAATGAGTAGTCACCCTTGATGAATGGCTGGGATTGGGGGAAGCTGATGCAGAAGCCTGTCAATGCAAAATGTTTTCCATGTGAGAAGATAGTGGAACTGGAGGTAATAGGCACAGATGTTATGGGAATTTTGCCTGGTGAGCCTAGTGCAAAATTCTGTTCCATTTAATATTATATCAGTGAACTGTCATTTGTGAGAACATCAAAAGGAGTTGCAAATGGTTTGCCCTTTTCCTATTAAAGATTCCTGCAAGGGCATTTCTATAATTCATTTCCAAAGCAGAATGAAATCAACTTGGGATTTTCCTACCAAATACTGAATCACAGAATATCTTTTAATTGAATTATAATTTCCAAAGAACCGTGTGCTTAATATTTTAATACCCTTGAACTATAGGCTCCTTGGGAAATTGTCAAATTTTGCCTCTAAAGACACCTTGAGAAGAGACCCTGCACTGCATTCCATGTGAAAGTGTGCCTAACATGCCCCATCTACAGAGGTTAGGGGCACAAAATATAACACAAGTCAAGAAATTAAATACCAACAACTTCCTACTTTCCCCTATTTTTCTCTGCTCCTCTATGAGACCATATATATTATTTTCTGGGGACATAGATATTTTTTAATTCAGAAGAGACTTCACACATCTGCAAGACTGACATATGAAATAAAGGAAAAAGACATTTTATTCTGCTGACTGAACTTTTGTTCTAAATTTTGATAAGTTGCTACTTGTTGCCTTATGAAGACCTATTAAAAAGATGAAGACTAAAGAAAGACTCTTGCCAGCCAGGAAAGCCAAGTTTCTTTGGGTTCCCCAAAGAGAAAACCCCATTTTCAAAGAAAATGACCTTTCAGAAAAGAGTTTGACATTTCTAAGTTCCTGTTCTAAGAATGCCATTTGTATCAGATTTTCATTTAAATTTAGATGTACTAAGGGAAGGGGCACAGGCTGGTGTGACAGAGTTTCCTTTCTTGAGTGGATGCCTTCTTATTCTTTCTTTGAGCAGAGCATATTGATCACAATGCATTCCTCTCTCACAGAGCATTTCTGTTCCTACTCAAGTTAGAGTAACAAAGAGAAGAGTCCATGGTACTCGACAAAGGGAAAAGGTACATGGAGAGTGGATGTGGGTACCCAGGTCCTACCTAGTAACATCTCCAATAATAATCAATGCTTTCCCCTAATAAACATCAATATGAGAAATTCTGAGATACTATTTAAGTTGGAAACAAAATTAAAACCTAAAAAATAACATTCCATAATTTAAAGTGGAAATATTTCATCAAAATAATTGCTCAAATTGTCAGAAGAAACAAAGATGTTGTACTTGATTTTTTGTTAACATTTTACGATTTTACTTATTAAAATGAAGAAAAAAATTATCAAAGTTCTTCAACACACTGTTGGAAGCCTCTTCTCTTCATTCATCTTCAAAAACATTAAAAGTAAAATTGGATCCAGAATGGGCTCATGCCTAACAGAGAACTTATTGAAGCTGAGCTGCCATTCTAAAATTTGTTTAAATTACAAAATAACCAAATACCGTGTTAGCTATCTGCCCAAACGCTCTTTGTTCTCTTCTGTGCCACTAGCAAGTCCTGCATTATTTACTGAAAAAGAATCTGCTCACAGACCTTGCCAATTAACTTGTACTAATTGAAGGAAATCAGAAAAGTTGGGGAGTGATATTTCATCCATAATTTCTATGCATATCATAGTAAAAAGAGACCTGTAAAACCTTATCAGGTAACAGAAGATCAGAGATCCATTTACAATATTGCATGACTGACCCTGCATAAGTATGGGAAGTGGAACGAGCTTATTTACTGGTGCATCTCAGAATGTGACATGCTAACCCTAACTGTCTCTGATGCTACTGTAATTGTAAATATAATAATAAATCAGAATTACTTTGAAAATTGTACAGTAATTATAAGGAGTTGGCAATTTTATCTCAAGGCCAATGTTGTCAATCAAGCATGATTAGTTTATAGAATCATTAAGTAGAGTCAAATTTCAAATAGTCAAAGACCTATTAATCATCTCCTGCTTTCTTTTCTATATGGACTATGCCATGGACAAAATACTTCATTAATTTTACTCTCAAATCCACAAAAAGCATAAATGAGATTCAAACAAATATAAATGTAAATACAAGATAAATTCTTTAAATTGTGTATAAATAATTGTGCTACATAGGTTTAGTAGATGTCACCTTGACACACCGGGAAGAGGGAACTTCAACTGGGGAATTATCTCGAACGGGTTGGGCTCGTGGGCATTTTATTAGGTGCTAAGCATTGTGGATGGGCCCAGGCCACAGTGAAGGGTGCCACCCTTGGGCAGGTGGTCCTGTGTTGTATAAGAAAGCAGACCGGCCAGGCATGATGGTGCATGCCTTTAATCCCAGCACTCAGGAGGCAGAGGCAGGCAGATCTCTGTGATTTCAAAGCCAGACTGGTCTACAGAGCCAGTTCCAGGCTAGATGGGGCTATAGGGAGACCTTGTCGCAAACAAGAATGCAGACTGACTGGCTAGAGGAACAAGGCAATAAGCAACAGTCCTCCACGGTGTGTGCTTCAGATGTCTGCCCTGAGCTCCCACCCTACCTTACTTCCTAACTATTCCTCCCCAAGTTTGTTTTGGTCATTGTTTTAATCACAGCAATTGAAAGCTAAGACAGTAATTTTATATTCACTGTATAGAAACGCTCTGATTTCTCTATTTTTGTTAATTACTGAAAACAAAAATAAAAATGGCAGTGTTCATCTTCAAAATGCAGAGATTACTTAGGTCAACATTTTCATTACTTATGTACAATGCTCTAATATTATGCCCTTCATACAAATACAAAATGAGCAAATGACAAAGAATTTATGTATTTATTGTGCAACTGTATGTGTATGTGTGTGTGTGTGTGTGTGTGTATGCACTTGCACATGTGTATGTGTACACAGTGAATTTGGAGGCCAAAAGTTGACAGTGGGTATCTTGATTAATGGTTCCCCTTATTTTTGAGATAGAATCACTCACTGAGCATGGAACTCACTGATTTGTTAATTTTGCTGGCCAGTCATCTCCAGGAACTTATTTGCATCTGCCTCCCCAATACTGGGATTACAGATATGTGCCACTGGGTATGGCTTACATGTGGGTGCTGGAGATTGAATTCAGGTCTTCATACCTGTAGACCAAGCAATTTACTGACTGAAACATGGATCTCTCTAAGACACTATTTAATTGATTAATTAATGAGAACATGTTAGAATTAATTAATTAAAATTAATGAGATAAATGTTAGAAGCAGTTTAAACAGAATTAGAACACACAGGCATAATAACTAGAAATGCTAGTATATATTTACTAGTAAACATAAAGGAGTTCAGTATCCCATAGGATAATATAAAACTCAGAGTCACATTTTGTAAGAATATAGATCATCCTGGCCAAGAAGAAATTAGATTGCACTGTTTCCTTAATACTTTGCACCTAACAGAGCCTTGCTAATCAGAATGATAATCCTAAATTCAGATCTCTTTAAAATCAATTCACTACTCACAATATGCATTTCTGCTAAATGCATATTGTGAGTAGTGAATTGATGACTAAAGGATCCCTAACATGACTAAAGGATCCAGACTAAGAAGTAACTCAAAACTAATGTCCTTCAAACACACAATGGGATCCCAAATTAAATTTTCCCATCATTGGTGGTTTACATATTTAACTCTGTTTATAAATTGGCCCTATGTTGAAATGTAATTTGGGCTTGGTTCTAAGTCCAACTTTATTTAGATCTCCCTTTCCATGGAATAACTTTGAGTTACATTTATACAAGTCAGTTTTAATTTTATTGATGATTCTGGTTATGTAAAACAGAATATTTTATTGATTATCTTTCTTTTCTGCAGTAAAGCAAGCTGCATGCACAGTAGTGCTGACTTACTGCTGAACTCCAATGAGTTTGCTGAGGATGAGGGCTCTGCCAGCCACTGCTAACATAGTACTACAGCAAAATTGAAGTCTAAATAGCCACACACACAAACACACACATACACACACACACACAGAGTGACACACAGTGTAACTTGATATTCTCATTCAAATACTATTGAATATTTTCACCCACTTTGTTATGGTATATGTCTTTCATGAACTGATAAGGTTAAAGCTAGAAATAATGAGTGAATTGTATTGTTTTTCTAATGAACACAGGGACCAGCTTTGATACTCAGCAAGTAAAATCAAATATTTTTTTCCAATTACCTTACTATGTTTAAAAGATTCATAACAAATCACATGTTAACTATATAATCCTCAAAGAGACCAAACATTGTACAACAAGAGAAAAATGAAAAGCGATTATTTTATAAGTAGTCCAAGTTTTTCCTTTCTCAAAATTTAGCTTTAAAAAGGAATAATTAGGGGGAAATAAGAATTTCCTTATGACACCAATGAATACACTAGTCTTTGGATATTAATACCTCATAACTTTTCATGAAATATGTGGTAGTTGAGATTTTTGTGTAAATTTTTATTGAATTTTTGTGTATTTCATGTAGAACATATTTTAAACCAGTTATTAAACATAAGCAATGAATATAAGCAATATCCACATAAATCCAATTAGCAAGCAACCCAATTGTTGTACAACCCAGGGTCTCCAAGTCCATTTGGAAAGATTTGCATACACAAGCATGCTGATCAAATAAAACCCCAGTGTGTCTTTGCTGTGATATCACAATTTACCTCCTTCTTTGACCCTTACAAACTGATAAGCCAACCTCTTCTATGAGAGTCCCTGGGCCTTGGAGTGGAGGGTGACAGAGTGGGAGAGATAAGAATATCAATTTGTTTCCCTGAGGTGACACATCAAACTCTTGGGTCTGTCCAAGTTCTGTTTTCAATGGACTGGTGACTCATTTAAGGGTCTCCTTTTATTTCTACTTATAAAACACAAATAGAAACAAATATTAACCATTATAATGAGTTACACTATTGGCTCAAACACACACACACTGAATGGTATCTTGGTCAGGGCATTATAACTCTTTAACAAAAGACTGGCAATAGCTTGCTAACATGGCCTATAAAGTCTCCTGCCACTAGGGGGCACCAAGCTTGCAGTATCAGTTGTGTGTCCTACCCCCACCAGGGAACGAGCTATAGATCCAATTGGAATTTTTCTGGGTGAACATGTACGAGGCTGCCACTCTTATACTACATCTACTTTGTTATGTAAGAGTGCAGCACATGAGGTCTATAGTAGAACTTCAGAGGCCATTTCTTTCCAGAGGTTTGCATAGTGCTCTCTGGAACCATGAAGGCTCATTGTCAGTTTGCGTTGTAAATTCTCTGCATAATTTTTCTTTCTCATGTTCACATCATGCCAAATCTTCATCAAGTCCACTTCTTTATACACCCAAAGTTATAGCCAAATGGCCTTTGTTTCAGGGGCTTTTAGAGCCTCACTGAGCAACAGCTCCTGATAGGGCAGCCCACAGCTAGTACTGAAGCCTTTACCTACCAATACATTTTATTTAAACATGAGGCAAAATTTAGATGTAGGGCACTAGTCCAAAGGGATGGGAACGAATAGCCACGTCATCTCCCCTATAAGTAGGTCCTGATCCATTCCTTGAACACTTCTTGTTGGAACCCAGATGAGGGCTCCATCTGTGGGGAAGACACAGCAAACCGTTTCCTCATGTTAACAGTGGATTTGGGTTTGCTCATTCTCTCAACGTTGTACAAATTATGTCTTATGGCCTGACAGAGGGCTCCAATGTTTATGGACTGGGATTATCTTTTCTTATTTCAAAATTGACAAAAGTTTCAGAGTAGTGAATACTTTTTAAATTGCACCTTGGAGGGAGGCAGTGTATTCCTCCCCTCTCTTGTTTCCCAGACCTCCATGTCCTGTTAAGATATTTTTTAATGCATAAAGACAACACTACCTTCTGTGAGCTTCTCAGACTTTGAAGAAAAATTTGTTCAATATGTTATATTTACAGACTAAAAGGCAGCCTAATAATCTAGAGACATGAAGATATTTGCTTGAGTAACTCTGTTTTACCAAGAGTCTATATTTTTTAAGGCCCCCCATGCTTTTAGCATCATTGAATTTTGCCCATCAGAGACCCAAAGGTACACATAAAACACAATTTTTTTTATTTTCTATAGGTAAATCTATTTCTTTTATTTAAAAAATTTTAACTTGATTTTTTGTGTGTTTTATACAGAACGTTTCAATCAGTCTTATACTTAATCACCTTTATATGTCCTTCAACATTGGTACCTTCTCACGGTACCCCTTTCCCCCAGAATTCATATACTCTGTAATTTTTGTTAAGGCCTATTATGTCCTTAGTGTCCCCAGACTTTCCTCACTGTAAGTTCATTCACTGAAGTCTAGTCGGCCTCACTTTAAGAAAATCAGCTCTACTGCCCATTTCCTCAATTCCATGGAGGGTTTTGTCTACATGAGTTTGCATGGGTATTGTTTATGCTGAAAACATTGTTGTAGGTTCACTATGAGCAGGATTCCTGGAGCTGGTAGGACTTTAATTCCACATGGTCATACTCCTCCTTCCAGGTTCTTACAATCTTTCTGCCCTCTCTTCCACAATGGTATCTGAGCCTCTGCAGACTCCTAATCTCCAAACTTTTCAATTTGTGACCATTTGTGTTCCTGGCCCTCTGTTGCATGAGGGAGCTTCATTAATGAGAGTTGAGAGATACATTAGTGACTTCTTTACCTATTTTTATATGTTTTATGTTCTGGGCCTTAAGTGTAGTGGCTATATTGTAGATGTGTCACTTAGGCTTGGGCAATTCATAGACAATGACTCTGTGTGATCAGGTGTGGTACACTGTAATAGCCACTATATCATTCAAAAGAAGTTTCTGTGATGAGTGATGACTGGGATACTTGTCTGTAAATATAATGATGCATATTTTTTCACTTATTAAAAATTACATTTATCTAGGGATGTGCCAGTCTTAGGGTATTCTGTAAGATCTATGACCTCTCCAGCCATCTGTATTTGGCTATTATTACAGTACCACATTTGTGTTTCCTTCCATTGAGTGGGCTTTAAATCCAGTTAGGCAGTTGTTGTTTGCTCCCAAGGTAAAGTGCACTGTTGCAGCAATGTCTTATGCTGTGTCAGTCATTGGTATGATTACTCGGTCTTTTTATTTTCTTACTTTTGAAGGTTTTTTAATTTTATTTATTTATTTTTGTATGTGTATGAATGTACTGTCTGCAGGTAGGTTTATGCACAAGTGGTATGCAATTACTCAGTCTTAAAGCTGTTGTTGAACCTCAATTGATATTCTCCCTTAGGAGTGTGCATAGTGGTCTCTAAAAATATGAGAGCTACCCTTCAAGGGAAGTGTCTTCCAAGTCAATTCCAGCTCCATTGCTTCAAATCCTGTGTCTGAAATATATCCTTTCCTAAGTAAAAGTGTCTTATGTTCAAGTTCTGGAAGGCAATCATGATCTTTGACAATAGCCTGTCTAAATTTGGGAGTCTCTTAGACTACCCTGACCAACAACTCAAATGAAGGTTTCTGTCTGGCACTGTTTCTTGTCACATGAACTCATATAGAAATAGTGTATGTATAATTTTTCATTAGGTTGTTAGACTAATATGATTCCCTCTATCTTTTTTTAAGATTATCTAGGCATTATGTATCTCTCCCTGCCTACCCCTCCCACCAAGCCTTCCCCATTTAATGTGTTCACATTTTCCCCATTTCTCCCTCGATAATATTACCCTCATATTGTCCTACCTCTCTTGAGCTCCTTCTTTCCTTATATCCCCAAATTTCCTCGTATAACCCTCACTCCTTCCTCCCATTTAAATGCCCCATTTTTATCCATCCCTTAGCAACACCTATATCCTACTATTCTTCTCTCTTGGCTTCTTCTTTCCCTTTACCTCCCTGGTTCCTTTCCATTTCTGTGTTCCCTGCAGTTATATCAGGACACATACTCATATATAACGATTTGGGGCTCAGAATCATAAATAAGGGAGAATATATGTTGGTTTTTTTTTTCTTAGTCTGTTCTTCACAGTTTCAAGTTCCATCAATTTACCTGCAAATTTCACGATTTCATCTTTCTTTACTGCTGACTATAGCTCTGTTGTGAAAGTGTACCACATTTTCCTTATCCACTCATCAGTTGAGGGACACTTAGGTTGCTTCAATCTCTTAGCTATTGTGAAAAGAGCAGCAACAAACATGGATATGCAAGTGTCTCTGCAACAGGATAAGTCCTTAGGGTATATGCAAAGGGATGGAATAACCAGGTCAAATCATAGGTTCATTTTTAGTTTAGTTTAGTTTTGTTTGGTTTGGTTTTAGATTTTTCCACACTGCTTTCCATAGACGTTACATGAGCTTGCAATGCCATGTTATCTTGATCTTAGCCAGGCTGAATGGGGTTTTAATTTGCATTTCCCTAATTAGTAACAATGTTAAATACTTTTTAAGACATTTCTTAGTGGTAGGAATGAAACTTTGCCTGGCTCAAGGCAAGAACCTGTAAGACCTGTTCTGCAAAACCTCCAAGAGTTATTTGATATCTCTGTGGGCATTCAGTTGTCTCTGTGAGTTATCAATAGCTCTGTAAGGTCTAGGATATTGCAGTGTTTTATTGCCTTGATTATCTCTGGAAAGTTCCAGAACCAGATGGCCCCTTCCCTTGAAGTATTGAGTAGAATGTTGCACCTCTAGTTCACCAGTTGCACAAATAGGAGCTCTGTAGCACCCCCCCAGTAAGAGCCAAGGTGGCTTGCCCCTCCCTTCTGTCTGTCCCCCACTTCCTTGCCCAGAGCACAGTAACCTTTGGTATATAAGCTCACTGTTGGCATGAATAAAAGAGAGATAGTTTTATCTTCCGGACTTTCTCTGAGTCAGTGTCTGTCTTTCTTTGTCTTTCTATTCCATCCGTTTACTTTCTTCCAGAACCCTCCACCCACCTTACCAGAGCTAAGCCTAGAGACTGCTGGCTTGCAGGTAGGAGACAGCCTTGATACCCGCAGTCCTGTGGGACTGCCAGGTCTGGTTCCAGGAGGGAAGAATATCATGTGGTTTGCGGCCACACATGACTAAAGGACCATCAGATGATTAGGAAGCTCCCACATCTTTATTTCTTCTTTCGAGAACACTCTGTTCAAAGCGTTAGCACATCTTTTAAATGGGTCATTTGTTTTCTTGATTCATTTTTTTATTTCATATATATATATATATATATATATATTCTGAATGTTAAACCTCTGACATATGTGTCACTGGAGAAGATTATCTCCCACTTCATGGGTTTTTCTCTTCACTTCTTTGGTTATTTCTTTTGATGTACAGTGGCTTTTTAGTTTAATGAGGCCTCACTTGATTATTGACATTAATTCTTGAACAACTGATGTCCAATTTACAAAGTACTTTCCTACACCTATAACTTACAAGTTACTGCCAATGATTCCTTCTAATAATTTCAGAGTTTCAGGTTTCACATTGAGATCTTTGATGTCTGGATTTGACTTTTGAGCAATGGAAAGATAAGGGTGAAGTTTCATTTGACTACAGGTGGAGACTCAATTTGCCAGCACCATTTGTTGAAGATTCTGTCTTTCTTCCAGTGAGTGTTCTTGGCACTCTGCCATCACTTACTTGAAATTTTCTGTGTCCCTGGGTATCTTGCTCCTCATCTCAGGAATCAAGTACCCAAACCATGCCCTGCAGTTTGTCAGAGATGCGCTGGCTGTGTTGAGAGAAAGAAGGCAGTATAATTAATAGTGATGAATTATTTATCATAGTACTGACCCAGGCTCCCAGATTCAGATGGCACTGAATCAGACACAGTCTCCACTCTGCCTAGAGGACTGACTTGTGAGATATGTAACACAAACATGTCGGATTTGCCATGCAGGAAGTTGTGGTTTTTCAGAAATTCTTTAGTATAAATTTCCTTTTTTTTTTTAAATTTTTTTTATTAATTTTATTATTTCTGTATGTGTATGAATGTACTGTCTGCATGCAAGTCTGTGCACCCGTGTCGAGCAATGCCGCGGAGGTCAGAAGATGGTCTTGGATTCCCCTGGAACTGTAGTTCTCCTGGAATTGGAGTTTCAGACAGTTCTCGGCCGCCATGTGGGTGCTGGGGATCGAACCTGGGTCCTCTGTAAGAGCGGTCGGCGCTCTTAACCGCTAGGCCATCTCTCCAGCCCCAGTATAAATTTCCTTTTTTAAGAGTTTCTGAGATTATAGTCTATACTGGTAACAAAGTGATTAGTGAAAGACCACCAGAGATTGGGGTGGCTCTCACTCAAATCTCGGGATGGAACGACACCCAAAAAATCATCAAGAAACCGTTCTTTCTGCAATTACATGAGGTTTATTCGGGAAAACCAGTGCACTGGGGCCAAACTCGTAACCCACACAGGATCAGAATAGATCAACCCCCAGGGACTGGGATAGGGAACCTTTAAAAGCATAGATCCCAAGGTATGGGGAAATGGGGGAAGGGTTGTATAATAGTAAAAAAATCTTATCTCAGCACGCAGGCCAGTGACACACAGGCGGGTGTAACGTAGTAAAACATTCCTCAAGAATCAGTTAAGCAAATATTTCCAAGAACGCAGCAGTCTTTGTGGTTAGCTAGTTCCTGGATTAGTGAGCAGGCAGTAGGGGGAAGGGGAGGCCTCCTAAGATGGCGGTACCATGGTTCCTAAAGACAGATTTTAAGGGTGCATAAAACCTTGGAGCAGGGGTCCTTCATTCCCCACTCTCTCTAGGACATAGTTCTAATCATAGAACTAGAGCTCGGAGTACCTCTTTAATTTTTTTTTCAGGCCCTTTTTGCTCTATGCGCTGATATTGTTGGCAAAGCATTAAAATCTGCACAGCACGTACTCTCTGGCGAACAAAAGCAATTAGCCTATTGATTATGCAAGGCCCTATGGTGAGCAAAAGTAATAGAATCATCAAGGGCCTCATCAGGGCGGAAAATAGGGAAGTCATCCAAGGGGACTTGGAGAACCACCCTTTATACCAACTCTGGTTATTTTTTTTTGATGCTTATCAAGCCTTTCTCTGAGTTTCTTTATAGAATCTCTAATAGCCCCTGAGTGATCAACATAAAAACAGCATTCTTTTTCCTCAGGGGGGCCATATACGGGGCCATTCCTTGTCCTGAGTACCATGATTTTAATGGATTTTACTGACTGGTTAATAAATCTGACAAGTGAGTTAAGGATGCATGGTCCACAAGTCAGAGCAACCAGAAGGATAAGTTTACTGGCAGATCTAGGAAGTCTTCAGCTCTCAGCTGAGGAAGAAACTGGCTCTTTTCAGGGGTCTTGACCCTAAACTGCCTAGCCAATTTTTACCTCCTCCTCTTATCACATTACCCTCTGAGGAGGTTATCCCAATTGCCAGGAGGAATTGGGGCACTGACCGCTCTGAATTCTTCCATGCTGAAAAGGGGCATAGGAGGTGGCAACTGGGGTACTCCTGCTCAGTGGATCTATCTGAAAGACCCCAAAAGGATAGAGAACAAAATCCTTAGCCAGTGCCTGTGAAGATAGTAGCTAGGTACATTTTTAGCCACGGAACCAGGAAAGGAACAGGGTGAATTAAATGCCCAACTTAAAAGTCCTTTAGAATTTCTCAATGAGGGGTTCCAAAGCATCCATTGAGCTTCTCCTTTTGTTCATTTGGCTATGGTGTTGTCTGGACTCAGGATCTGCTTTCCAGCAAGTTTCAAGAATCTTGGTGTGAATTTCCCTTAGGTGGTTGCTTAAAGAGAGAGAGGAAACTTTATTATTTGATAACAACAGATCTCATATGACTTTAAATGACTTAAAATCTAGTGTTTGGAGGCACAGTCTTTCAGACTTTAAAGGAAATATAATGATTACTTATATTTTGGTTATATTCTTCCTCTTGGGTGTCTAAATCCATACAGTTAGCCCAGATTAACCATCTTTTGTTTTCTCAAGGTCTATTGAGGATCTGTTCTTCAGGGACCACTCGGGCCTTTGTGTGGGAGAGGCCTCTGGCTCCTCTTGGTTTTTCAATCACCAGTTCCATCCACACGAGGACAAAGTCAGGTCTTGCTAGACCAGGCTTTCCTTTTTACAGACTGGACACTGGCTAGAGTCCCGTTAGTGGGTCTCCAAGACCTCCCTGCCTAGGAGTACTGGTGACTCACAATTGCAGGACATTTCAAGAGATGCTCCCAGACATAGTTCCTAGGATTGGTTGACCTCAGAGGGCAAGGAGCAAAGATGTTCCTTAGGTCCCTCAGCTGAATTGGTATGGGCATTTAAGTATGGTAGTTATCCACCCAGAAAGGCTAAGTTCCACCAGGATAATGCCTTTAATTACTGTATAGTATTTTAGATAAGGCTTAGACAAAAGTTCAAGCAGCCTTGTATAATACTGACTGGAGGAGGGGCTTAACACCATACATTAAGCAGGCATAACCTGCAAGATCGAATTAAACAATTTTATTTTAAATGTAAAACTGTTCACTACAGTTACTACAAATGGGGACAATCCTTTCTTTCTCAGACCCTTTATCCTGATTTACAGTTTTCCAAAGAAAGACAGGAGTTGTAACACATACCAGAAGACAGGAAATAAACTGGTAAGGATTACCAAGCCCATCCAGACTGTCTTCTGGACTGCATTCAGCTGGTTCAGGAAGAAAGAATCTAGCCTTTTAAGCCAAATTATCTGGTTAGGTTAAAAGAAATATCAAATAGCAAATCTTGCAAGAAACATAAAGTACATTTTTCAGTAGCCATAGGTAACCCAACATTTACCTGTGCCCATTTAATCTAAACCTGTAACAGGGAGTCAGGTTCAAGCTAGGAGAGGACTGAAAATTAACAACTCTGTTTATTCACAATCCTACTCAGGCCACTAGTATACCAGCTTGAGTATTTACATATACCAATTTAACTTAATACAGGTATATTATCATTTTTACTAAACCTTGAGGTGCCATGTGATATGCATGTAAAGGTTGGACAAAAACTGAACACTCTTAAACAAACCTTGACTACATATACATTTTGATTTTTAAACTAGTTGATTGAACCTTACAAATTTTAGCTTATTTGTATATTGTCCTTTTTACCTGTCACAACAAACCTCCTCAGACTTTTATCACTCGCATACTTTTTTATCATCTTTACATAAATCTTTACTAAAAATATCTTTTTAACATATTTTTCTTTTTATATCTTTTTAACCCTTAATTGGGCAGATTTACTAAGTAATTAATACTTATTTCCATGTAACAAGATGGGACAGTTATTTCAAATACAATAGTTTGAAAAATCAAAGAAATGCTCAAAAAAATTGAGCTTTTAGTTTTAAACATCTCAGGACTGAACACTCTCTATATCCACTCAGGCATCCATGCCACTTATTTTATGGCAGGAATGCAAATGGTCAATGACAAACAACTTCACACAGCAACTTTTTTAAACTTTCCTTCTAGGCGAAAGACTATGTCTATGAGGATTCACGTAGCCCTGTCAGGCTTTCAGCAGCAGATTATGAAGGGCCTAAAGTCTGTCCTTCCTTCCCAGATACAATTATCAAGTAAATCATTAGCATTAGATGCAAACCTGTTAATTTAAACAGCTCCATGAAACAAATATGTTTAACTAGTTTCAAACCCAAAACTTTAGCACCTTGGTGAAAACTCTAAATTAGAAATGAAAACCTAAATCAGAGTAAAATATGACTCAAGTTTGTAACAGTATTCAGAAATTCCACAGTAATGATCTCTGCACCTAAAGACCTTGGCTGTGCTAGGATTAAAGGTGTGTGCCACCACGCCCAGCTAGGAGACTAAAAATACGAATTACAGTTTTCATGAATTTGATTCACCCAGTTCTTTGAGACCAACCCTTCCTCAACACAAACACACAGTCTGCCAGTCTGATCAGCAAGGAGGGTACAGACCCAGAGAGGTCCCTTTTCGTACCACGAGGAGGAAGGGAGGGAGGAGAAACAGGCTCAAAAATTCTTGCAGAAACATAACAGAGCCCCAAAAAGCTGCTTCAGACTGCTCTCCCTTGCTCCTTGGAGGCAAGAGCCTGTAATGCACCCCTGGAAGCCAAGCAACTCCCCACTGATCCAGATGCCAGACTCCAAAATCAGTCTCTAGCAAAGATGGAAAGGTTTCCACGTGTGCCCTCCAGAGTGCTCAGGAATTCCCCAAGCTCTAAAGACCTCCTCCCAAGGCAGCCTGCTGATGCAAATTTTACTAGCCTGTAAGAAGCAGATTATCTCTGGTCCTTTGCGATAGCAACTGGGTAGATTTTTGTAAATACATGTTTTATCCAAGGTGCTGCTCATGAAGCAGCCTGCTTCTCACAGCTACTGACGGGTACCCTACTGGGTCATTAAAGACAAAGGAGGTCACCTTCCCAGATGAGCCTGCTGGAGTCCTGATCCAGAGTCTACTGTGGGGCTCTAAGTGGGTGTGAACATTAAAGTGACCCACCTCTGAGCAGTGGTCACCAGAGCAGTCAGGGTTCAAATGTGACTTGAGTCTGAAGCAAGTACAGGTAGTGAGAGATGAGAAATGGCCCTCCTATGACCAAACTCCAGCCCTGTCTGATGCATCACAAAAATCTCTAACCTGCCTTTTTTCTCATCAGAGACTCAGAATAGGCTTTTCCTTTCTTCCATCAGTAAAAACAGCACAATTTCAGTCCCTTGTTCAGCCTTTCCATAACTTTTCTGCCTGAAAACATCCACAATTCCTCCCAGTGCAGGGACAGTAAGCCCCAGCCACCTCAAACACACACATTCATCTTGCCCACATCCTTCCTACTTGCTCCAATATGCTTGATGCATCATTTTACTCAAAAACAACTCTCACTCACACCTAAGGCCCAGCCCACTGACCAGATGGGATTGGGAGTAAGGCAGGGACCTTAAGCACCAGGGGGTCCCACTCTCTAGCCAGAGTTGTGTATATGGTATACACCCCTGTGGCCAGGAGCTGTGAGTCCCTTGGAGGACCTGCCTAATGCCAAGAACTATTTTAATAGGGACAGCTACCTGTATTTATTTTTTCTAACACCACGTTATTTACTTTAGGTGGAAAATTACCAATAGTCACATACACATGTGTAATTTTTATGTATGTGGGAATTATCAATACTCACACACATGCTTTTTTCTTTTTTTGGCCTTTTGGTCTTTTTTGAGACAGGGTTTACCTTTAGTCTCAGCTGGCCTGGAACTCGCTCTGTAGACCAGGCTGACCTTGAGCTTATAAAAACTGCCTGCATCTGCCTTCCAAGGACTGGGATTAAAGGTGTGTGCCACCACACCCGGTCCCAAGGGGCAACAAAACTGCCCCACCCAAAACAAAGTTCAGTCCAAGAATCCATTTCCAGTTCTGAATCTGGTCCACAAAGGTCTTAAAAAAATAGATAATTCCAAAGCAAGCAAGTTACATTTTGAAAGCAAACACAAACCAAAATGGGACCTTTAAACAGTCAGCTCTGAGGCCGATTCCTATAGACAACTACCACTTGTTATGAAGCATCTGAGAGACTCAGAGAAAATAAATTTAGGTGACTACAGTATCCAAATTTTAGGCCTTTAAATGCATTTTTAAATATCAATTTTTAAACTTTGCACATGCATATCTAGTCTGGCATGCCAAAATGAAATGATTCTGTGCACATAAAGGATTGAAAATTGAAGTGGCCACTTTGTTTGACAGAACCAACATGAGACAAACACAATAACTGAATTACAAACACACACACACACACACACACACACACAAACTTAGATGCATAACAAGCTACATGAATCTTTGACACATGGTTACCATAAACACAAGACATAGATACCTCCTTAATGGCAAAAATAACAGTTAGATTAAGTGTACCTTCAGGGTGCCAGCCTACCCCAAAGGACAGCCACTTGGAGGAGCAATAAGTCTTCCAATGTCCTTTTTTCACCTCCACAGGCAGATTATGGGCTCGTTTTTTAACCTCAGTCCAGTGGTCTAATGTCTGTCCAAGTGGAGTACTGACAGTCTGTCCCATCGTCAAAGTCACACAGAATACGAACAAAGCACTCAAAGATATTATAGAAACAGAAACCAGGACCCATCTTCTGTGAGTCCCCCAACACCAAGAAACAGTTTCAGATGGCCGAGAAGACGTGAAAACTCTCGATGAGAGCCTCAACGTCCGTGGGCTCTGAGCGTCCTCAGGCCTCCCTCAGACCTCCTGGGACGTCTCCCAGGGTGACACAGTCAGTTACCTTCCTGACACATCTGTCGGTAACTCTCCCCCCTCGTCCGGAATGGGGAGTTCATTGCTCTCACGAGCTAGGAACAACTGTAGACCGAAAGCAACAGATTTGGCACCCCTGAGAACCAGACAGACATGGTAGACAAACAGGCAGGGAAAAAGCCTTACCTTCAAGAGGGTTCTAGCGATTTGAGGGGGGTCGTCGATCCCGGACGAGCCCCCAAATGAAAGACTACCAGAGACTGGGGTGGCTCTCACTCAAATCTCGGGATGGAACGACACCCAAAAAGTCAGCCAGAAACCGTTCTTGCTGCAATTACACGAGGTTTATTCGGGAAAAACCAGTGCACTGGGACCAAACTCGTAACCCACGCAGGGGCAGAGGAGATCGACCCCCAGGGACTGGGATAGGGAACCTTTAAAAGCAGAGATCCCAAGGTATGGGGAAATGGGGGAAGGGTTGTGTAATAGTAAAAAAATCTTATCTCGGCACACAGGCCGGCGACACACAGGTGGGTGTAACCTAGTAAAACATTCCTCAAGAATCAGTTAAGCAAATATTTCCAAGAACGCAGCAGTCTTTGTGGTTAGCTAGTTCCTGGATTAGTGAGCAGGCAGTAGGGGGAAGGGGAGGCCTCCTAAGATGGCGGTACTATGGTTCCTAAAGACAGATTTTAAGGGTGCATAAAACCTTGGAGCAGGGGTCCTTCACTAGCAATAGTGTATATTTATGTACAGCATAACACATCCTCTTATCAAACCAACTTCAAATATGGACAACTAAATTGTCAAGCTATTTTGTCTATTGTCAAAATGGTATTTTGTTGAATTTTTTTTTTTTTTTTTTTTCTTCAATTTCGAGACAGGGTCTCCCTTTAGTTCCAGCTGGCCTGGAGCTCACTATGTAGAACAGGCTGGCCTTGAACTCACAGAAAGCCACCTGCCTCTGCCTCCCAAGTGCTGGGATTAAAGGCATGTGCCATGATCCCCAGCTGATTATTATTATTTCTTATTTGAGATAAACTTTATCTGAAATGCAAATTAAATGCAATTTAAGAAACTAAGGTAAATGTCTGTCCTAAACTGGATAAGGATGATATTTTACTTTATTTCCATAGACAATATCTATTCCAATGCTATATGTCAAGAAATATGGAAACCAGACCTCCCAGAGTCCTTGGAAACAACAGGATTTTCCAAGCAACACTTATGTTTCAAAGCACCACCACGGTTTTAAGAAGCTTTAGGTCAAAACTACTGCTGCCCTGTTCAGTCACTCTTGAACAAACAGATCTCCTGGGAATCTTGGGATTTGTGGGAGGGGGTAAGCAAGGATAAAAGCAGTAGCAAAGCAAGCAGCTCTCATCTCTAAACTGGTATATATATATATATATATATATATATATTAGCAGGTATTAGAGAGATTTTAGTGTTTTTACCTAAACTTCCTTCTGGGAGGTGTAAACAATATCTAGCCCACTCCTCTCTTGGTCCCTACAATAAATCGTGCCCCAATTTCCTGAAATTGCATTCTGGGAAACCAGTGAATTTATTGGTCACACTCACAGAGCAATGGGCGAGGAATGATTTACAGAAATGTGGGTACCCCCCTCTTAAGGCCACTCTGGAAAGTATCCATATAGGCATGGATCATGACTCACCTGCAGTTGCACGAAATGTGAGAGACACTCTGCTTCTATAGTTTATAAAGCCTTAGCCCCTTCTCCTCATGTAACGAGGGACAACCACTTGGTTGGAAAACTATGGCTGATACTTCCTGCCCCTCCTTTGTTGTTGCAAGTTAACAGTTAACAACAATGGCTGTGATGACCCTAGGCAAGTGGGTGCAGCCAAGCTTGGGAAGATAGTATTCGTCCAAGGACAATCCTGTGCAATAGTCCTCCAAGTGGAAACTAAGGCTTTATCCTATAGTTGTTTTCTTCAGTTTTCTTGTTCTAAATACATTCTTCATAAAAATTTCAATTGCCCTTGAGTACAGTTAAAGAATTTCTGGTTAAAATTGGCATAGGAAAATATCGCCTTCTAGAAGATTCATCTTCAGGCAGTGGCAAAAACAAACTAGTCATAACACCTAATGCCAAGAATGACTGCAGCATCTGTGCCTTCTTCACGCTTCCTGCATTACTTTTCTCTAGCTTGAAGGGAGACAAATCTCTTGATCATCAAAAATTTGCAGACTGCTGACGGAAGACAGTCCTATTTAAGTGATTTCCTACAAAGTCAGACCTAACTTTGGAGCCCAAAATACTTCAAAGCTGCTGATTTTTTTGTTGCTATTGTTCAAAGGACATAATTTTAGAAATGTAAAAGTCTTTTGACCTCATCTCTGCTTGTTATCTGGGAATTAAACTGATGAAGCCTCTTGAGTCATCTGAGTGAGCCACTGCACCATTCAAGCACCTCTTCTGTTCCATTTGTCAAAAAAGAGCTAAGCTGTCTCTGTGGACACCCCAAGTCCACTGAAGGTCTGCTCTCTCATGGCTCATTTCATTGCCTTACTCCAGCTTGTGAAACATCTAAGCAGTTGGTGAGTGCTGTCTAAGGATTCCTCTACATTATGAATATTTTAATGTACTTAGTGGAATACAACACCTAACCCCATTGTTGACACATTAGTACGCTATAACCTCATCTTTATGAAATACTGAACAGTACATTTTATTTTTTCTCAAGCATACCAGGCACTCTACCATTTAGCTCTGTTTCTAAGTTTCCTAGGTTGTCTTGAAAGTGCCCTAAGATCTAGGCAGGCTTTAAACTTGTGATTTCCCTGCCTTCATTTCCCAAGTAGGCGGTATTACATTCAGGTTGGCTGTCTTCCTGACCTGAAAGACAAATGGAAAGAAAAAATCTCTGATATACTTAAACACATAGTCACTATTCTTTTGGCAATTCTAATTCTGCATCAGTAGACTCCGTTGGTCAAATGATAAAGGAATTTTGGGTTTTAGGGGGAAAAAAATCCCTTAAAGTTTTCTTACAAAAAAGGTAATAAAATTATCCTGATAACAATGACAGGAAGCATTTTTATAATTAGCCCTGCAAAATATTTAAATGCTTTACCATACTGCTAAATGCAAGTGTTTTCCCTTTTCTCTTTTCTAATCTGTACATAATTATATAGAGATATTTCTAAGAGCAAAGTCAATCATATTAAATGACATTATAATCTTTAACAAAACTGGAATTACCAATGAGCAAAGAAAATTACTTCTTGGCTGCCAAAAGGTTGACAAAATGCCTCAAACATTTAAATGGATTTTATTTTTATCTTATGTGTATGAGTGTTTTCTCTACATATATAAATACACCTATGCTGAAAACACCCACCTATGGAGGACAGAAGTTAGCATCAGATCCTCCAGAATTGGAGGTACTGAGAGTTGTTAGCTGCCATGTGGGTGCTGGGAACTGAGCCTGGATCTTTACTTTTAAATTTTTCTTTGAGATGGGGGTCTCCCTGTAGCTGCAGCTGGGCTGGAAACTGCTATGTAGACCAGGCTGTAATCTATCTCAGATATTTGTCTGCCTCTGCCACCCAAGTTCTAGACTTAGAGGTGCGTGACCTACTTAGCTGAGCTTTATGTTTTTTCCCTCTGTACAATGCTTTTATTATTTACACACTAAAATATAGCATTGATGCTAAATAGCATGATTATGCACATTATATAAATATGAACTATCTGAACACATCTGCAGATATAACTCTGAACTAAGATACATAAAATTGTCACTAGCAATGCAAGCACATTTCAGAGAAAAGCTGGCACAGCAAAGAGATCATTCACCTCCCTGTTGGCTTCTGGAAACCACTTGGCTCAAAAGAATGTGAAACAATGCAGTGGCAGTTCATTCTCAGAGCCATACACCCTTGCAGTCCATGCCATCCAATGTGGCTGGAATGAAAAATGTCCCCCATAGGCACAGGTATTGCTTGGCCTCCATTTCCTGGGGCTGTTTAAGGGCTGTTATGGAACCTCTAAGAGGTACAGCCTTACTGGAGAACATATATTTCTGAGGGTGGGTTTTAAAGGTTTATAGCTGCCCCCTACTTCCTGTTTCTTGCCTCTCTTATTCCTGTTTGTAGATCAAAATGTGCTCAGCTAGCCTCCATGTCATGCTATGACAGATTTTGTCCTTCTGGAGCTGTAATACAAAGTAAACTTTTCTTTAGTTGTTTTTAGTCATGATATTTTATCACAGCAACAGAAACAAAAGTAACTAATAAAACCATCCAACTCTCATACAGGTTCATAAATAGGACTCCAAGGCCTAGGCTACAGCATTTGGGGTTTAAATCTAGAAGTACCATCCAGGAAGCTTCTAGTATTACTAGAAGTGAAACTAAGGCCTAGAACAGGGCTTCTTTCTTTCTTTCTTTTTTTCTTTACCAGTTATTATTCAGGAACCAAGTTTTTAAATACTTAGACAAGGAAACATCTCACACAAATACTAGGTGAAATGCAGTTCAAGCTTATAATGAAAACAGTACCCAACAGGCATTTTTCAAGACTTAAACTTGAAAAGCCACTGTAAGAAACCAGAGACCTCAGCAATCACTTTTTCTTGATACCATCTTATTTGAATGGTGGTGGTTCTTAATGTGGTGTAAGCAAAGAACAGGGAGTCTACGCCATTGCAGCCCCAGGAGGTGACAGCGGAACTGCAGAGCTTACCAGCCCTAGATGGCCTGGGAAACCTTTCCTGGAGCACGTGTGCCCACAGCTACTTATTGAACACTGCACACCCGCAGTACTGACTGTGAGGTGCTGACAGCACAGGTCTGGAGCCCCTTGCACTTTAATGACCCAAAAAAACTTTGCCCCAGTCATCATTTTAGCATCTGGAACTCAGCATCCAGTCCTGTCCCTTCACATTCAACAGTGGTCACTGCAGCTGGACCTTTCTACTTTAGCTCTAGCATAATCACTGTTTGGCCCAGAAAGGATGGACAGTCTCATTGCTTTAGGCATAATGATAGATCTATGTTGAATTCATAAGCCAACCACTGCATGAGGACAAATCACTTGAGGTAAAGCCAACATCAATATTTTACATAATATAGTCATAAAAAGACAAAGCTGGAGACATGATCAAGTCATTCATAAAATCACTGACTTCTGAGATATTCTGTTATGTGAACTATTATGTTAGTGGTGTTGGTGATTGCTTCCAAGCTGTAGATGAAGAGATTCAGAGAATGGCAGGGGTTTGTTCCAAATGACTCTGAACATCAGGAACTGAAATGGAACAACTGGTAAATTCCCAGGACCCAGCAGAAATGTGGCTTTTAATCCCCTCAGAGTTAAGATCAAAGAAGGAATTAGCTAAATTCAGGGTACAAGGACTTGTAGGCTGCCCACTCCTGCATCCTGATCTAGCGCAATTTAAAATGGCCCACAAACATAGTATTTGACTTATACTGTTATTCTACAAAGTAACTAAACTTATTATTACCATTTTACTGAAGAGTGAATTAATGCCCCATTAAAGTTAAGGTAAAGACTTGGAGAAGTTAGTAGTAAGGTAAAAATGTTACTGGACAGCACAAAAAACATTTTAACCTATATATGGAAACATTCTTTGTGCTGGATAGCTTTATTGTCAAGTTGACATATCTAGGTTGAGGGAGTCTCAACTGGGGAATTGCTTCCATTGGAGTGGGTTGTTTTCTTGATTTCTGAGTAATGTTTGAGTGCTCAGCCCACTGTGGGGAGTGCCATCCCGGGGAAGGTTGCTCTGTATTATATAAGAAATCAGGGGGCTGGAGAGATAGCTCAGTGGTTAAGAGCACCAACTGCTCTTGCAGAGCACCCGGGTTCAATTCCCAGCACCTACATGGTGGCTAAGAACCATCTTTAATTCCAGTTCCAGGGGAATCCAATGCCCTCCTCTGACCTCCGTGGCATTGCATGACACAGGTGCACAAACCTACATGCATACAGTACACTCATACACATAAAAAATAATAATAAATTTTTTTAAAAGAAATCAGGCTGAAAATGGTCCAGGAGAACAAGCCAGTAAGCAGCATTCCTCCATGGCCTGTTCTTCAGCTCCTGTCTCCAGGTTCTTGCTCTGAGTTCCTACCTTGGGCTCCTTCAGTGATGAACTGTGACCCAGGACATGTAAGTCAAATAAACACTTTCCTCCCCAAGTTGGTATTGGTCAGAGTGGACTGTCATAGGAATTGAAGGCAAACTAGAACAGAAATCTGTAACAGAGAGTTGGCTATTGCTGTGACAGAACTGACCTAGGTGTTTTGGGGAGGATTGTGAAAGACTTTGGAACTTTGGGCTAGAAAAACTATTGAGTGTTTAGAGTTTGTTGCTATGGAGCTTGAGAAAGTAATGCTGAATAGAAATGTAAATGATGAAACCATGGCTTTTGACGTTTCAAAGGGAAGCAGAGACTATCAGGACTGTTCTTGTGATATTTTGAATCAAGAATCTGTGTGCTCTGGTCAACTGTAGCTGAAAAATCAACTGTGATTAAGAAGAGGCCAGAACCTGAAGTGAAACTTCAGTGCTTTACTAGGACAATTGATGGTTAGTTGGGGCCGAAAATCAATCTATAAGTAACAAGGGATCAGCATTACTGTGGTGAAAACTTCTGAGAAGTATTTCTTCAGAGTCAGCACACAGAAGTTGTGATCCAGAGGGGGCCCAAACCTCCATATCAATCTGGAAGCAGGACACAGTAATGTGTAAGGGTCTCCTGCTGGTTCTGGTGTTGAAAGTGTGAAGGGGTCACAGAAAACAGCTGAGGCTTGGTACTGTGAGAGACCAAGAAAGGACATTTGTCAAAGTACAGCTTTGGTTGCAGAAACAAACAAACAAAATTACAAGGATCATAAAGAAAATCTAAAGCTTTGCACCAGGAGAGGTCAAAAGAGACCATTGGTGAAGATGCTGCCTCAGTTTCAGTGGCGACCCCAGCTTTTTGGAGATGCCAGGACCATGGGACGACCACCAACAGCAGCAGCAGGTGTGGAATGGAGCTGGCCTGGGCCTGCGAGATGAGCTGTGTGTGCTGTGGATGGCAGAGTCAGAGAAGGAGAGCTGTCGAAACCCTTTGGAGCCCAGACGATTCTGAGTGAATCCCAGATGTCCAGCTTTGAGCTACTTTGCAGGACTTAGGTTTTGCTTAGGTGTGCCCATTTCTTCCCTTTGAAATAAGATGGTACTTGTTTTGGATTTTACATGAGCCCACTGTTGAGAGACTTTTAACAAACTGTGAACTTTAAAGTGCTTGGACTTATTAAGAACTGTGGGGCTTTTAAAGATGTACCTTATTATGTTGTGATTAATGTTAACATCATACCTTCAGGACAAGAAATGGAAAGGTGATGGTTTAATAGTGTTGTGTTTTGTGTGTCAAGTTGACAAGGGGTCAATTATGCTAGATAGCTTTAGTATCAACTTGACACACATGGGTTGAGGGAGCCATAATTAGGGAATTGACTCAATTGGACTGGCCTGTGGCCATGTCTGTGGAGTATAGTCTTGATTGTTGAGCAATGTGTGAGGGCCCAGCCCACTATATGTGGTGCCACCCTGGGCAGGTTGTTATGTACAGTGTAAGAAAGTAGGCCTGGGGAGCAAGTCAGTAAGCAGCATTCCTCCAAGGCCTGTACATCAGCTCCTGCCTCCAGGTTCCTGCCCTGAGTTCCTGCCTTGGGCTCCCTTAGTAATGAACTGACCCAGGAGATGTAAGCTGAATAAAGTCTTTCCTCCCCAAGTTGGTGTTGGTCAGAGTGCTTTGTCACAGCAATGGAAGACAAAATAGAACAGAAATTGAAACCAGGAGTGGGGTATTGCTGTGATGGACCTGACCTTGGTGTTTTGGGGAGGATTATGGAGGCGTCTGGAACTCTGGGCTGGAAAAGCCATTGAAACCTCAGGGTTTGTTGGTGTGGAACTTGGAGCAGTTATGCTGAAAGAGCTGTAGACAATGGAGGCCTGGCTTGCGAAGCTTCAAAGGGAAGCAGAGATCATCAGGGCTCTTTGTGTAATATTTTCAAATTGAGAATCTGTGGGTTCTGGTCAGCTGGGGCTGCCAAATCAGCTGGGGCTGACGAATCAGCTGTAAGGAATAAGAGACCAGCATCAATTTTCCCAGTACAGCAAAGGTTTCACTTCAGGTTCTGTTCTCTTGTCATTAATAGAGGCTCCCCTTCAGACCCTCCCAATGGCATGGTTCGAGTTTGGCTCTCTGCCACTCATGACTCTTGGGGGTAAACCCCGTGCCTCTACTCCCACCCAGAAAAGCTGTCCCTAGCCTCTTCCCTTGGTGGCTGGTTAGCCAATGAGGGGTAAGATCCTGCTGACCAGGACAACCTAAGACAGGCACAGTCAAATGTCAGACCCCTAGAGGTGTGGCCAACAATGCCTCACATTCTGCCATAACTGTCCTGCATCTTTCTCTCAGCCTTTTTTTATGTTTAGGAATTCACATCTTCCTCCTTTAATTTTATTTTACTCTAAAATATGAGTACATACTTTCCTCCCATATATATATTAATTACAGAGTCTGAAAATAAGTGTTGGGTTGATTCTAGAGCCTGTTAAGAGATTTACATTTAACAACATAGTTGCTTTCAGATAAACAGAAATATAACAATAATGTCATTCAGCTTGACTTTCAACTGGGAATTTGGTGTTAGCATCCACAAATGAGGCAAACCATCTGCCATTTGTTTTTCTGGGACTGTGTTACTTCACTTGGCATAGTGACTTCTAAGTGGATTTTTTAGGGACTGTGAGACTTTTAAGTTTGTACTGTATTATGCTGTGATATTAATGTTACAGTATCTTGGGGATATGAAATGGAAAGTTGGTGGTTTAATAGTGATGTGTGTTGTGTGTCAGGTTGACAAGGGGTCAATTTTGCTGGATAGCTGTAGTGTGAACTTGATTTATCTGGTTTTAGGAGGCCTCGGTTGGGGAATTGCCTCCATTGTACTGGCTTGTGGCCATGTCTGTGGAGTATTTTCTTCATTGTTGAGTAATACAGAAAGTCCCAGACCACTGTGGCAATGCTATCCCTTGGCAGGTTGTTCTGTATTGAATAAGAAAGTGGGCTGAGCATGGACCAGGGGAGCAAGCCAGTAAGCAGTGTTCCACCATGGCCTGTGCTTCAGCTCCTGTTTACAGCTTCTGGCCTTGAATTCCTACCTTGGACTCCCTCAGTGATGAACTATGACCCAGGAGTTGAGAAGCAAGTAAACCCTTTCCTCCGCAAGTTGGTATTGGCAAGAGTGTTTTGTCACAACAATTAAAGTCAAACTAGAACATTTTTATTTGCATTTTCTATGGTAGACAGAAGAAATCCATTTAAATTCATGCCGTAAAAACAGATGTTTCTACTTTATCCAACCATAGTAGAGGAGTTGGTCTTACCAACATCCAATACTGTGAAACACAGGTATCCCTTCTTCACTCACCATGCATATTACAGGTACATTCATGCATCTGACATTTCAGTATTTACCACATGTAGCACTCTTCTTCATGGATCATGGAGAATATGAAAAAGTATGACACATAACTATGACCCTTGTAGATTTTTTTATTTATAGAAATAACTATAATCCTGCTTGCTTTTTGGTTGGAATATTTTTTTTTTCATCCTTTCACTTTAAGTTGGTGCTTTCCTTGAGGGTGAGATGTACTTCCTGTAGACAGCATATAGATGGATTCTGTTTTGTAATCCATTCTCATAGTCTATGTCTTTTGATTGGGGAATTTAATTAAAAAGCAAGCAGGAGTTGCATTCTGAGATAATATAGACCTCAATGTAAAACTAATCAGAAGAGACAAACAGGGCCATGGCATCCTTATCAAAGGAACAATTAACCATGAAGATTTCACATTCATAAATATATATGCACCAACCTCTGGTGCACCCAACTTTATAAACACAATCCTGTAAGACATTAAGGCATAGACAGATTAATCCCAACACATTAATAGTGGGGGAATTCAATACTCCACTGAGCACTTTGGATAGGTCAACAGGACAAAGAATGAACAGAGAGATATCTGAACTGAACAATACAATACACCAAATGGACCTCACAGACATCTACCTAATATTGCACCCAAACACCAGAGAATATACTTTCTACTCAGCACCACACAGAACCTTCTCCAAAACCAACAACATACTGGGACACAGAACAAACCTCAACAAATACAAAAGGTTTCATGCATTCTGTCAGACCACAGTCCAATAAACTCAATATCAACATCAGGATAAGCCCCACCACCTACAAGAACACATGGAGACTAAATCACACACTCCTGAATAATGAATGGGTCAAGGAAGAAATTAAGAAAGAGATAAAAGCATTCATGGAACTAAATGAAAATGACAATACAACACAACAAAATCTTTGTGATACTTTAAAAGCAGTCCTAAGAGGTAAATTTATAGTCCTGTGTGACTACGTTAAAAAAAAAGAGTGCAAATAAATGATCTAACACTGCAGCTAGAAACAGTTGAGAGACAACAAATGAACCCTAAACCCAACAGACAGGATGAAATAACAAAAATCAGAGCAGATATCAATGAAATAGAAATAAAGAAAACAATAGAAAGACTCAATGAATCCAAAGGTTCTTTCTTTGAGAGGGTAAACAAGATAGATAGACCTCTAGCCCAGTTAACCAAAAGAAAGAAAGAGCAACTCCAAATCAATAGAATTTGTGATGAAGGGCTGGAGAGATAGCCTAGCGGTTAAGAGCACCGACTGCTCTTGCAGAGGACCCGGGTTCGATCCCCAGCACCCACATGGCGGCCGAGAACCTTCTGTAACTCCAATTCCAGGAGAATTCCAGTTCCAGGGGAATCTGAGACCCTCTTCTGACCTCCGCGGCATTGCACGACACGGGTGCACAAACCTGCATGCAGACAGTACATTCATACACATACAAAAATAAATTTAAAAAATTAAAAAAAAAAAAGAATTTGTGATGAAAGGGGAAACATCACAACAGACAATGAAAAAAATCCAGACAATCATACAGGAATACTTCAAAAACCTTTATTCTACTAAACTTGATAACCTAAGAGAAATGGATGAATATTTAAAATCCTGGGAAGAAACAAAGTTTAACCAAGAAGAGATTGACAGTTTAAACAGAACTATAATATCTGAAGAAATTGAAGATGTGAAGATGTAATAAAAATCTGCCCCCCTCCCCAAAAGCCCAGGTCCAGCTGGGTACACAGTAGAATTCTATAAAACATTTAAAGAAGCCATTACTTCTCAAACTGTTCAGAAGAATACAAACAGGTAAATCTCCCAAATTCCTTCTATGAAGCCAGCATCACTCTAACACCAAAACCAGGCAAAGATACAACCAAAAAAGAAAACTATAGACTCATCTCATTAATGAACACAGATGCAAAAGTTCTCAACAAAATACTTGAAAGCCACATACAGACCCACATCAAAAAGTTCATCAATCATGACCAAGTTGGATTCATACCAGAGATGCAGGGATGGTTCAACATACATAAATCAATAAATATCATAAATACATAAATGGACTGAAAAACAAAAAACCACATGATTATCTAAATTGATGCAGAAAAAGTCTTTAACAAAATCCAGCATCCCTTTATGCTTAAAGTACTAGATGGAATTGGACTAGAAGGATCAATCTTCAATGTAATTAAAGCCATATACAAGAAACTCACAGTCTACATCATCCTAAATGGAGAAAAATTAGAAGCAGTCCCCTTAATGGCAGGAACACAGCAAGGTTGCCCAATGTCACCACTCCTCTTCAATATAGGGCTTAAAATGTTTACTAGGGCAATAAGACAAGAAAGGAAAATTAAGGGAATACTAATTGGAAAAGAGGAAGTCAAGCTATCCTTTTTGCAGATGATATGATAGTGTACCTAAGGAATGCTAAAAACTCCACTAGAAAACTCCTAGAAATGACCAAGACTTTCAGTAAAGTGTCAGGATACAAAATTAACTTACAAAAATCAGTAGCCTTTCTTTACGCCAACAAGCAACTGAAGAAGGAATATACGGAAACTTTCCCACTCACAATAGCATCAAAACAATAAAATACCTGGGAATAAATCTAAACAAATACACCAAACATCTCTATAAAAAAATTTAAACCCCTGAAAAGGGAGATTGAAGAAGAAAACATCAGAAGATGGAAAGTCCTCCCATGCTCATGGATTGGCAAAATTAATATAGCAAAAATGTCTATTCTACTCAAATTGATATACAGATTCAATGCAATTCTAATTAAAATCCCCATTAGTTTCTTCACAGACTTGTGAAAAAAATCCTTAAATATATATGGAAAAGCAAAAGACTCAGAATAGCCAAAGCAGCCTTGAGCGAAAAGAGCAATACAGGGGGGATCACTATACCAGGCTTCAAACTATATTATAGGGCTATAGTCATAAAAACAACCTGGTACTGGCACAAAAACAGACCTGTTGAACAATGAAACAAAATTGAGGCTCCAAACTTGAGCACCCACAATTTCAGCCACCTTGTATTTGACAAAGGGGCTGAGGAGAAGACTCAGTGTATGAAAAACAGCATCTTCAGCAAATGGTGTTGGCAAAACTGGATCTCCACTTGTAAAAGAATAAAACTAAACCTCTACCTCTCACCCTGTACAAAAATCAACTCCCAATGGATCAAAGACCTCAATGTGAAACCCAAAATTCTGAAGATGATGGAAGAAAAGTTTGGCAGCAACCTACAAGACAGGCGTAGGAGAAGACTTCCTAAATCAGACAGCTGCTGCATAGGAAATAAGGCTACAATTGACAGGTGGGAACTCATTAAACTCAAAAGCTTCTGTACAGCAAAAGAAACAATCAAGGAAGTGAAGAGAACACCCACAGAGTGGGAGGAAACCTTCACCAGTGATTCGTCTGACAGAGCACAGACTTCCAGAATATATAAACTACTCAAAAAATAAAGAAAACAAATGAATCACAACAGAGACTTCACAAATGAGGAAATAAAGATGTTCAACATATCACTAATAATTAAGGAAATTCAAATTGAAACAACTTTAAAATATCATCTCACTCCAATAAGACTGGCTAGGATCAAGAAAATAAATGATACCAAATGCTGGGGAAAGGGGAACACTCATCCACTGTTGGTGGGAATGTAAACTGTACAACCACTATGGAAAGCAGTATGGAGAATTCTGAAGAGACTCAAGATGAGCTTACCACCTGACCCAGCCATACCACTCTTGGGTATATACCCACAAGACTCATCCTATCACAGAGATACATACACTGCCATGTTCATTGCAGCTCTCTTCACAACAGCAAAGAGCTGGAATCAACCCAAATGCCCCTCAACCAATAAGTAGATAGAGAAAATGTAGTACATCTACACAGTGGAATTCTGTGCAGTTGTAAAGAAAGATAGCATCATGAAATTTGCAGGTAAATGGATGGAACTAGAAGATATTAAGCTAAGTGAAGTAACACAGTCCTAGAAAAATAAAGGACGAATGGTATCCTTCATTTCTGGATGGTAGCACCAAGCACTGAGTTGTAAGACAAACTGAGCAACATCAAGGTCATATACCCCTTTCCCTGAAAACAACTGTGCTCTGATAATGTAAATCCTTTAACAGGCTCTAGAATTAACCCACCACTTATTTTTAAACTTGGTAATCTTTGTATATGGGTGGAGGATACTTAGGCATGTTTTAGAGTAATATAAATTTATAAAGGAAAAATGTGAATCCTGAAATATGATATGGAAATGACAGTTTGTGTACAGATGATATAATTTTAGTATAGGTGTCACACACACACACACACACACACACACACACACACACACGCATATGTTGAAGTGGTACAGATTGGAGGGAACTACAGCAGAGGAACTGGGACAGGGGACCGAATGAAACAGTAAAGTTCTCCCCAAAGACAATAATCTTCTGCTTTGAAAAATCTTCGAAAAGAATCAGAAAAATATACAGGGCAGGGATGGCAGGGTTCATGAGCTCGGGTGGGGGCATGAAACACAAGATGAGTCTAGATTGGACTGAGAAGCGATGTATGAAACACACAAAACTTCAATAAAAATGTTTAAAAAAAAGAACACACACACATGTGAAAAAGAAATAACTATAATCATGGGAATGGGCAATATGTTGTACAAAATGATCAAATTTAATAGATTTAAAATCAGTAAATCAGAAAAAAGTATATTACATTTGAATAGCAGAAGGCTGTATAATTGATATTGAGTGGAGGATTTATTCTTTCTTTTGTATATATTTAAAATTTGTATTCCCATAAAAACTAAACAGAAATTTATGAGTTAGATTATTGATTAGAATTTTTTAATTGAACACCAAAGCTTTAATTCTTTCTCAATTCTCTAAGAGCACCATATGGCAGTTTGTAAACAATTCTCTTTATTGGTTTGGTTATAATTTCTAAAAAATTAGTTTAGACAGAAAGCATAGCAAGATTTGAAAGGCTTTTCCAGATAGGAAGCATGTAATGTGAGTTAAGAGAACTGCTTTAGTTACCAGCTGTGCTGGTCAGCTGTCAACTTCATGAGGTCTACAGTCACCTAGGATAAATGCTCCTAGGCGTGTCTAGTAATACCTTGAGCAGGTTAAATGATATGGGAAACTGTGGGTGGCACAATTCTCTAGTGGAGAACTTAGTGCATGCATTTGTTTGTTTCTCTCTGCTTCCTGATTTATGCATACAGTAGGAACACCTGCTTCAATCCTTGAATTTCACTATGATGGACTACACCTCCAGCCATGAGCCAAATGAAACCTTGCTCTGTTATGCTGCTTTTGTCAGAACATTTTATCACAGCAATAGGGAAAGGAACTAAGGTACTTTCTGTGTTACACTGGCAAGAACTCTCTACCTTAATTCCTCTGTAAAAATAATTTACCTATAGAAAAATAATTCATATTTTGCATCTTAGGTGTATTATAAATAGTAAACGTAAAGCAACAGATACTTATTCAGTTTTATTAGAGTTTCTTATTCACTCCATCACAAAATTAGTCCATTTAAATTTTTTAAAAGTAGAGTCTCATCAACTGACAAATAGATTCTTGTACTAGTGGTTTGATTGGCAGCACTGCATGAAAATAATTTTGCAAGATACAATAGAAGATAAAACATAAAAGATTAGATTCTCTTTTTTTTATTGATGCTTCATGTATTTCATACATCATTTTCCAATTCAGTTCAGGCATATTTCCCTTTCCCTTCCCCCCCAACCCACCCCAACCCATCCCAGATCATGCATTCTGCCATAACTGTCCTGCATCTTTCTCTGTTTTTTTTTTTCATTTTTTAGCAATAAGTGATAATTTATGTGTACAAACATCCCTCATGTAAAACCAATTTGCAGGCTGTTGTGCTCAAACCCTCACAGCTCCACCGTCCACCGGGGGTGGTGGTGCTTATAAGTTGATCAAATGAGTGTCCAGACTATATTGATGTAGTTTCACCATTCACCCCAATCACAGCCCTTACATTCTACCACACCCCCTCTTCCGCAGATTGTTCCCTAGGCTTAGAAAAGGGGCACAGGTGGATGAGAAGCAAAACAGCCTACTTTCTCTGATTCTGATCAATTCTGGCTGTTTCCTTTCATGGGCTGACAGTTTGTCCAGGAATAACCTTTCAATCCTACTAATGAAGCACACGCAATTAGATATATAGGTATTTATTTATTTATTTTTCCTAAGTAATCTTTTTTTTAATTGATGCTTTGTGTATTTCATACATCATTTTCCATTCAGTTCAGGCATATACTCCCTCTTCCTGTTGGCAAGCCTGCCAACAACAAGTAGTGGTGTGCCGCACCGCGCCCTAAAGATGGCGCCGACTTCCTGAGTCACCGCAAGCCGTTTCCCGCCGTTGCCTTTGCATTGGACAAACTGTGCATGACTACTGCTCTCTGAGCCCGCGCTCTCTGAGCCCATGCTCTCTGAGCCCGTGCTTCTGGCATGCAAATGAGGCATTGGACGGTGCATCAATCCAGAGCATACCCGAACCCTCTAGACTGCTATATAAGCAGTGCCTCTTCCCCATTTCGGGGTCCTTCTCCTAAAAGAGCTGTGTACAATAAATACTGCTGCAGAAGAATCCTGTTGTCCGCGTGAAGTTCTTGCCGGCGAGACTGCTGCGCGGGACAAGTGGTGCCGAAGACCTGGGCCCGGGAACCTGACAACGCTGGCGCCGAGAGGACCCTTCGACTTCCCAAGTGGATTCAAAACTGCGCTCAGGTATTAATTTTAAGTTCAGTTCTGAGAGATATGCTTTTCTCTGACGATCTAGAGGGATTGGAAGCTTGCCTAATAATTTTATTGGCTGTTGTAATTGTCCTTGTAACATTGTTTTTTGAACACAAAGGCTACATCGCCTCCAGGATGGGTAATACACATTCTTTGGTTACCGCTCTTCAGGCGGTTCTGAAAGGAAGGCAATTGAAAGTTTCTACTAAAACTCTTGATACTTTTGTTCAGGAAGTAGATCGTTGTGCTCCTTGGTTTATATCCACTGGATCGCTTACTCTCTCTAGCTGTTACAAACTCAAAGTCGACTTGGACAGGGAACAGCGTACCGGGAAGCTTAAAGCAAGGACTATTCCTATTTGGAAATTAGTTAAATCCTGTCTTCAGGATCAAAACTGTAAAGAAAAAATTAGGAAAGGACAACAAGCCCTTGCAGACCTTCAGTAAAGCATGTCACAAACAGAACGGAGTGAAAGGTTAGATGCACATTCAAATAAAATAGCCTCTAAAAAACAAGATGCTAGCGAGGTCATTGATAAAGGTACCTTATACCCATTTAGAGACCTACAAGCCCTGACATTAAGTGATTCAGATTCTAATGAGAAACTATCACCATCTGAGGAGGAGGAACTAGAGGAGGAAACAGCCTGGTACAAAAGTGAACACTTTCACCCCGCCCGGTGAAGGGACAGGTTAAAACTGAAAGTAGATGAGTCCCTTAGCTCTCCCGCTCCCCTGCCTTCAGCTCCTCCGCCTTATGTGACTGGGAAATGCTCTACCTCCTTCTGTTCACCGGAGGTGCGACATGCCATGAGGCAAATGTTCCCAGTTATAGAAAATGCTGATGGTGAGCGCGGCCATCAGCCCATAGAGCACAAGCAAGTTAAAGAATTAGCGGAGTCAGTCCGCACTTATGAAGTTAATGCTAATTTCACTATGTCCCAAGTAGAGCGACTAGCCAACACTGCTATGACACCTACAGACTGGCAGTATGTAGCAAAGGCTTCCCTCCTCACCATGGGGCAATATCTAGAATGGAAGGCGCTCTGGCATGATGCCTGTCAGGCACAAGCCCGCTCTAACGCTACAGCTGGAGGCGAGGCGGCCCGATGGACATTCGACATGCTTACTGGTCAGGGGGAACATGCTGCTGATCAGACCGGCTTCCCGCTTGCGGTCTATAGCCAAATATCAACTGCAGCTTTGCGAGCCTGGAAAACATTAACAAATAAGGGAGAAGTCTCGGGCAATTTAACAAAAATAATTCAAGGCCCGAGTGAACCCTTTTCTGACTTCGTTGCTAGACTATTGGAAGCTGCGGGGAGGATTTTTGGGGACCAGGAACAGGCAATGCCCCTTATAGAGCAACTCATTTTTGAACAATGCACTAAGGAATGCAGGGCGGCCATCATCCCCCGTAAGACAAAAGGCCTACAATCATGGTTGAGGGCATGCAGAGAGATAGGAGGACCCCTCACCAATGCTGGGCTGGCAGCAGCCATATTACAAGGGCAGAGACAAGCTAGACCTATCAAGTCGCCTGTTTGTTTCCAATGTGGAAAGCCAGGTCATATAAAAAAGGAGTGTACTACCCAGGGTAACATAAGAGTACCTGGGCTTTGTCCTAGATGCAAAAAGGGAAAACACTGGGCAAATGAATGCCGCTCGGTAAAAGATATCAAAGGGCGCCCTCTAGAGGATTCAAAAAACGAGATGCGGGGCCCTCGTCTTCAGGGCCCTCGAACATATGGAGACCCCCACACTCGCATACATTGGACGCACTCTCGTGTGAACACCCACGAAGAGCCACCTCAGGCTCGGCAGGACTGGACCTCCGTTCCACCGCCAGAATAGTGCTAACCCCACAAATGGGAGTACACCCTGTCCCCTCTGACTTTCATGGCCCGCTACCAGACAACACTGTGGGCTTACTACTGGGTCGCTCTTCTGTGACCCTCAAAGGCCTCATAGTTCACCCCGGGGTTATTGACCAAGACTATACAGGCGAGCTTAAAATAATGTGTTCATCCCCCAGGGGGCTCTTTTCAATTTCTCCTGGAGACCGTATTGCTCAGCTCCTCATTCTCCCCAGTTGCCACAAATTATTTCCATCTCATTCAACGGATAGGGGGAATAGTGGATTTGGTTCGACCGGTACTGATTCGGCTTATTTAATAGCTAGCCTTGACACCCGACCTACACTACAATTACTAATTGAAGGAAAAAGGTTTGAGGGTCTCCTAGATACTGGAGCCGATAAAAGTATAATAGCTGCACAATGGTGGCCAACTGCCTGGCCCGTGACTCATTCTGCACACTCATTACAAGGTTTAGGGTATGAATCCTCGCCCTCCATAAGCTCTAGGGAATTAGAATGGAAAGCACCAGAAGGGCAACGGGGAAAATTTACCCCCTACATCCTTCCCCTACCCATTAATCTCTGGGGAAGGGATATCATGAAACAATTAGGGCTAAAACTTATAAATGAATACTCTACTCCAGCTCAAAACATGATGACAAAAATGGGATATGTCCCTGGGAAAGGCCTGGGAAAATTCCAACAAGGCATAACTGAGCCTGTGCCCACCAAACCAAAATTAGATAAACATGGTCTGGGTTTTTCCTAGAGGCTGTTGAGGGCTTAATACCCATACCTTGGCTCACAGAGGAGGCGATATGGGTTCCTCAATGGCCTTTATCCTCTGAAAAACTTGCAGCAGCTCATCAGTTGGTAAAAGAACAACTGGAACTTAAGCACTTGGAGCCCTCCAATTCTCCCTGGAATACCCCTGTTTTCGTTATAAAAAAGAGATCAGGTAAATGGAGGCTTCTACATGACCTCTGCGCAATTAATGCCCAGTTAAAAGGTGGACTTATGGTAATAAATCAAAGGATAGACTTAGTCCAAGAACAAGTGGATGTACTGTGGCAGCTGGCCCAACTTGGCTGCGAATGGAAATACTCCGGTCTATGTGTGACCAGCATCCAATATCAAAACTTCACAAGGGCAGCAAATTTGTCTAAACAATTGTCCAGTTATCTTTTAGGTAATTGGACTGGAGAATTTGACAGCTTGATGAACCAACTTCGCATGGCTATTGTCACCGTGAACTCGACTAGAGTGGACGCCTCCCTTGCTGAAGGACTGGCCTCCTGGATTACTGCTGCCGTCTCACACTTCAAAGAATGGGCAGGGGTGGCAGGGTTTGGCCTATTTCTATGTGGAGGGATTATAATTATGCTCTGGATTATGTGTAGGCTCCGTGCCCAACATCAGCGCGATAAAGTAGTCATTGCACAAGCCCTTGCAGCTTTGGAAGCAGGCTCCTCCCCAAACATTTGGCTTAGTATGCTGGAGAAGTAGTCAATGACGGGTAAGACCTTCTGCAAGTCTTATCAACCTAAGACAGGGAGCAAACCAAAAGCTGTTTGTTTTCCCCATGACGGGTAAGAAAGACCTCTGCAGTGGCAACCTAAGACAGGCATTCTCCCAGCCAATTTATAGAAAAGGGGGAACTGTTGGCAGCCTACCACACAAACAGTGTGTGCCGCACCGCGCCCTAAAGATGGCGCCGACTTCCTGAGTCACTACAAGCCGTTTCCCGCCGTTGCCTTTGCATTGGACAAACTGCGCATGACTACTGCTCTCTGAGCCCGCGCTCTCTGAGCCCGCGCTTCTGGCATGCAAATGAGGCATCGGACGGTGCACCAATCCAGAGCATACCCGAACCCTCTAGACTGCTATATAAGCAGTGCCTCTTCCCCATTTCGGGGTCCTTCTCCTAAAAGAGCTGTGCACAATAAATACTGCTGCAGAAGAATCCTGTTGTCCGCGTGAAGTTCTTGCCGGCGAGACTGCTGCGCGGGACAAGTGGTGCCGAAAGCCCGGGCCCGGGAACCTGACATCGCTGGCGCCGAGAGGACCCTTCGACTTCTGAAGTGGATTCAGAACTGCGCTCAGGTATTAATTTTAAGGTCAGTTCTGAGAGATATGCTTTTCTCTGACGATCTAGAGGGATTGGAAGCTTGCCTAATCATTTTATTGGCTGTTGTAATTGTCCTTGTAGCATTGTTTTTTGAACACAAAGGCTGCATCGCCTCCAGGATGGGTAATACACATTCTTTGGTTACCGCTCTTCAGGCGGTTCTGAAAGGAAGGCAATTGAAAGTTTCTACTAAAACTCTTGATACTTTTGTTCAGGAAGTAGATCGTTGCGCTCCTTGGTTTATATCCACTGGATCGCTTACTCTCTCTAGCTGGGACAAACTCAAAGGCGACTTGGACAGGGAACAGCGTACCGGGAAGCTTAAAGCAGGGACTATTCCTATTTGGAAATTAGTTAAATCCTGTCTTCAGGATCAAAACTGTAAAGAAAAAATTAGGGAAGGACAACAAGCCCTTGCAGACCTTCAGGAAAGCATGTCAGAAACAGAACGGAGTGAAAGGTTAGATGCGCATTCAAAGAAAATAGCCTCTAAAAAAGAAGATGCTAGCGAGGTCATTGATAAAGGTACCTTATACCCATTTAGAGACCTACAAGCCCTGACATTAAGTGATTCAGATTCTAATGAGAAACTATCACCATCTGAGGAGGAGGAACTAGAGGAGGAAGCAGCCCGGTACAAAAGTGAACACTTTCACCCCGCCCGGCGAAGGGACAGGTTAAAACTGAAAGTAGACGAGTCCCATAGCTCTCCCGCTCCCCTGCCTTCAGCTCCTCCGCCTTATGCGCCTGGGAAATGCTCTACCTCCTTCTGTTCACCGGAGGTGCGACATGCCATGAGGCAAATGTTCCCAGTTATAGAAAATGCTGACGGTGAGCGCGCCCATCAGCCCGTAGAGCACAAACAAGTTAACGAATTAGTGGAGTCAGTCCGCACTTATGGAGTTAATGCTAATTTCACTGTGTCCCAAGTAGAGCGACTAGCCAACACTGCTATGACACCTACAGGCTGGCAGTATGTAGCAAAGGCTTCCCTCCTCACCATGGGGCAATATCTAGAATGGAAGGCGCTCTGGCATGATGCCTCTCAGGCACAAGCCCACTCTAATGCTACAGCTGGAGGCAAGGCGGCCCAATGGACATTCGACATGCTTACTGGTCAGGGGGAACATGCTGCTGATCAGACCGGCTTCCTGCTTGTGGTCTATAGCCAAATATCAACTGCAGCTTTGCGAGCCTGGAAAACATTAACAAATAAGGTAGAAGTCTCGGGCAATTTAACAAAAATAATTCAAGGCCCGAGTGAACCCTTTTCTGACTTCGTTGCTAGACTATTGGAAGCTGCGGGGAGGATTTTTGGGGACCAGGAACAGGCAATGCCCCTTATAGAGCAACTCATTTTTGAACAATGCACTAAGGAATGCAGGGCGGCCATCATCCCCCGTAAGACAAAAGGCCTACAATCATGGTTGAGGGCATGCAGAGAGATAGGAGGACCCCTCACCAATGCTGGGCTGGCAGCAGCCATATTACAAGGGCAGAGACAAGCTAGACCTATCAAGTCGCCTGTTTGTTTCCAATGTGGAAAGCCAGGTCATATAAAAAAGGAGTGTACTACCCAGGGTAACATAAGAGTACCTGGGCTTTGTCCTAGATGCAAAAAGGGAAAACACTGGGCAAATGAATGCCGCTCTACAAAAGACATCAAAGGACGCCCCCTAGAGGAGTCAAAAAACGAGAATCGGGGCCCTCGTCTCCAGGGCCCTCGAACATATGGAGACCCCCCCACTCGCATACACTGGACGCACTCTCGTGTGAACACCCACGAAGAGCCACCTCAGGCTCGGCAGGACTGGACCTCCATTCCACCGCCAGAATAGTGCTAACCCCACAAATGGGAGTACACCCTGTCCCCTCTGACTTTCATGGCCCGCTACCAGACAACACTGTGGGCTTACTACTGGGTCGCTCTTCTGTGACCCTCAAAGGCCTCATAGTTCACCCCGGGGTTATTGACCAAGACTATACAGGTGAGCTTAAAATAATGTGCTCCTCCCCCAGAGGGCTCTTTTCTATTTCCCCAGGGGACCGCATTGCTCAACTCCTAATCCTCCCTAGTTGTCATAATTTGTTTCCTTCTCAGGCAACAAGCAGGAAAAATAAAGGATTTGGCTCATCCGGTACTGATTCGGCCTTTTTAGTAGCTAACTTAGACACTCGACCAACATTGCATTTAACAATCAAAGGAAAAAAGTTTGAGGGCCTCTTAGACACAGGAGCTGACAAAAGTATAATAGCTGCACAATGGTGGCCAACTGCCTGGCCTGTGACTCATTCTGCACACTCATTACAAGGTTTAGGGTATGAATCCTCACCCTCCATAAGCTCTAGGGAATTAGAATGGAAAGCACCAAAAGGGCAATGGGGAACGTTTATCCCCTACATCCTTCCCCTACCCATTAATCTCTGGGGAAGGGATATCATGAAACAATTAGGGCTAAAACTTATAAATAAATACTCTACTCCAGCTCAAAACATGATGACAAAAATGGGATATGTCCCTGGGAAAGGCCTGGGAAAATTCCAACAAGACATAACTGAGCCTGTGCCCACCAAACCAAAATTAGATAAACATGGTCTGGGTTTTTCCTAGAGGCTGTTGAGTGCTTAATACCCATACCTTGGCTCACAGAGGAGGTGATATGGGTTCCTCAATGGCCTTTATCCTCTGAAAAACTTGCAGCAGCTCATCAGTTGGTAAAAGAACAACTGGAACTTAAGCACTTGGAGCCCTCCAATTCTCCCTGGAATACCCCTGTTTTCGTTATAAAAAGAGATCAGGTAAATGGAGGCTTCTACATGACCTCCGCACAATTAATGCCCAGTTAAAAGGTGGACTTATGGTAATAAATCAAAGGATAGTCTTAGTCCAAGAACAAGTGGATGTACTGTGGCAGCTGGCCCAACTTGGCTGCGAATGGAAATACTCCGGTCTATGTGTGACCAGCATCCAATATCAAAACTTCACAAGGGCAACAAATTTGTCTAAACAATTGTCCAGTTATCTTTTAGGTAATTGGACTGGAGAATTTGACAGCTTGATAAACCAACTTCACATGGCTATTGTCACCATGAACTTGACTAGAGTGGACGCCTCCCTTGCTGAAGGACTGGCTTCCTGGATTGCTACTGCCGTCTCACGCTTCAAAGAATGGGCAGGGGTGGCGGGGTTTGGCCTATTTCTATCTGGAGGGATTATAATTATGCTCTGGATTATGTGTAGGCTCCGTGCCCAACATCAGTGTGATAAAGTAGTCATTGCACAAGCCCTTGCAGCTTTGGAAGCAGGCTCCTCTCCAAACATTTGGCTTAGTATGCTGGAGAAGTAGTCAATGACGGGTAAGACCTTCTGCAAGTCTTATCAACCTAAGACAGGGAGCAAACCAAAAGCTGTTTGTTTTCCCCATGACGGGTAAGAAAGACCTCTGCAGTGGCAACCTAAGACAGGCATTCTCCCAGCCAATTTATAGAAAAGGGGGAACTGTTGGCAGCCTACCACACAAACAGTGTGTGCCGCACCGCGCCCTAAAGATGGCGCCGACTTCCTGAGTCACTACAAGCCNATTTTAGGAAGTCTTTTCCTACGCTTATGTCTGATAGGTTGCTGCCACCTTTTTTTATCGCCTTCAGAGTTTAGGGTTTCACAATGAACGTCTTTAATCCATCTGGAGCTGCTTTGTGTACAGGGTGAGAGGTAGGGGTTTAATTTCATTCTTTACAAGTGGTGATTCCAGTTTTGCCAACATGTCCACTTTGCTGAGATGTGTTTTTCTCTATTGTGGCTGTCTTGGGCCCCTTGTCAAATATAGATGGCTGAAATTGTATGTGCTCAAGATTTGGATCTTCGGTTTCTCGTTCCACTTGGTCCAACGACAGGTCTGGTTTTTGTGCCAGTACCCAGGCTGTTTTTATGACTAAAGCCATGTAGTATAGTGTTTGAAGTCTGGTATGAGATCCCCCTGTGTAGCTCTTTTCACTCAGGGTTTTTTGGGCTATTCAGGGGTCTTTTGGTTTTTTTCCAAATAGAATTCTAGGACTTTTTTTTTCTAAGCCTGTGAGAAAACTCTTGGGGATTTAATTGGGATTGCCGATTGAATCTATATGAGTTTGGGTAGAATTGACAATTTTAACTATATTAATTTTCCCAGAATCCTTGAGCATGGGAGGTTTTTTCTTCTTCTGATGTCTTCTTCCAATTTCCTTCTTCAAGGGCTTAAAATTTTTGTTGTCGAGAACTTTGGTAATTTGGTTAGGATTGTGTCTTAGTGTAGTTCATCTGTGTGATCGAGAGATGCTAAGTTGTGAGTGGGAAAGGGCATTCTCTTTGTATTCTTTCTTCATTTGCTTGCTGTTGTTGTAAAGAATAGGCCTAACTGATCTTTTCTAAGGTAATTTGTTTCCTGCACTTTACTGAAGCTCTTAATCATTTCTAGGAGTTTTCATGGTGGAGTTTTTTCATCCCTGTGCTTCAGGTGGTCCAGGAAATCCCCAATCATCAGCCCTTTTATCTTTGTACATACTCCTTCATCTACCTTGTTGTTATTTTCTAAAGTTTGGGCTTTTCTTGCAACCTTTTAAAAAAATATTCATATTAGGGGCTGGAGAGATGGCCTAGCGGTTAAGACACCGACTGCTCTTACAGAGGACCGTTCGATCAGCAAACCCACATGGCGCCGAGAGCCATCTGAAACTCCAATTCCAGGAGACTCCAGCTCAGGGGAATCCGAGACCTCCTTCTGACCTCGCGGCTTGCACGACACGGGTGCACAGACTGCATGCGGCAGAAAATTCACACACATACAGAACTAAATAAAAAAAAATATTCATATTAGCCGTGCCATAGCACCAGTCATTTTTGACTTTTTAAGACACTCATGGATCCAAAGATCCGGAAGCTTGACCAGAGCCTCCTTCTTAAGTCTCATTTCCCCCATTGCCCAGTATGCTGTGATCCCAGCTCCTCCAGAACCTGTGGACTCTTCTGGGGGCCCTCCCAGACCTGCTTTGGTCTACTCCCTTTCCTGCACCTCCTTTGGCTGGCAATCTCTTCCCTGTTAGGATCCTTGTTGACTCCCAGACCCAGGAGGTTTCTCAGACCTGTCTTGGAAGTCTTCTTTCTCCCATCTTCCTGGGCTCCAACATCCCCATCTCAGCTTTGCCAGGACACTTGTGTGATACTGAGTGATTTTCCAGACCTGCCTTGCAGTCATACCTTCAGGTTACTAGGATCATTGTGTCCCAAACCTTGTCAGCTACTCTAGCCTGATCTATCAATTAACTACTCATGTAGTAGCAACTACCCAGCCCACCCTGCTATTTCAGAACCACGAGAGAAAACCCACATGGGGCTGGAGAGATGGCCCTAGCGGTTAAAAGCCCACTGTTGTTCTTCCAGAGGACCGGGTTTGATCCCAAGCAATCCCATGGCAGCTGAAAACCATCTTTAACTCCAGTTCCAGGGAAATCCGACACCCTCTTTGAACTCCGCAGCATTGCACGACACAGGTCCCAAACTACATCCTGACTATACATTCATACACATATGAAAAAAATTAATAAAAAAGAAAACCCACAGAGGGGAGGAAACTTCACTGCAGATACATCGACAAAGCATTGATTTCCAGATATATAAACTACTCAAAAACAAAAAGAAGAAAACAAATGAAACCCCTCAATAGATATGTGTAAGAGCTGAACAGAGACTGTACAAGTAGGAATTAGAGATGGCTGGAAACATCTTAAAGAAGTGTTCAACGTCACAAATAATTAAGGATGCAGAAATTAAAAACCACTTTAAGATATCATCTCACTTCAATAAGACGGCCTAGGATCAAAAAACAAATGATACCATAGTTCTGGAGAGGTTGTGGGGAAAGGGGAACACTCATTCACTGGCGGTGGGAATGTAATCAACCCATATTGAAAGCAGTGTGGAGAAACCCTTGGAAGACTTGAAAAGAAACTTGCCACCTGGACCCGCCATACCACACTGGGCATGTACCACAAGACTCATCTTACTGTCAGGATACATGCACAGTCATGTTTTTTTGCAACCTCTTCACAAAATTGGAGAGCTAGAACCAACCCAAGTGCCCTCAACTAATGAGTGGATAGAGAAATGTGGTACAATCTACACAATGTAGTTCTAAGCAGTGGTAATCAAAAGATGATATTATGAGCTTTTGCAGGTAAATGACTGGAAGCTAAAGGATATCATGCTGAGTGAAGTAACACAAGTCCCAGAAAAACAAACGAGGAATGGTTCCCTCAATTCTTGTTGGATGCTAGCACCAATTACCTCACTGTATGGCAAACTGAGCAACATCAATGGATCTGAAAACAACTGTGCTCTTAATATGTGAGTCCCTTAAAAATAATAAAACAACAAATAAAAAAAAAGGAAAAAAAAAAGAAAAAAAGGAATACTCAATGGAATACTTCAAACTGAAGAAAATATTAAAATACATCTGAAGAGGGCACAAAGCTAAATAAATTATCCCGGAACAGTCAACCTAAAGAAGTCTAAGAAAACAGCACTATAGCACCAACCCAACAGGAATTTGAAAATATTGGTTAATAACTATCAATACCTATGGTCTCAATGCCACAGTAAAAAGACACAAACTAACAGATTGGAATAGAAAATAGGATTCACTTGTTTGGTGCCTCCCAGAAACACACCTGGATAGTAATAATCAACACCATTTTAAGCTAAAGGGATGGAAAAAGATTGCCATAAGCAAATAGATCTGAGAAACTAAATAAGTGTAGCTGCCCTGACAAAACCTAATTTTGAATAAAAGAAACATTACTTTATTAGATCTAAAAATCACTCATTGACTCCAACACAGTAATAGTGTTGAATTCATACCCTAACTGTCACCACAGGCGGTCAAGTAAACAAAAACTAAGTCAAAAAATGCTGGAGTTAAATGACACCATATGTCAAATGGACTTTACAGACATCATTAATGATCATTCCATCCAATACTAGAGAATACACTTTCTTCTCTGCAACCCATAGAACTTTCTCTAAATCTGACCAAATATTAAGCAAGTATCCACAGCTTAGGAAAAATGAAATATCATCTGTAGTCTATCTTACCACAAAGAAATAAAGCAAGGCATCAACAACAATAAGGAAAAGTTGCACAAACTCATGGAGAGTAAACAACACATCACTACTGAATGACATTTGGATCAAGGGAGAAAATCAAAAGGGACATTTAAATAACCTAAAAGTTAATGAAATAAAACATACAACATGTCCAAACCCTATGTGAACAGGAAGGCAGTCAATAGGAGGAGATTTTTACTATCATACAAGTGTCCGCTTCACAATTAGAAACTCTCATCATAAATTAAGGCTCCTGCCTGAAGGCCTTGAAAACCCAAGAACAACCAACACCTAAATGATACCCAGAGAAGAATTAAATAAAATTAAGGCCATGAACTAGGAGGATGGAGAGAGGGATCAGTGATTAAGAACACTACTACTCTTCCAGAGGACCCAGATTTCCTGCACCAACATTTGGCTAACAACTGTGCAAATTTTCCAGTTCCAGGTGATCTGAACCCTTTTTTCTGGCATATGCAGGTATTGTATGCATGTGGTACCTTACATACATGCAGACAAAAACTCTATAAAATGAAAACACAGGTTTTTAAAAATTAATGAAACTAAAAACAAATAAATCAATGTAAACAATTTCTTAGAAATAAAAGCCTGATTCTTTGAAAAGATTAACAAGATTTACAAAGCTTTAGCCAAATCAACCAAAAAAAGAGAAGATCCAAATTAACAACTCAGAAAATGAAAGGGAAATCCAATTAAAAGATTAAGAAATCCATAAGGAATACTTTAAAAAAACTATATTCCAGTAGTTAGAAATCTAAAGAGTGGGTAAATTTCTGCTTGTTCAGCTACCAAAGTTTAATCATGATTGGACCTACAAAATTTAAGCAAGGATCCATAACAACAATGAGATAGATGCAGTAATTAAAAATCTCCCAAATAGAGACATTTACAGCCCACTTGGAGAGCCTGCAGCTGACCTCTATGTGGTGAAGGGGTCCTGTGGTTTCAAGCCTGCCTTATTGATACTTGGGCCTCTGGAGGAGCTCCTGATAAGCCATGATGAGAGAACTACTTGGTCCCTCCAATACAAAACCGCAGAAAATGAGACCTGAAGCCTAGACCAACAAGGCTTTCATACCTAATAAGACAAACGGCAGATCAAGTAATACAAGCACAGTCAGGCTTTCAATTTCACAAAGAAACACTTGGGTTTCATAGCAGAATCACAAGCAAGAAGAGAAATCCATATGTCAAAATCGTAATGAAAAAACAATAATTGTAAAAACGAAATAATATGTCTCCACTTAATACTACCATTCCTGTAGAAGAGTTCCTACAAATGAGGAGCCCCTAGACCATAACCAAGGACAGAGAATTTATTAGAACTAGCATAAACATGATCACCAGAATTCAAGGAAAGATGACATATGAGCTTTGCAGGTAATATAGCTAGAGCTAGAAGATATTCATGCTGAGTGAAGTAGCACAGTCCGAGAATCAAACGATGACGATGGTATCCCTCATCTGTGGATGCTAGCACTGAATTCCTAGTTGAAATGGCAGACTGAGCAATGTTAATGTTGATCTGAAAACAACTGTGCTCTTATATAGTGAATCCCTTAATAATTTAAAAAATAATTTTTAAAAAATTAAATAAATATTTATAAAACATTTAGAAAAAGAACAAAATCCATTTTTGTTCTATAACAAGAAACTTTCTCAACTTAGGGCGGCACTGTCTTAAAGTGAAAGGGTGGAAAAATAATTCCAGCAAAATGGCATTAAAAAAGCAAGCAGGAGTCGCTATTCTAATATAACAAAAGACTTGAAACTAAAAGTAATCAGAAGTGATAAAGGGGGTCACTTAACTTCATTCAAAAGGAACAATTAACCAAGAAGATATTTATAATCATTACTAAATATACACAACCAAACTCTGGTGGCCCCAACGTTCATAAAATACAATTCTATAGGACTTTAAGCACAGATTAATCCAGCACACTTGCAGTAAGGGGATTTCAATACTCCATCTACCACATTGGAGTAGGTATCTGGACAAAGATAAACAGAGGGACATCTGAATTAAACAGTATGATACATCAGATGGACCTAATAGACATCTACTGTTATTCCACCTGTTTGTCTTCATTTGCTGTGACAAAACACTCTGACTGACACGAACTTGGGGGAGGAAAGGGTTTATTTAGCTTTACATCTCCTGGTCACAGTTCATGAGTCACAGTTCAATCTCTTAGGGAGCCCAAGGCAGGAAACTCAGGGAGAACCTGGAGGCAGGAGCTGAAGCAAGGCCATGAAAGGAATGCGGTTCACTGGCTTGCTCCGCTGGCTCAATGCCCAGACCTGCCTTCTTTTTTTTTTTTAATTAGTTTTTTAATTGATCTGCTTTGTGCCGTTTCATACACAATTTTTTCCAATTCAGTTCAGGGCTAATTTCTTTTCCCTCCCCCCACCACCATCCCAGAGTCATGCATTCTGCCATAACTGTCCTGCATCTTTTTATATAAGATTTTTTTTTTTTTTCATTATTATAGCTATAAAGTGATAATCCATAGTAACAGCATCCTTCCATCGCAAAACCTATCTGCAGCTGTTGTGGCCAAACACCTACAGCCCACCATAAAAACAGTGGGGGTGACAGGTTGTTTTTTTAATCAAGTTGATCAAATGATGTCCAGACTACAATTGCTGTAGTTTCACACCATTCACCAATCAGACCTTACATTCTACTACGCCCCTTCTTCCGAGGTTGTTCTCTAGGCTTAGAAAGGGGCACGGTGGATGAGAGGTAAAACATCCACCTCTCTGGGCTGTTGTCTTGGACTCTGGTCAAATTTTGGCTGTTTTAATAATATATATAGTTGAGAGTTTGTCCAGGAATACCTTTCGATCCTGGCCTGGCGCGTTTATGGGATATACCCCTAGCCCCGCTGCCTTCTTAATACAGTTACACAACAACCTGTCAGGGTGGCACATCATATAGAGATAGAGATCCACTACTTACCAAATCCAAAGCACTTTCCCCCCCTAACACAGATTGTGGCAGGCAAATCCATAGAAATTTCTCAATTGAGGCTTCCTCAAACCCAGGTGTGTCAAGTTGGTACTAAAGTTATGCAGCACAATTGACCCCTGTCAACTTAACACAAAAAGCACATCACTATTAAACCAACCCCTTTCCAGTTCTTTAATCCCAAAAGTATGGATGTTTATGAATCACAACCCTAAGACAGTATAAACTTAAAACCCCCACAGTCCTTAAAATTTCCTGTTCTAGTTTGTCTTCCATTGGCCTGTGACAAAACACTCTGACGCACACCAACTTGGGGAATGAAAGTGGTTTATTCAGCCTTACATCTCCTGGGTCAAGTTCATCACTTAGGGAGCCCAAGGCAGGAACTCAGGGCAGGAACTGGAGGCAGAGCTGAAGCACAGCCATGAAGGAATGCTGTTCACTGGTTGCTCTCCTGGCCCATGCTCAGCTGTCTTTCTTATACTGTACAACAACAACCTTGCCCAGGTTGTCCCAAGCAGCAGTCTCGCCGGAAGAACTTCATGCGGACAACGGGATTCTTCTGCAGCAGTATTTATTGTACACAGCTCTTTTAGGAGAAGGGACCTGAAATGGGGAAGGAGGGCAACTCTTATATGCAGTCCTAGAGGGGTTCGTGTATGCTCTGGATAGGTGCACTGGCCGATGCCTCATTAGCATGCCAAAGGCGCGGGCTCAGAAGTGCGGGTTCAGAGAGCGTGGGCTCAGAGAGCAGTAGTCATGCGCAGTTTGTCCAATGCAAAGGCAACGGCAGGAAATTTGTCCTCTGTTTTTTGTGTATATATCCTATCTCCTTCTCTCTTTTTTCGTTTCCTTTGTACCCTTCGTCCCTCCTTCCCTCCCTTCCCCTCCCATCTCCTCCACTCCTTCCCTTCCCCTTCCACTCTTTTCCTCCTCTTATTCACAGTCTTATTTTCCACCCTGTACTCTTACTAGGCCCATTTTCTGCCTTCCGAATGTAATATAGGTACTTATTTACGAGTGTCACCACTCAAAACGGGCTTTTGTCTTCTGTTTCAATTTTTAAAATATTCTTTCTTTTCTTAATCATCTCTTTTACGCCCATTCACATCATCACTTTGGCCACCGTGTTGTTTTTTTCTATATCACATTTATATGTGCTCATTTGCCCATGAATTAGTTACTTCGTGATCGTCCTCCCCCTCATTCTGTGGATCCATAATTCGTTTGATTTTCTGGGATCTGTGCTACTTCACTCAGCTATTGATATTCGGTCTAGACTCTAGCTAAATTTTATCCGCAAAGACTCATGTGTCAGCTTCACGTTGAATTCTCTGATCATGTTTTGGCTAGTTTCTTTTTAAATTTCTGTCCTGGTTCAGGTCTAACGGGGGTCTCTTGTAGAGAACTTCTTAACATGACTGGTAGTATTAGTGGAAGAGCATATGCATGGGTTTAACATATCTGTTTTCTTTCTTTACGACTTTGCGAAATGGGGAGTTCTGTTTGTTGTTGGTGAACCCCCTGGTACGCGAACTGTCAACGTGTTACCTTTGTTGAAATGAAGTACCTGATTAGCGTGTATCCTTGATTGCCTGCTTGCCTTATTAGGTATTAACTGCCAAAGGTGGTCAGGTCTAGGCTTCTCATTTCTGGTTTGTACTGAGCGGGGACACTTAGTTTTTTCCCTGGCTCGTCCGGTGCCTCTCCCTGCGCCCAGGTATAATCAGGCATGTTGTCCCCCCTGGTCCCCTTCAACCCAGCATCAGGAGTCAGCTGCAGGCTCGCCCAATGTGCGCGCGTAATACTGTCTCTACTTGGTATCTTTTTACATTCCTCCTCTCACCTTGTTGTCTTATCTTGTTCCCTCTGCTATTTTCCTTTCCTCTCACTTTCTTCTTCTCCTCTCTCCCCTTCTCTTTCTTTGTTCTTTCCCGCTCTCTTCCCTTCCCTAACTTTTAATTCTTTCCCCTTTTCTTCCGCTTTTCTTTTTTCCTTATTTTTCTTTTTAATTTGGTAACGCTTTGTCACTCCTTGTCATCCTTTCCCCCAGTCTCGTCTTTACTCTGCCCTTTTTTCCCTTGATTTTGTTTTTCCTTTCCTTTTACAACCCGCGTTTTTCTTTCTCTGCCTTTTCCTCCTCTTCTCTTCCCTTTACCCCTCCCCCTTCCCTCCCCCTAAAGTTTGTCACTATCTCTGCCCCTGGAGAATCTCCCGCTTCGCCATAATGTTTGTTCTTCCTTTTGTCCCCTTCTCTCTGTCTTTTCCTCCCCTTTGCCCTCTTCCCTCTCCCTCTTTTCATGTTTCCCTTCTTCCCCCTCCTTGATTCTTTCTTCTTGTTTCTGTTTTGTTCCCCTTCCCTCCTTCCTCTCCTTCCTTTCGTTCTCTTTTTCGTTTTCTCTTTCCCCTCTTTCTTTCCCCTTCTCTGCTTCCCTTCCCTTTCCCCTCTTTTTTTTCCCTTTTTTTTTCCCTTTCCCTTTCCTTCTTCTTTTCCCTTTTTTCTTCCCCCCTCCCTCTTTTTTCCCCTTTTTTTTTTTTTCCTTTTTTTTCTCCTCTTCTTCTCCTCCTCTCTTTTCCCCCCTTTCCCCCTCCCTCTTCTTCCCTTTTTGTCAACATTCCCTTACCTATCTAACATTTTTGTGGCTTGTTATACCTCACTAAAAGCACGTCGTTTGTCGTTTACTCGGTTCATTTCAAAACCTACCTCCCTCTGACTTACTTGACACCACATTGCCTGTATTTTACAACCCAACCCCCAAAAATCCTCAAACTCTGCAGAATAACATACACCCATTTCATCCAGCCCACTTTTTTACTACCTTCCCTGATCAAGGCGGGCCCCCAAGACTTTCACGTTCCTCCACCCTAACGGATTCCTTTCTCTCGCACCCCCCATACTACCCCCCATTTTGTACACATTTTGTTTATCTCCCTCCAGCCAAGTGTCCCGTTGCGCACAAATACTGGAGTCACTCCTTCGTAGCCCACCAGAATGACCCTTTTAAACCCCCACTTTCTCGCCCTGCTAACAAAAGCTCAGATCCAGATGGGATCAAAAGACTTCCATATTCTTTTCCCCCTTTCTTTTCTTCCTCCTTTTTTTTTTTTTTTTTTTTTTTTTTTTTTTTTTTTTTTCCCCCCCCCTTTTCTTTTCCCCCCCTTTTTCACCCAAATCTTTTTGATTACCTTCCCCCCCCCTTTCCTTGCGCTGTTTTACCCCGCTTCCCTTGACCAGACACCTCCACCTTTCTCACTCTTAACAGTTGGCAGCAGACTACAAGACCCTTTCCCTTTTACCTTTTATCTCGTGCCATCTTACCGGGAAACTACCTGATTTTCCTACCAATCAGCCGACCCGCTTTTACGTCTCTTCCTGCGCAATTTTCCGGGAATTACGGTCGGACCATTATTGAAATATGGTGATTCCTATTAAAATAACTCAACCGCTTCTGGACTAACAAACGAAAACAATCCAGGAACGTATTAAGAGATCAATCCCACAGAGTGGGAGGACACCTTAACCAGTGATACATTTTGACAGAGCATAACATCCAGAATATATAAAAAAAAAAAAAAAAAAAAAAAAAAAAAAAAAAACACACCAAAATAATTAAAAAATAAAAAAACACAAAGACATAAAGAAAACAAATGACCACTCAACAGATGGAGGCAAAGAACTGAATAGAGACATCACAGTACACCACGGGAATGAACCCTAGACTTTTGACTCTCTTCTGATCTGAACACCTTAAGATCAACGTCTCCATACCCCACATCTAATCTACTTAAGGAAAATGAATTAATTCATTAAACTTAGTACTCTTAAGATACTCATCTTACCTCCCACTAATTTACTGGCTATGTGATTTTTCACCTTAAGAAAACCTCCCCCTTCTTTTACATTTTTTTTCTACTGAACTTTCAAGTCTTTCTGATGAGTTTCGCTTTGTGGCCCGGGAACGGGCCGAAACATCTTTTCATCTCAATTGCTGGTGGGAATGTTAACCTTTGCCTTATTATTCTACGCCCTCTTACTTGGAATACGCATGTTGTTTGGAAAATTACCTTGGATACGGATCTTTGGACTGAACTTTGCCATTATATTTGTACCATTCCCTCCTAGCCATATTATACTCCTGGTGCATGTTACCTCCCTTCTATTACCTCTTCGATTCTTGTCACACCACGTACCTATTTCTCTGACATGGTATACCCATGCAACCACATCTTTCTATGTTTCTTTATTGCATGCCTCTCTTCACCCAATAGCCCACCCTTATTCCCCCTCTGCCCGACTCGTCCCTGGATTTCCCCACCTACCCCAATTGCCCATTCTCTCTCACAACTGCCACAACTGGGTAGAGAATTTAATGTGGTACCATACTACCCAATTGGAGTTCTAGCTAGCAGTAATATGAACAGCTATGAACTTCATTGTGAGCTTATACATGTGACTTTAAATGGCTAGAGCTCGTAGACTGGACATTCCATTGCCTGACGTGACGTAACACAGGTCCCCAGTAAACATAACAAAGGAGGAATTGTATCCCTCATCCGTGGATGATAGTGCCAATTAAATAATTGTCAAGAATTTCTTGTGCTCAGGGTTTTTCCACACCCGCGCAGTCCTTTGTCCCACCCAGCCGTTTGGTTGCCGTTTAATTGCATATTGTTGCTACCCCACCACCAACAAACTACCACCCCACCCCCCAACAAAAACAATGAACCAACACATCACACAACCCAACCAGTAATAATGGGACTGCCTCATTCAAGACATGGACCTCTGGAAACAGTGAAACTTCTGCCCCTCAAACAGTCAACTCCCTCCTGGAGAATATTGAGATACGGACTGAGAAAGAGATGTTGTCTTAATAAAGCATGTTTGGCTAGAATGATTGAGCTCTGCGCGGGCGTGGGGGTCAGAATGGGTGGCGATCAGGTCTGATTTGTTAATAAAAATAATAAATAAACTTTATGTGTAACAAAAATAAAATAAACAAATAAAGTAGTAGGATTTCACTTGCTGTGTTTTCACTGCTATACTGTTTTGGGGTTACCCCCCAACCCCCACATTTTCCCCTATAATCTCCATCTCCATTTTAACCTTTTTTCATGTCCTATACTAATACCCTGAAACTTTATTTTCATTGTCGTATTTGGCTTTGGTCCTTTCCATCTTGACACATTCCCTGGAAGATGTGATCCGCATATTAGGGATTTAACTTTATTGGGACCGGCCTGTGGACAACGTTGTGAGGTATTTTTCTTTATTCTTTGTTTGAGTGAGATGGTTTGGTTGGCTCCACAGTCCATTTGGGTCTTTTGCCGTTCGTCTGTCATTCCCCGCGGGGATGTTGGCACTCCAACCATCGTAGTGAACCAACAAGCCACCAGGACGCGACGAAAGTACCAAAAAAACAGTCCATTTCATTGACCTTTTTAGGTTCCTTCCTAGCTTGGCTTCACTTAAGTGTTAGACATTGTCCATCTCTTGGAAGCAGTACACCCGGCATCCAAACCTAACCAATCCTTTCCTTCACACCATAGTTGCTTGGGTTGGGTGTTTTATTCACAGCCCCACGACAAGCATAAACCAAGACTATATCCTACTCGCTTTACTGTTATATAACAAGGTCTCACCTTCTATTCCCACTCTATCCTATCATGGCCCACCCTTCTTGCTCTTATTGTCTATACCGATAACTTCTACCAAAAATTTAAACCAAAGAAATCTAAAAATGTGAAAACTCAGGATGACGAGAGAGAGAGAGAGGACGAGACGGACGCAGAGAGAGAGACGAGACGAGAATCATCGGCTGATTGCGTGACGCCCCCCCCCCGGTCTCCTTGTTTTTGCATCCCCTGCCCACGTGCTTAGTTCTGAATTCTTTCCAATCTCTGCCTCCCCACTCTCATGTCACTGGAGTCAGTATTTTGCCTCATGTCTTCTCGTAATATGGCTTTTAACATGGTTCTGGGGATCATATTTACCTCAGCCATTCTCCCGACTTATATGGCAACCAGTTTTACCCATTGGGCTATCTTCCCAGTCCCTAAGATGATTTTTGAAACTTCATCCATCATATCCGCATTCCAAGATGGTAATGAAGAAAATGCAAAGAAAATCTGGACCCCAGTGTCATGGTATTTCTTTCCTTACTATTTCTCCAGTTACCCCCTTGCGACTCCTGACCTAATACTTTCACCTCTATGAACAGACGGCCTGCCTAGTTGGCGGGGCGACATGGGTCTACGAGTGATTGTTAATAATATATATTATATATATATACTAAATTCATACTATATATCTGAAGAACGAAAGAAAGAAACTCAAAACACATTACACATTAACGCAGCCTCATCGGTATATGTTACATGTTGATGGAAATGTGCCAACCCCAAAAATAAGGATTCTTTAACTTAAGAAGAGGAATGGAGCTTATCTGGCAGGCTTGATATAAGAGTTCAATAGTTTCTAGCGAGCTATCTGCTTACCCATATCTTGTATTAAGCTTCCCTCTTGAGGTCCTCTCTCCTAAAAATGTTGATCTTAACTTGGTGGCACGTTCAAATTAACATTTACACAAAATCAAAAGAAGCTTTCCTACCTTTATTCCCATTACTTTGCCCTTACCTTGTTTAGTTTCCATGTGTTTTTATTCTGCTTGTTATTCCTAATCACTTTGTCTGCTTGGCTTCATCGTACCTCCATTTTTCTTTTCATTTAAAAAACTTTCTTCATATTTTGTTTCCTTTTACCTGTGTATGTGTGTATTGCACTGCATGTATTTGTTAAGTGCACCCGGTCAGCCGTGCCCTACGAGTGCTGATAAACTGGTGTTCCACGATCCCATCGGGTAACCTTCTGGCACCGTTTATTAAAACTTGTGTGCTTACCCACCATGTGGTGTGATCTGGACTCCCAATTACACCTTCCGGGTCGGACTGCAAGAACATCCACGTGCGCTAACAATCCCACCCCTGAGACCTGTCCGTTCACCCTGGCTCCATCCCACATAATATTTTTGCATCATAGCCTCTATTTCCTTTGATTATGTTCCACCTCCCACCCCTGGCTGATATTGTACCTTTGTTATGTTCCATTCCCAATAATCCAATATATTTTACTGCGCCTCAAATTTTCTCCTTTTTTTCTCTTCCCTTCCTTCTTCTTCACCTCCCTTTTCTCCAAGCAGACAGTAATATTGCAAACAAAATGCCAAATCAGGATGGTGTCACCTGACTCCGAATCATCCATTGAAGTTTCACTTCAGCTCCTTCCTTCTTCACTTCCCTTCCTTCCTTCCTTCTTCCTCTCCATGCCATTCCTCCCCTCCCTTCTTTCTCTCTTATCTTCTCTCTTCTCTCTCTCTTCTCTGTCTCTCTCCTCTCTTCTTGTCTTTCTCCCTTCCTGTCTTTCTTTTCTTTCCTCTTTATTTCTCACTTTCTTCCCTCTTTCTTTCTCTCTTCTTCTCTTCTTATATCTTTCTCTCTCTCTCTCTCTCTCTCTTTTTTCCTTCTTTCCTTTTCCTCTCAGACCTTCCTTCCTTTCACACTGATAGGGTCTCCCTGCTAGTTTCCCCCAGCTCGACCTTGTACCCTCCACCTACTGTAGTATCCAGGGCTGCCCCCTTGACCTCACTAGAGATCCACCTTCCTCTCCTTACTGACCGTGCCTGGCGATTAACATTCCGTTTGTGCCACCCCACTTCCATCCCTTACGCCCTCCACGTTTGTTTCTTAACCTATAGATCATAAAAGTCCAATCATCTTTACATCTTGCCTCCTTAGGATGCACGGGACACAGCTGTTAGCCCACAGAACCTGCATGGCCGACAGTACTATCATAACATGTCGCCTACATAAACCTAGTCCAATAATTCATATCTATGACAAACAAAAAAAGCACTATTCTTTATGTCAATATTTAATTAATATAAAAAATCAATATAAAATTTAATAAAATATACCCCATTCCATTATCCTTTTGTTTATTAGTTACTTCATGAGAGTTGTACTCAAGGTAAGAGTATGTGCGCGCATGCCTTGTTTACGCTTACCATCACACCGAATTGCTCAGTTGACAGATTTAATTATTGTTTACTGCGGTCGTTATGTCCATCACAGATGAGACGCATTACACCTTCACTATGTTGTCATTCACTGGCGGACTGTGTGGTTACTCACCCCTCAGTCTATATGATATCTTTTAGCTCAGCCTACTTTATTCTCGGCAAGTACATGATGTCATCGTGTTTACACAGCTTCATGCAACTCCATTGTGTAGATGTCACCACATTTCCTTCGTCCTTCACACTCTGAAGTTTGAGAGCTGCCTCGCGCCAGTCTTAACCTACGAGATAGTCAGGTTAGTTCCAGATGCTTGACATCCATGTTGATATAGAGTAGCTCTCTTCACAAAATGTATTGCAAGGAAAGCTGTATGGGAGCTCTAGCGCTGCTTGTCTTAGTGCGTGATGGGAGGAGGGAAGAGCTGTACGAATATTAGCAAGGGAATGCATGCACTGCTAATGTTTACTCGTGTCTGCGTTCCAACTCAGCACATGATCCCGGTCTTGTGGGTCATCTTTTCTCTTTTGCGCGTTGCGTCACCCCTTTAACGTTCATTCCAAGGTTCCAAGGGTTCTCCCACCACTGATTTCCATCGTGTCTGTATGATTTTTACCCCACTTCCACCTTATGAGTGGTATCCATGAGTGTTCACCTTCCCCACAACCTCTACAGCACTTGGTATCATTTGTTCCCCCTTTTTTTTTTTTTTTTTTTTTTTTTTTTTTTTTTAAATTTTTTTTTTTTATATTTATCTCTCTTTGTATGTGTATGAATGTTGTACTGTCTGCCTGAGGTCTGTGCAACCCATGTCGTGCAATGCCGCGAGTCGAAGAGGGTCTCGGATTCCCCTTGGAACTGGAGTTCTCCTGGACGTGGAGTTCTCCTGAATTGGAGTTACAGACGGTTCTTAGCCGGCATGTGGGTGCTGGGGGATCGAACCCGGCCTCTGCAAGCGCGTCGGTGCCCTTAACCGCTGGACCATCTCTCCGCCCCCCATTGTTTTCTTGATACTAGCCAGTCCTATTGGGAGTGAGATTAATATCTTAAGTTGTTTTTAATTTGCATTTCCTTACTTATTAGTGTTGTTGAACACATTTTACGATGTTTCTCAGCCATCTCTAAATTCCTCACTTGTTGAAGTCTCTGTTTAGCTCCTTTTGCTCCATTTTTTGAGTGGGTCATTGTTTTCTTTCTTCTTTGTTTTCGAGTAGTTATATATTCTGGAATCAATGCTTTGTCCGATGTATCTGCAGTGAAGGTTTCCTCCCCACTCTTGGGGATTTCTCTCCACTTCCTTGATTGTTTCTTTTGATGTTTACAGAAGCTTTTGAATTTAATGTAGGTCCCATCTTGTCAATTGTCGACCTTAATTCTTGTGCAGCTTGTTGTCTGATTTAGGAGTCTTTTCCTACGCTTATTCTTGTAGTCTGCTGCCAACCTTTTTTTTCTATCGCTTCAGAGTTTAGGGTTTCACATGAAGTCTTTAATCCATCTGGAGCTGACTTTTTACAGGGGTGAGAGGTAGGGGTTAATTTCATTCTTCTACAAGTGGTGATCCAGTTTTGCCAACACCACTTGCTGAAGATGCTGTCTTTTCTCATTGTGGCTTCTTGGCCCCTTGTCAAATATAAGATGGCTTGAAATTGTATGTGCTCAGATTGGATCTTCGGTTTGTTCCATTGGTCAACAGGTCTGTTTTGTGTCCAGTACCCGGCTGTTTTATGACTATAGCCCTCTGTAGTATAGTTTGAAGTTGGTATCAGATCCCCCTGTGTAGCTCTTTTCACTCAGGGTTGTTTTGGCTTCAGGGTCTTTTGTTTTTCCAAATGAAATAAGGACTTTTTTTTCCTAGCCTGTGAAGAAACTTGGGGATTTTAATTGGGATTGCATTGAATCTATATGAAGTTTGGGTAGAATGGACATTTTTACTCTATTAATTTCCCAATCCATGAGCATGGAGGTTCTTTTTTCTATCTTCTGATGTCTTCTTCAATTTCCTTCTTCAGGCTTAAATTTTTGTGTAGAGATCTTTGGTATCTTTGGTTAGATTGTTTAGGTGTATTATTGTTTTTGGGCTATTGTGCGTGGGAAGGTCTCCTTGACTTCTTTCTTCAGTTGCTTGCTGTTGTTGTAAAGAAAGGCTACTGCATTTTTCTAGGTTAATTTTGTGCCCCACCACTTTACTGAGCTCTTAATCATTTCTAGGAGTTTTTGGTGGAGTTTTTTAGCATCCTGTGCTTCAGGTGGTCCCAGGAAATCCAATCTCAGCCCTTTTCTTCTGTACATACCTTGCATCTACCTTGTGTTATTTTCTAAGTTTGGCTTTTCTTCCCCTCTTTTAAAAAATATTCATATTAGGGCTGGAGAGAGATGGCCTAGCGTTAAGAGCCACGACTGCTCTTACAGAGGACCCGGGTTCGATCCCCAGCACCCACCATGGGGCCGAGAGCCATCTGAAACTCCAAATTCAGGAGAACTCCAGCTCCAGGGGAATCCGAGACCCTCTTCTGCTCCGCGGCGTTGCACGAAACGGGTGCACAGACTTGCATGCAGCATACATTCACCCACATACAGAACTAAATAAAAAAAAATATTCATATTAGCCGTGCCATAGCACCAGTCATTTTTGACTTTTTAAGACACTCATGGATCCAAAGATCCGGAAGCTTGACCAGAGCCTCCTTCTTAAGTCTCATTTCCCCCATTGCCCAGTATGCTGTGATCCCAGCTCCTCCAGAACCTGTGGACTCTTCTGGGGGCCCTCCCAGACCTGCTTTGGTCTACTCCCTTTCCTGCACCTCCTTTGGCTGGCAATCTCTTCCCTGTTAGGATCCTTGTTGACTCCCAGACCCAGGAGGTTTCTCAGACCTGTCTTGGAAGTCTTCTTTCTCCCATCTTCCTGGGCTCCAACATCCCCATCTCAGCTTTGCCAGGACACTTGTGTGATACTGAGGGATTTTCCAGACCTGCCTTGCAGTCATTCCTTCAGGTTACTAGATCATTGTGTCCCAACCTTGTCAGCTACTCTAGCCTGATCTATCAATTAACTACTCATGTAGTAGCAACCTACCCAGCCCCCCCTGCTATTTCAGAACCCCGAGAGAAAACCCACATGGGCTGGAGAGATGGCCTCGCGTTAAGAGCACTACTGCTTTCAGAGGACCCGGGTTTGATCCCCAGCATCCACATTGCAGCTGTGAAAACCATCTTTAACTCCAGTTCCAGGGAATCCGACACCCTCTTCTGAACTCCGCAACATTGCACAGACAAGGTCACAAACCTACATCAAAAAAAAAAAAAAAAAAAAAAAATAAATAAAATAAAAAAGAAAAACCCACAGGTGGGAGGAAACTTCACTGCAGTACATCTGACAAAGCATTGATTTCCAGAATATATAAACCTACTCAAAAAAACAAGAAGAAAGAAAAACAAATGACCCCTCTAATAGATTTACAGTGTAAAGAGCTGAACAGAGACTTCACCAGTGAGGAATAGAGATGGCTAGAAGAAACATCTTAACGAAGTGTTCAACATAATAATAATAAGGAAAATAAATATAAAACATAAAAATAAAAAAAAAAAAAAAAAAAAAAAAAAGACTGGCTAGGATCAAGAAAACAAATGATACCAAGTTCTGGAGAGGTTGGGGGAAAGGGGAACACTCATCACTGCTGGGGGAATGATAAACTCATACCGGCCACTATGGAAAGCAGTTTGGAGACCCTTGGAAGACTTGAAAAGAACTTGCCACCTGACCCCGCCATACCACTCCTGGGCATGTACCCACAAGACTCATCTTACTACAGAGATACATGGACAGTCATGTTATTGAACTCTCTTCACAATAGCAAGGAGCTAAACCAACCCAAATGCCCCTCAACTAATGAGTGGATAGAGAAAATGTGTACATCTGCACAATGGAGTTCAATGCAGTGGTAATAAAAGAGTGACATCATGGCTTTGCAGGTAAATGGCTGGAGCTAGAAGATATCATGCTGAGTGAAGTACACACCGTCCCAGGAAAAACAAACGATGAATGGTATCCCTCATCTGTGGATGCTAGCACCAATACCCATTGTATGGCAAACTGGCCATGTCAATGTGATCTGAAAAACAACTGTGCTTTTATACTGTGAGTCCCTTAAAAATAATAAATAACACAAATAAAACAAAAAAAAAAAAAAAAAAGAAAAAAAAAGAATACTCAATGGAATACTTCAAACTGAAGAAAATATTAAACACTCTGAAGAGGGCACAAAGACTAAATAATTATGCCAGAGCAGTCAACCAAAAAGAGTCTAAGAAAACAGCACTATAGCACCAACCCAACAGGAATTTGAAAATATTGGTTAATAACTATCAATACCTATGGTCTCAATGCCACAGTAAAAAGACACAAACTAACTGATTGGAATAGAAAATAGGATTCACTTGTTTGGTGCCTCCCAGAAACACACCTGGATAGTAATAATCAACACCATTTTAAGCTAAAGGGATGGAAAAAGATATGCCTAGCAAATAGATCTGAGAAACAAATAAGTGTAGCTGTCTGACAAAACCTAATTTATAAAGAAAGAAACTTTTATTAGATCTAAAAATCCACTCATTGACTCCCACACAGTAATAGTGGTTGACTTCATACCCTACTGTCACCAACAGGCAGTCAAGTAAACAAAAACTAAGTCAAAAAATGCTGGAGTTAAATGACACCATATGTCAAATGGACTTACAGAATCTCTATAGATCATTCCATCCTAAACACTAAGAATACACTTTCTTCTCTGCAACCCATAGAACTTTCTCTAAATCTGACCAAATATTAAGCAAGTATCCACAGCTTTAGGAAAATTGAAATATCATTCTGTGTCTATCTACCACAAAAATAAAGCAAGGCATCAACAAAATAGGAAAAGTCACAAATCATGGAAGGTAAACAACACACACTACTGAATGAATTTGGATCAAGGGAGAAATCAAAAGGGACATTACAAATACCTAAAAGTTATGAAAATGAAACCACAACATGTTCCAAACCTATGTGGACCCAAGGAAGGCAGTCCTAGGAGGAGATTTTATATCATCAAGTGTCCGCTTCAGCAAATTAGAAACATCTCACATAAATTAAGGGTCTGCCTGAAGTGCTTGAAACCCCAAGACACAAACAACGCCTAAAATGAATACCCAGGAAGAATTAAATAAAATTAAGGCCATGAACTAGGAGGATGGAGAGAGGGATCAGTGATTAAGAACACTACCTCTCTTCCAGAGGACCCAGATTCCTGGCACCAACATTATGGCTAACAACTGTGCATAATTCCAGGTCCAGGTGATCTGACACCCTTTTCTGGCATGATGCAGGTATTGTATGCATGTGGTACACTTACATACCTGCAGACAAAACTCTCATAAAATAAAACACATGTTTTTAAAAATTAATGAACTAAAAACAATAAATCAATGTAAAACAATTGCTGAAATTAGAGTGTTTCTTGAAAAGATAACAAATGCAAACTTTACAAAATTAACCAAAAAAAGCAATAGAGCAACAAATATAACAAACTCAGAAATGAAAAGGGGATCATTACAAAAGATTCAGAATCCATAAGGACATACTTTAAAAAACTATTATTCATAGTTAGAAAATCTAAAAGAAGTGGGTAATTTCTAGCTATGTCCGCCTACCAAGTTAATCAGATTGACCTACATAATTTAAGCAGATCCAGACACCCAATGAGATAGATGCAGTAATTAAAAAAATCTCCCAAATAGAGACATTTACAGCCCACTTGGAGAGCCTGCAGCTGACCTCTATGTGGTGAAGGGGTCCTGTGGTTTCAAGCCTGCCTTATTGATACTTGGGCCTCTGGAGGAGCTACCTGACTAGCTAGCAAGAACTAGCTGGTCCCTCCAATACAAAACCAGAAATGAGAACCTAGAGCCTAGCCAACTGGCCTTTTCATACCTAATAAGGACAATCAAGGCAGATCAAGTACAAGCAGTCAGGCCTATTTCAACAAAGGAACACTTGATTCCATACCAGGGTCACACACACAAAAGAATCCACATGCCAAAATAATAAAAAAAAAATAAAAAAAAAAACCCAAATAATATGTCTCCACTAAATACTACAGTCCTGTAGAAGTTCTACTACAATGAGGACCCTAGACATAACCCAGACAGGAATTTAAAGAACTAGCTAACATGATCAAAGAATCAAGGAAAGATGACATCATGAGTTTGCAGGTAAATAGCTAGAGCTAGAAGATATCATGCTGATTGATGAAGTAGCACCGTCCCAGAAAATCAAACGATGATGGTATCCCTCATCTGTGGATGCTAACTAATTACCTAATTGCATGGCAAACTGAGCAACATTAATGTGATCTGAAAACAAGTGCTCTTATATAGTGTGATATCTTAATAATTTAAAAAATAATTTTAAAAATTAAAATAAATAATTTAAAAATTTTAAAAAAGAAACAAAATCCATTTTTTGGTTCTATACAGAAACCTATCTCACCTTCAAGGCAGGCACTGTCTTTAAGTGAAAGGGTGGAAAAAAATAATTCAAGCAAATAGAAAGAAACAAGCAGAGTCGCTATTCTAATATCAGACAAAAGACTTGAAACTAAAAGTAATCAGAAGTGATAAAGGGGTCACTACATTCTTCAAAGAACAATAACCAAGAAGATTTATAATCATGAATAAATACACACCAAACTCTGGTGGACCCAAATTCATAAACACAATACTAGGACTTTAAGACACAGATTAATCCCAGACACTTGCAGTAGGGGATTTCAATAACTCCACTCTACCCCTTGGATAGGTCATCTGGACAAAGAATAAACAGAGGACATCTGCATTAAACAGTATGATACATTCAGATGGACCTAATGACATCTACTGATTATTCCACCTTCTAGTTTGTCTTCCATTGTGTGAAAAACACTCTGACTGCACCAACTTGGGAGGAAAGGGTTTATTTAGCTACATCTCCTGGGTCACAGTCTATCACATTCATCTTAGGGAGCCCAAGGCAGGAACTCAGGGTGGAACCTGGGAGGAGCTGAAGCACAGGCCCTGAGGATGCTGTCACTGGCTTGCTCCCCTGGCTCATGCCCAGCCTGCCTTCTTTTTTTTTTTTAATTAGTTTTTATTGATGCTTTGTGCATTTCATACCTTTTTTCCAATTCAGTTCAGGCTTATTTCCTTTTCCTCCCCCCCCCACCCACCCCATCCCAGATCATGCATTCTGCCCTACTGTCCTGATTACTTTCTCTCAGTTTTTTTTTTTCATTTTTAGCTATAAGTGAATCCATGAGTACAAGCATCCTTCATGCAAAACCTATCTGCAGGGTGTTGTGCCCAAACACCTACAGCCCCACCATCCAGTGGGGGTGACGGTTGTTTGTTCAATCAAGTTAATCAAATGAGTGTCCAGACTACATTGCTGTAGTTTCACCATTCACCCAATCGCACGCCCTTACATTTTACCACGCCCCCTCTTCCGCAGGTTGTTCCCTAGGCTTATGAAAGGGGCACCGGTGGATGAGAGGTAAAACAGTCCACTCTTCTCTGGAGCTGTTGACTTGGACTCTGGTCAAATTTGGCTGTTTCCTTTCATGGGCTGCAGTTTTTCCAGGAATAACCTTTCGATCCTGGCCTGGCGCGTTTTTATGGCGTCTCCCCTGCCCAGCCTGCCTCTTCTTTTACAGTACACAACAACCTGTCCAGGGTGGCACCACTCATTGTGGGCTGGGCCTTCCCACTACCCCCACTCAAGACACACTCCACAGATGTGCCACAATGCCAGGCCAATCCAATGGAGCCAATTCCCCAAATGAGGCTTCCTCAACCCAGGGGTGTCAAATTGACACTAAAGCTATCCAGCACAATTGCCCCTTGTCAACTTGACACCAAAACACATCACTATTAACCACCACCTTTCCAGTTCTTATCCCCAAAGTATGTGTTAACATGAATCACAACCTAAGACAGTACAACCTTAAAAACCCCACGTCCTTAAAATTTCTTGTCTTAGTTTGTCTTCCATTGCTGTGACAAAACACTCTGACCGACACCAACTGTGGGAAGAAAGGGTTTATTCAGCTTACATCTCCCGGGTCACAGTTCCTCACTTAGGGAGCCCAAGCAGGAACTCAGGGCAGGAACCTGGAGGCGGAGATTGAAGCACAGGCCATGAAGGAATGCTCTTCCTGGCTTGCTCTCCTTGCCCATGCTCAGCCTGCTTCTTATACTGTACACAACAACTTGCCCAGGATTGTCCCACGCAGCAGTCTCGCCAGCAAGAACTTCATGCGGACAACAGGATTCTTCTGCAGCAGTATTTATTGTACACAGCTCTTTTAGGAGAAGGACCCTGAAAAGGGGAAGAGGCACTGCCTATATAACAGTCTAGAGGGTTCGGTATCTCTGATGGTGCACTGTCCATGCCTCATTTTCATGCCAGAAGCGCGGGCTCAGAAGGCGGGTCAGAGAGCGTGGGCTCAGAGAGCAGTAGTCATGCGCAGTTTGTCCAATGCAAAGGCAACAGCAGGAAATATGGGGTGGGGGTGGGGGGGGAGGGAAAAGGAAATAAGCCTGAACTGAATTGGAAAAAATGTATGAAATGCACAAAGCATCAATAAAAACTAATTAAAAAAAAAAAAGAAGGCAGGCTGGGCATGAGCCAGGGGAGCAAGCCAGTGAACAGCATTCCTTCATGGCCTGTGCTTCAGCTCCTGCCTCCAGGTTCCTACCCTGAGTTCCTGCCTTGGGCTCCCTAAGAGATGAACTGTGACTCATGAACTGTGACCCAGGAGATGTAAGCTAAATAAACCCTTTCCTCCCCAAGTTGGTGTCAGTCAGAGTGTTTTGTCACAGCAATGGAAGACAAACTGACAGGTGGAATAATCAGTAGATGTCTATTAGGTCCATCTGATGTATCATACTGTTTAATGCAGATGTCCCTCTGTTTATTCTTTGTCCAGATGACCTATCCAATGGGTAGAGTGGAGTATTGAAATCCCCTACTGCAAGTGTGCTGGGATTAATCTGTGTCTTAAAGTCCTGTAGTATTGTGTTTATGAAGTTGGGTCCACCAGAGTTTGGTGTGTATTTATTCATGATTATAATATCTTCTTGGTTAATTGTTCCTTTGAAGAATGTAGTGACCCCCTTTATCACTTCTGATTACTTTTAGTTTCAAGTCTTTTGTCTGATATTAGAATAGCGACTCCTGCTTGCTTCTTAATGCCATTTGCTTGGAATTATTTTTTCCACCCTTTCACTTTAAGACAGTGCCTGCCCTTGAAGGTGAGATAGGTTTCTTGTATAGAACCAAAAAATGGATTTTGTTTCTTTTTTTAAATTTTTTAAATTATTTATTTAATTTTTTAAAATTATTTTTTAAATTATTAAGGGATTCACTATATAAGAGCACAGTTGTTTTCAGATCACATTAATGTTGCTCAGTTTGCCATGCAATTAGGTAATTAGTGCTAGCATCCACAGATGAGGGATACCATTCATCGTTTGATTTTCTGGGACTGTGCTACTTCACTCAGCATGATATCTTCTAGCTCTAGCTATTTACCTGCAAAGCTCATGATGTCATCTTTCCTTGAATTCTTTGATCATGTTTATGCTAGTTCTTTTAAATTCTCTGTCCTTGGTTATGTCTAGGGGGTCCTCATTGTAGAACTCTTCTACAGGACTGGTAGTATTTAGTGCAGACATATTATTTGGGTTTTTCACATTATTGTTTTTTCATTACGATTTTGGCATGTGGATTTCTTTTGTTGTTTGTGACCCTGGTATGGAACTCAAGTGTTCCTTTGTTGAAATGAAGCCTGACTTTGCTTGTATTCTTGATCTGCCTTGATTGTCTTATTAGGTATGAAAGGCCAGTTGGTCTAGGCTCTAGGTTCTCATTTCTGGTTTTGTATTGGAGGGACCAGCTAGTTCTCATCTGGCTAGTCAGGAGCTCCTCCAGAGGCCCAAGTATCAATAAGGCAGGCTTGAAACCACAGGACCCCTTCACCACATAGAGGTCAGCTGCAGGCTCTCCAAGTGGGCTGTAAATGTCTCTATTTGGGAGATTTTTAATTACTGCATCTATCTCATTGGGTGTTCTGGATCTGCTTAAATTATGTAGGTCAATCTGATTTAACTTTGGTAGGCTGAACATAGCTAGAAATTTACCCACTTCTTTTAGATTTTCTAACTTACTGGAATATAGTTTTTTAAAAGTATGTCCTTATGGATTTCTGAATCTTTTGTAATGATTCCCCTTTTCATTTCTGAGTTTGTTAATTTGGTTGCTCTATTGCTTTCTTTTGGTTAATTTGGCTAAAGCTTTGTCAATCTTGTTAATCTTTTCAAAGAATCAGCTCTTAATTTCAGCAATTGTTTACATTGATTTATTTGTTTTTAGTTCATTAATTTTTAAAAACATGTGTTTTATTTTATGAGAGTTTTGTCTGCATGTATGTAAGTGTACCACATGCATACAATACCTGCATATGCCAGAAAAGGGTGTCAGATCACCTGGAACTGGAATTATGCACAGTTGTTAGCCATAATGTTGGTGCAGGAAATCTGGGTCCTCTGGAAGAGTAGGTAGTGTTCTTAATCACTGATCCCTCTCTCCATCCTCCTAGTTCATGGCCTTAATTTTATTTAATTCTTCCTGGGTATTCATTTTAGGCGTTGTTTGTTCTTGGGGTTTTCAAGCACTTCAGGCAGATCCTTAATTTATGTGAGATGTTTCTAATTTGCTGAAGCGGACACTTGATGATATAAAATCTCCTCCTAGGACTGCCTTCCTTGTGTCACATAGGTTTGGACATGTTGTGTTTTCATTTTCATTAACTTTTAGGTATTTGTAAATGTCCCTTTTGATTTCTCCCTTGATCCAAATGTCATTCAGTAGTGTGTGTTGTTTACCTTCCATGAGTTTGTGCACTTTTCCTTATTGTTGTTGATGCCTTGCTTTATTTCTTTGTGGTAAGATAGACTACAGAATGATATTTCAATTTTCCTAAAGCTGTGGATACTTGCTTAATATTTGGTCAGATTTAGAGAAAGTTCTATGGGTTGCAGAGAAGAAAGTGTATTCTTTGGTATTTGGATGGAATGATCTTATAGATGTCTGTAAAGTCCATTTGACATATGGTGTCATTTAACTCCAGCATTTTTTGACTTAGTTTTTGTTTACTTGACCTGCCTGTTGGTGACAGTAGGGTATGAAGTCAACCACTATTACTGTGTTGGAGTCAATGAGTGATTTTTAGATCTAATAATAATGTTTCTTTTATAAAATTAGGTTTTGTCAGACAGCTACACTTATTTGTTTCTCAGATCTATTTGCTAGGCATATCTTTTTCCATCCCTTTAGCTTAAAATGGTGTTGATTATTACTATCCAGGTGTGTTTCTGGGAGGCACCAAACAAGTGAATCCTATTTTCTATTCCAATCAGTTAGTTTGTGTCTTTTTACTGTGGCATTGAGACCATAGGTATTGATAGTTATTAACCAATATTTTCAAATTCCTGTTGGGTTGGTGCTATAGTGCTGTTTTCTTAGACTTCTTTTGGTTGACTGCTCTGGCATAATTATTTAGTCTTTGTGCCCTCTTCAGAGTGTTTAATATTTTCTTCAGTTTGAAGTATTCCATTGAGTATTCTTTTTTTCTTTTTTTTTCCTTTTTTTGTTTATTTGTTTATTATTATTTTTAAGGGACTCACAATATAAGAGCACAGTTGTTTTCAGATCACATTGACATGGCTCAGTTTGCCATACAATGAGGTAATTGGTGCTAGCATCCACAGATGAGGGATACCATTCCTCGTTTGTTTTTCTGGGACTGTGTTACTTCACTCAGCATGATATCTTCTAGCTCCAGCCATTTACCTGCAAAGCTCATGATGTCATCTTTTATTACCACTGCATTGAACTCCATTGTGCAGATGTACCACATTTTCTCTATCCACTCATTAGTTGAGGGGCACTTGGGTTGGTTCTAGCTCCTTGCTATTGTGAAGAGAGTTGCAATAAACATGACTGTGCATGTATCTCTGTAGTAAGATGAGTCTTGTGGGTACATGCCCAGGAGTGGTATGGCTGGGTCAGGTGGCAAGTTCTTTTCAAGTCTTCCAAGGGTTCTCCACACTGCTTTCCATAGTGGCTGTATGAGTTTACATTCCCACCAGCAGTGAATGAGTGTTCCCCTTTCCCCACAACCTCTCCAGAACTTGGTATCATTTGTTTTCTTGATCCTAGCCAGTCTTATTGAAGTGAGATGATATCTTAAAGTGGTTTTAATTTGCATTTCCTTAATTATTAGCTACGTTGAACACTTCTTAAGATGTTTCTCAGCCATCTCTAATTCCTCACTTGTGAAGTCTCTGTTCAGCTCTTCACTGTATCTATTGAGGGGGTCATTTGTTTTCTTTCTTCTTTGTTTTTTGAGTAGTTTATATATTCTGGAAATCAATGCTTTGTCAGATGTATCTGCAGTGAAGTTTTCCTCCCACTCTGTGGGTTTTCTTTTTTATTTTATTTATTTTCATATGTGTATGAATGTATAGTCAGGATGTAGGTTTGTGGACCTGTGTCGTGCAATGCTGCGGAGTTCAGAAGAGGGTGTCGGATTCCCTGGAACTGGAGTTAAAGATGGTTTTCACAGTGCAATGTGGATGCTGGGGATCAAACCCGGGTCCTCTGCAAGAGCAGTCAGTGCTCTTAACGCAGGCCACTCTCCAGCCCATGTGGTTTTCTCTCGTGGTTTGAAATAGCAGGGTGGGCTGGTAGGTTGCTACTACATGAGTAGTTAATTGATAGATCAGGCTAGAGTAGCTGACAAGGTTTGGGACACAATGATCCTAGTAACCTGAAGGTATGACTGCAAGGCAGGTCTGGAAAATCACTCAGTATCACACAAGTGTCCTGGCAAAGCTGAGATGGGGATGTTGGAGCCCAGGAAGATGGGAGAAAGAAGACTTCCAAGACAGGTCTGAGAAACCTCCTGGGTCTGGGAGTCAACAAGGATCCTAACAGGGAAGAGATTGCCAGCCAAAGGAGGTGCAGGAAAGGGAGTAGACCAAAGCAGGTCTGGGAGGGCCCCCAGAAGAGTCCACAGGTTCTGGAGGAGCTGGGATCACAGCATACTGGGCAATGGGGGAAATGAGACTTAAGAAGGAGGCTCTGGTCAAGCTTCCGGATCTTTGGATCCATGAGTGTCTTAAAAAGTCAAAAATGACTGGTGCTATGGCACGGCTAATCATGAATATTTTTTTTTCTTTAGTTCTGTATGTGTGTGAATGTATGCCTGCATGCAAGTCTGTGCACCCGTGTCGTGCAACGCCGCGGAGTTCAGAAGAGGGCTCGGATTCCCCTGGAGCTGGAGTTCTCTGAATTGGAGTTTCAGATGGCTTCTCGGCGCCATGTGGGTGCTGGGGATCGAACCCGGGTCCTCTGTAAGAGCAGTCGGTCTCTTAACCGCTAGGCCATTCTCCCAGCCCTAATATGAATATTTTGTTAAAAGAGGTGAAGAAAAGCCAAACTTAGAAAATAACACAAGGTAGATGCAAGGTATGTACAGAAGAAAAGGGCTGAGATTGGGGATTTCCTGGGACCACTTGAAGCACAGGATCGCTAAAAAACTCCAACCAGAACTCCTAGAAATGATTAAGAGCTTCAGTAAAGTGTGGGGACAAAATTAACCTAGAAAATCAGTCAGTAGCTTTCTTTACAACAACAGCAAGCAACTGAAGAAAAAATCAAGGAGACCTTCCCACTCACAATAGCCTCAAAAACAATAATACACCTAAAGAACAATCTAACCAAAGATACCAAAAGATCTCTACACAAAAATTTTAAGCCCTTAGAAGAAGGAAATTGAAAGAGACATCAGAAGATAGAAAAACCCCATGCTCATGGATTGGGAAAATTAATATAGTAAAAATGTCCATTTCTACCCAAACTTCATAATAGATTCAATGCAATCCCAATTAAAAATCCCCAAGAGTTTCTTCACAGGCTAAGAAAAAAAAAGTCCTTATTTCTTTTGGAAAAAACAAAGACCCTGAATGCCAAAACAACCCTGAGTGAAAAGAGCTACACAGGGGGATCTCTATACCAAACTTCAAACTATACTACAGGGCTATAGTCATAAAAACAGCCTGGTACTGGCACAAAAACAGACCTGTTGACCAATGGAACAAAACCGAAGATCCAAATCTGAGCACATAAATTTCAGCCATCTTATATTTGACAAGGGGCCAAGAAGCCACAATAGAGAAAAGACAGCATCTTCAGCAAGTGGTGTTGGCAAAACTGGATCACCACTTGTAGAAGAATGAAATTAACCCCTACCTTCACCTGTACAAAAGTCAGCTCCAGATGGATTAAAGACTTCTATGTGAAACCTCAAACTCTGAAGCGATAGAAAAAAAAGGTTGGCAGCAACTACAAGACATAAGCTAGAAAAAGACTCCTAAATCAGACAACAAGCTGCTGCACAAGAATTAAGTCGACAATTGACAAATGGGACTCATTAAATTCANGGATTAGGAATACAAAGAGAATATACGACATGAAACATGAAAAAGTAGGGCAAAGTAATGAATAAAGGTAAGGAAAAGCTTCTTTTGATTTTGTAAATGTGAATTTGAACTTGCCACCAAGTTTCACACTTTTTACGTACTCAAGCTTATAAAGATTTAAGCAGATAGGCTCCTAGAAACTATTGCCTCTTATATCAGAGCCTGCCAATAGCTCCATTCCCTCTTCTTTAGTTAAAGATCCTGATTTTTGGTTGGCACATTTCCATCACAGTAACATATACCATAGGCATCTTTGTTTGTTTGTTTGTTTCTTTCTTTCTTCATATATATATATATATATATTATTACAAATCAAATCTAGACCCATGTCCCCCTCCCTACCAGGCATCTTTCATAGATAAATATTATCAGGATCCAAGGTAAATGAGATATAAGAAGTCCATGAAACTTCCAGATTTTCTTTGCATTTTCTTCATTACCATCTTGGAATGCGGATATGATGGATGAAGTTTCAAAAATCATCTTAGGGACTGGGAAGATAGCCCAATGGGTAAAACTGGTTGCCATATAAGTCTGAGAATCTGAGTTTGAATCCCCAGAACCCATGTTAAAAGCCAGATGCAGAGCATGAGCATCTGCACTTCCAGTACAGGGAGATGGGAGGCAGAGATGGGAGAATTCAGAACTGCACGTGCAGGGATGCAAAAACAGAGACCCTGTCCCAAGCACCATATTCTCTCTCTCTCTCTCTCTCTCTCTCTCTCTCTCTCTCTCTCTCTCTCTCTCTCTCATCCTAGTTTCACATTTTTAGATTTCTGTGTTTAAGTTGGATAAGTATCTATAGAAGCTAAGAAGCAAGAAAGGAGCCAGGAGAGGGAGAGTGGGAAGAAAGAGACCTTGGGGAGAGGAACAGTAAAGCATAGGATATATCTTGGTTAGCTTTCTGTTGCTGTGATAAAACACCCAACCCAAAGCAACTTGGGAAGGAAAGGATTTATTTCATCTTACTCTTCCAAGTGACAATTCATCACTGAGGGAAGCCAAGCTAGGAAGGAACCTAAACAGGGCAGGAATGCTGTTTGGTAGCTTGCTCCTCTGGCTTGTGTTCAGCTTACTTTGCCACCTCCCCCGGGGTGACACCACCCACAATGGGCTGTCCCACCACCATCTCACTCAACAATCAAGAAAATACCTCACAAACGTGTCCACAGGCCAGTCCAATAAAGGAAATCCCCTAATTGAGGATCCATCTTCCAAGGTGTGTCAAGATGAAGACCAAAGCCAAATACACAAGAAATAAAAGTTTCAGGGGGATTAGTAGGACTGAAAAGGTTAAAATGGAGATGGAGATTATAGGGGAAAATGTGGGGGTTGGGTAACCCAAAACTTAGATACAGTGAAAAGCCACAATGAAACCTACTACTTTATTTTTATTTTATTTTTTTCACATAAATTTATTTTTATTTTTTTAACAAATCTAGACCCTTGATCCCACCCATTCCCCCACCCCGCCAGAGCTCATGCATTCTGCCAAACATGCTTTACATCTCTTTCTCAGTCTTTCTCAATATTCTCCATGAGGAAGTTGACTGTTTTGAGCAGAAGTTCACTGTTTCAGTCAGTTCTTTGATGCAGTCCTTTCTGTTGTTGTTGTTGTTCTTGTTGTTGTTGTTGTTGTTGTTGTTTCCAATATGCATTACGCCCAACTGCTTTGGACAAAAGCTCAGGGGGCCCTTACACAAGAAATACTTAAACAACTATAATTGGCACTAGCAGCCACAGATGAGGGATCCAGGCCTCTTTGTTTTTCTGGGACGGTGTTACTTCACGCACATGATGTACTCGAGCATCTAAGCCATTTTCCTGCAAATTCTTCGTGATGTCGTCTTTCTTTACTGCGGCATAGAACTCCATTGTGTAGATGTACGCCATTTTACTCTACACCATTTGTCAGGTGAGGGGCATTTGGGTGGGTTCCAGCTCCTGCTATTGTGAAGAGAGCTGGCAATAAACATGGATGTGCATGTATCTCTGTGGTCCGGGTGAGTCCTGTGAGGGTACTTGCCTAGGAGTGGTATGGCTATGACGGGTGGCAAGTTCATTCCAGGTATTCCAAGGGTTTTTTCCACACTGCTTTCCATAGGGGCTGTACAAGTTTACAATTCCCACCAGCAGTGGGATGAGTGTTTTCCCCTTTCCCCACAACCTCTCCAGATTTTTGTATCATTTGTTTTTCTTGATCCTAGCCCCCCCAGTCTTATTGGAGGAAGATGAATACTTAAAGTAGTTTGATTTTCATTTTCCTTAATGATTGTGATGTTGAAATCTTCTTAAGGTGTTTCTCAAACATCTCTAATTCTTCAAAAGTGTGAAGTCTCTATTCAGTTTCGTGCTCAGCTGTTGAGTGGGTCTTGTTTTCTTTTTCTTTGTTTTTTTTTTTTTGTTTTTTTTTTTGTTTTTTTTGAGATCGTTTTTATAATAACTTACTGGAAATCAATGCTTTGTCAGAGGTAGCTCAGTGAAGGTTTCCTCCCACTCTGTGGGGATTTCTCGTTACTCTTCCTTGATTGTTTCTTTTGTTATAACAGAAGCTATTGTGAGTTTAAATGAGGTCCCATTGGTCAATTGTAGACCATTAATTCTTGCGCACGGGGCTGCTGTCTGATAGTTTAGAAAGTTTTTTTCCCTATGCCTATGTCTTGTAGTCTGCTGCCACTTTTTCTTCTATCACCTTCGAGTTTGGGGTTTCACGTTGAGTCTTTGATCCATCGGGAGCTGACTTTTGTACAGGCGAGAGGTAAGGGGTTTAATTTCATTCTTCCCACAAGTGGTGATCGTTTTTGGCCAACACCACTTGCTGAATATGCGGTCTTTTCTCCATTGTGGCTTCTTGGCCCCCTTGGGCAAATATAAGATGGCGGGAAGATGTAAGGTGCTCAGGTTTGGATCTATGGTTTTGTTCCATTGGTCATAAGTCTGTTTTTGTGCCAGTACCAGACTGCTGTGAATGAGTAGTACCCTAGTAGTAGAAAAACAAGAAAAAAGAACAAAAAAAACAGTTTTGAAGTCTGGTAAGAGAGATCCCCCCTGTGGTAGCTCTTTTTTCACTCAGGGTTGGTTTTGGCATTTCGGAGGTCTTTTGTTTTTCCAAATGAATTTAAGCACGTTTGTTTCACAAGCCTGTGAAGAAACTCAAGGGGATTTGCAATTGGGATTGCCTTAAATCTCTACACGGGTTTGGGTACAACGCACATTTGTTTTTCCATTTTTCTTTATATTTCTTTATGGTCTGCATGTCCTGTTTGCGTGTAGGTCTGGTGCACCCAATGTCGTGCATTGCCGCGGAGGTCAGAAAGGGGTCTCGGTCATCCCCTGGAACTGGATTCCCTGGAATTGGGAGTTACAACGGGTGAAGTCTATTGTGTTCTCAGCCACCGTGTGGAGGCTGGGGATTGAACCCGGGTCACATGAAAGAGCGGTCGGCATCTTAACCGCTAGGCCATCTCTCCAGCCACAAAATGAACATGTTTTTACAATGTTTTATTTTCCCAATCCATGAGGCATGGGAGGTTTTTTCCATCTTCTGATATCTGGTCTTCAATTTTTTCTTTAAAGGTTTAAAATTTTTGTTGATAGAGTGTTTTGGGGGTCTTTGGTTAGGTTTTGTGCCGAGGTATTTTATTGTTTTTGTGAGGCTATTGTGAGTGGGGGTTGCCGCTTTGAATTCGTTTCCAGTTGTTTGTTGTTGTGTAAAGAAAGGCCATGGACTTTTTAAGGTTAATTTTGGATCCTGCCACGAAAAAGAAAAAAAGAATTTGCTGAAGCTGTTTAATCATTCTAGGAGTTTTGTGGTGGGGGAGTTTTTAGCATCCCTTAATAAACAATCATATCTCAGCAAATAGAGGGATAGCTTTGACTTCCTCTTTTTCCAAGTAGTACTCCTTTAATTTTCCCTTTTCTTGCCTTACTTGCTCTAGCAAGTGTTTCAAGCACTATATTTGAAGAGGAGTGGTGACAGGGGCACTTTCTGAGTTCCTACTTGATAAAGGAATGTTATTCTGATCCATTTCCCCATTTAGGATGATAGTGGCTGTGAGTTTCCTTGTATGGCCTTGATTACATTGAGTAATGATCCCTCCAATCCATTCCTTCTAGGAGTTTTAAGCATGAAAGGATGCTGGATTGTGTCAAAGGCTTTTTCACATCAATTGAGATGATGGTGTGGTTTTTTTTTTTTTTTTTTTTTTTTTTCAGTCCATTTATGTTTTTTGTGATATTTCTTGATTTTTCATATGTTACACCTCCCTGCAGCTCTGGTATGAATCCAACTTGGGCCA